>OX638071.1:4358532-4852356 GCA_951804385.1 Trifolium dubium
AATACATTAAACGATAACTAATTAGGGTCTGTTTGGCAAGCACAAAAATGAGCTTATAGCTTTTAGCTTATAGCTTATAAGCTCGTTTGTAAAAAATAAGCCCTGTTTGGTAAAACATTTTTAACATGAGCTTATAACTTATTTTTTAGCTTTTAGCTTATTTTCCAAACGCTATTTCATATAGCGTTTTAGCTTATAGCTTATAGCTTATCATATTTTCTTCCCTTTTTACCCTTATTATTTCACTTAAAATCCCATTTTATCCTTAATAGTTTATTACTATATTTAAAATATATTGTATGCACTTGTAAATTGTAATTAATGTTACGTTGCCTCTCCATTTTTTTTTCCGTCTAACTTTTTTTTTTTTTTGACTACATTGTTCATTTTTTTTTCTTCCGTCTGGTATTTTTTTTTCACGTGTTGTATATGCTTGTCTCAGTGTCTCACTCTATACCTATATTAAACATTTTGATATATAATCAGACCTTCTTTCTTTTAATTTATCACTTTTTTTTCAGTTTTAATTTATAACTTATGTACCTGTTATAAAAAAAACTATTCATAATTTATTTTACAATATATAAATATGAAATAAAAAGTAGAAAAAATTCAAAGAATAGAATATTTAATATATTAAAATTATATTATATTACTAAATTTTAAGTATCTTAAATAATATTAATTTAATATAGATATAATTATAATTTTTTTACAAAAGATTTATAATCAATAATGTCTTTTTATGTCATTTTACATTTATCAGTCAGCTAAACCGCTAATTTTACCAAACACTTCAATTAGTTTATTATCCATCAGCCATCAGCTATCAGCCATCAGCCATCAGCTAAAAGCTATCAGCTAGCTTATCAGCTATCCACTATTTTTGCCATTTTTGCCAAACAGACCATTAATACCATATATAATAGAGGAAGAATACTAAAAGGTAAAAGGAAAAACAACTTTCTCATCCATTTGAACCATTTCCATTGCAAAAAAAATCATTTCGAATGCATATCCACTTATCCAGTACAAATCATAAGCGAATCACTTTAACAACAATGAGAATTGATGAGGTGATTCTATTTATATAGGTGAAATCAACAGAAATTGAAACAAATTATTTGGAAAATAGGAGTGATGATTCTATTATGTATGAATTGAGAGAAGAAATACATTGATGATGAGAAGATAAAGGATTGGAAGAAGAGAAATTAACATTCAAATGTTTGTCTTGAGAAAAGATTTTGGAAGTGAAGCGGGTTGGGATTTGTTCTCATAGTTGGTTAGGTTCAACGTGTGATAGAGGAAGTGGGATTGGGATAGCTTTCCCAAGAATAAAAAAACACAGGGCACATTGATTTTCAATAAAAAAGAACACCTATCCCAAAACTCAAAAAAATTGAACCGTTTTTCCACTTGTTTCTCCCAAGATAATTATGTTATTTGATTAGAAATTAACAAATAAAATAATTTAAAATAATAATTAATAATAGTTATAAAAATAGAAATATTACTAATATAAGAAACTTTATAAATAGCAAGCATGCTTAAGAGATGACAAATGGCAAACTTGCCAAACATCTACTTTTGCTTTATTATATTGTATGATATTCTTTTCTAACAAAAACATATAGTAATATTTAAATACATAAAAAGGAAAAAAAATTACAATATATAGAAAATGAAAGAGATAACACACGAGAGGTCGAGATTGATGGACTCCACGAAAGTTGAAATTAAAAAGTGAGTGTAGTGTTGTCAAAAACCCAAAAATGTTCACAGTAAGGAGTATTTGATCATTTTAAAAATTTGAATACTTTCTGCTCATCTTTAGACGAAAAGATTTTAGAGGTGAAGTCCACGAAAATTATGTTTTCTTTCCTCTTTGACACGGTAACCAAATGGTGAAAACACAATTTTCCACTCTTGAAACAAACACAGTGTTTAAGTGATTGGTGTTTTTATTTTCCTTAAGGCCTAAAACGACTTTTTTCTTAATATTTCTTTAAAAAGTGTAAAATTATTTTATCTTTATAATTTTTCCCCTATGAGATTTTATGTTTTCCACGGAGTTTTTCTTTTTATGAACTTATAATTTTTGTGGAACTTTTTTTTTCTTGATAAATTATTTTCGGAAACATACAATCTTACTTGAATTGTCTTACTCTTGAATCAACGCAGTCAACAAAACAAGATGCGGCAACAATACATTTGATTACTCTATGGTTGGGTTTCTTTCATGTATATATGTTGCGTTGATATCATTATTTGTAGCTTTTTTGTGCATACGTATATGTGGACTTGGGTTTACCTCAAATGCTACTCTCTCCAGTTCTTATTATAAGAAAAAATTTACTTTTTAGATTCATTGAATATTTGATGTATCTAATTTATAATATAGTCTAGATACATAAAACATTTAAAAAACAAATTTCTTCTTCTTATAATAAGAACTACAGAAAGAAAGAGTACAATTGAACATTTAAGATAAGTGAATAAAGACGTTTAATCGCTCTGAAGGACATTCTATAAAAGTGACGTACTTTCTCCATGTCTTCTTGATACTCTTTGGCGTTTCAAATAACAACAAAAAAATTAGTCAAAAAGTAAAAATTACAATTACTACTTCAGATAATAAATAAATAAATATAGTAAGAGAAAGATGAATAGAGGATTCCCTCTCTTGCTGCAGTAGCACATTTTTATACCGTAATTCGATAGCAGGGAACAGAGAGTGAAAACCTGAACTCAAAATCAGGGTTCCCCCGCCAACCAAAGTTGTTGGGAACTACTTCAACAAGATGAAGAAGACGCTAACGCTATTCTTTTCTCCAACCGCCACAAACTCTACACTATTCTCCACTTTTCGCATAGCAATTCCTGCAATTGCGGCCTTTTCTGCCATCACATTTGCTCTAAAACATACCAAATCACCCAAACCAATTCCCTTCTCAACCACTACACACTCCCAAAAACCGCTTTTGATTCCCGGCTTGCAAAATCTCGCCAACAATTGTTTCCTCAACGTCGTTTTGCAGGTTCATTTCATCGCTATCGCTATCGATTTCTCTCGCTTCTTGTTTTTTTTTTCAGTTGTGATAAACGAGTGTGTTGATTTTTTTTTTTGCAGGCTCTTGCTAGTTGTGTTTGCTTTCAGAGTTTTCTTGACGGTGTTATTGAAGAATATGGGAATGATGAACAATTCAATGAAAATATGCCTCTTGTTTTTTCTTTAACTTCTTTATTACAAGGTAGTTCTTTAACTTTTGTTTCTATTCTTTGATTGAATTGAGTTTCCTTTGTGTCTTGTGCATTGAAAAAAAATTGTGATTGCTGAGTTTATGGAGTTGGATGAATTTTCTGATTTTGTTTTGTTATTAAGTTGGTGTTTGGATATACAATACAGTTTAATTAAGCACTTATAGCATAAACCAGATACGCGTATTTTCTCAATTTTCGTTTTTTCTCGCTCTAAATGGGAATGTATGTAAGTTGATTTGTGTACATTTTACTTTCTTTCAGTTGAGATTAATGAAATCTGATTCTCTCATTTTCCTCAAAAAGTTTACTGCTTGTTATTTGTATCAAGCATTGGCGAATCACTGTTATATTCTTTTATAAAATTTAATAGTGTAATGTTCTCTGTGTGTTCAGAGCTGAGCTCAGTTTGTACTGAAAAGGTTATATTGAGTCCGAGAAAGTTGATGCATGCTATGTCCAGCTACATTCCAGATTTTGATCTGACGAGCCAGCAGGTAGAGTTGCGCTTCTTTTGTTATTTAGCTTGGTGTTTTGGTTATCTTTCTACATTGCGCTTATTTTGTTTGGTTGTTGGTTTTTGTAGGATGCTGCTGAAGCATTTGTTCACATAATGACCTCTTTGAGAGAAGAATCTGGAGGTTGTTATGCTCCAAAGATAAGTTCTTTAGCAGACATTTATGCTTCTAATAATAGAATTCTTACTCCAATACAGACGGAGTGGCAAAGTGAGCCAGAAAGATGGAAGCGCCTCTTCCTTGGACCCTTTGATGGGATTCTTTGTAGCAGCTTAACTTGTCAAAGTTGTTCGTCCCAGGTAAAGGAGAATTTCCTCAGTGCAATCTATTGAATCTAACGAACTTTTCCTTGTTTGTAATTTTAGACTGCCTTCGTAAAAAAAAACTATGCAGTATGCACTCAATTCTGCATCTCTCATTGACATGCATTATGTTTGAAATCATTCTATAACTGGCTATTAGGAGGACTATTGTTCAGATTGATGTTTTTATTGACTTCCTGTTTTGGTTTCTATTGTTGCATTTGAAAGTAAAAAGTTGTAGGGTAAAATTACAGCCACTTGCTAAATCATCTTGGAAGAATTAAGGTTAGAAATCTGAAAATGACCAGCAATTATTATAAATATAGAAACTTGGCTGTAGGATTACGATGGCCTGACTTGGGTTTCATAAGCTGAGGAAAATGTCAAATTTGACTTGTGCTTTATTGAGCATTGACCTGTTGATAGATTTAATGATGATAATGGTTAAAAGTATAAATCCTAAGGTCACAACATTAGTTGACATGATGACAAACATATTGTTGCCTTCAGTTTACTAAAATGACTAAATTCATCTCACATAAATACTCCAAACATGCAAACCAAGTTACTAATACCCCATAGACACGGTGTGCTTTTTGGTTGGTCCAGGTCTGTGGTTCGTGTGAGGCATGCAACATCTATCTTTATAGCTTTTCTTTTATCGTGATAGCCTGCTGATTTCACAATTCCTTAATAACAATTTTGTTTTATATAATTATTTACTCTAGTTTTTAATGATACTTAATTTATTTTTAATTTGATTCTGATAATGTTTCCTTTACCAGTATCTTTTTCAATATTTTTTAACTTTATATTTGTTCATTTTTGCAGATCTCAAATAAATTTGAAAATTTTGATTGTTTGCCTCTTTCACCTGTGCTTAGTAATAGTTACACTGTAGTAAGTTTTAAAATTTATGTCACTTATATTGTAGTTTCAATGTTATTCCTTTGATGGGTTAAGTGCCAGTGCCACATGCCTACTGTAGATCTAATAATTATTTGACTTGTTGCAGAGTGTTGGTTGTACACTGGTGGATTGCCTGAAGCAGTTTCTTGTAGCTGAACACATTGAAAACTACCACTGCAGCCACTGTTGGCATAATGCTGCAATCAAGTATCTTACCTTGATGGAAGAAAACAAGGTCATCCCTGTGGCATTCTATATATTTATTTAGATATAGATAAAGATAGTTGAGGGATGCATAGATGTTGGTTGCCGATTCTACCGATTGACTGTTCTTGATGTTGTCCAGTTGTGAATTTTTTGCCCTTGTTACTCAGGTAGACCTTGGAAAACTTAGGAGATGTTTGGACGAAGAATTCTGTGATTGCCGAAAAACTTACAATCTTGAAAATCTACCATGGTTTAATAGGTTTTCACGTGCTTTGAAGCAGCTAAGTATTGCTCGGAATCCAAGGGTATGCCTAATTTGTGGTATATGGTATCTCTAATTTTCTAATGTATAGCTGTTCTTTTCTTTGTTAAATCTCTGAACTACTGAAACCTTTAATTCTCTGGTCACAGATTTTATGCATCCAGCTGAAAAGAGTTCATATGACTAATGTTGGAGAGTCATTTAAACTGCAGGTAATCTCTAATGTATATAATCCTCCGTTCTTTTACGGCTTCAGTATTGAAATTTTAAATAAGTTGGACATAAACTTGACTATTATTTTAGATCTGCATAAGTTTTGTATGAATTTTTTTAATAACAAAGAGTATATTAATTTTCCTCGAGTTTCACTAGTATTTCTGTTTGTCTTGATGATGGTGATGCAGGGCCATATTTCCTTTCCATTGACTTTGGATGTGTCCTCATTCATGACAAATAGGTTAGGAGTAAATATACAGAAAGAAGATGTACGAAGTCTGCCATTAAACCTGCAGTATAACAAAGTAAACTCTTTGCCAAGCCATAGTAATCTGCATTCTGAGATAAGAACGATTAAATCCAGTGGCATTTGTGGAGAAGCGACAGAACAGGTCGATGCAGATGCTCTTATTGATGATGTAGTCATCTCCTCTACTAGTCAACAGGAACTCCTTAATGAATGTTCTTGTTCTGGCTCTTCAGAAAACACTCACTCAAACACGCAGTCACAATCCATTGACACGGTTGGTCCAAATTTTCTGTGTATTGATGCATTCATTTTACTTCGAACCATGAAATCCTGTATATCCTTGCATCTTAAAGAAGCCAGACAGGGAGGATAGTTAGTGACATGGCAAGGATGGCATGGCTGTTGGTTTGCCATTTCATCACTTAAGTCTCTGTTAATGTGGGGGCTATAACATCTAACGTTAAAATAATGAGGCAAAAAACTTGAAAATGTTAATAGGGACTAGAATCAAACCCTCAACCAATCTAAGGACTGAACAAATATACATGTTTTAAATGAAAGTGTATTTTCTTCTTGCATGATCTCAAAAATGTAAGGAGGGTTAATAATAATATGGCATTAACTTGTTCATGGATGTTGTTTTTGAGTTCTCGTGTATTGTGCTTTATGCAGGTGGATGTTTCTTGTAATTCAGATCCTCAAGATGCATGTTTGTATCAACTTGTTTCTGTTGTGGAACATTTTGGCAGAGCAGGAGGAGGGCATTACACTGTTTACAGATGTGTGAGGTCGGAGTCTTCAGATGTCTCAGGTGATCAACATTCAATGCGCTGGTTTTGTGTTTCAGATTCTCAAGTGGATGCTGTTTCAGTGGAAGATGTTCTTTCTGCTGAGGCCAGCTTGCTTTTCTATGAGAGAGTTCCAAATAACTGAAAAAATTATTCTTCTCTTGTATTGTTTTGGGAAGTTCTGAGTTAAGGAAATGCATTGATTTACATGTTCCTAGTTAGTGGAGTCTGTAGTGTGGCGTTTAACTTGACTAGGGATGCTACACGGATGTAAGGTTGTTCAAATTTCAATACCTTAAAAAGAAAAGAGATAGAGAAAGTCAAAGTTCAATACAAGCATTTGAGGAGCATAAGTACAATGAAGGTGTGATCATGATACCCTAGCCCAAGATGGGAACAAACTCGACGTCTACCATGGTTGAACTTGATGTACCTCCTATGGAGCTGTCTAGCCTTCTCTCTGCTGATACTTGGGGAGTGACTTTTATTAGAGAATAGTTTTTTGTTTGTTTTTGCTTTTTTCTTTTTTTGATTTCTCTCTTGTACACCAACAAAAATGATACCCTAGCCCAGCTAATACTTGCAAGCTCAAAAAAGAAATTTAGAAAGAAAAAAAGGTAAAAGGAAATTGTGTTCAAATACTTTATGAATTGCATGTAAAAAAGATTTTGCATGTAAACAGATCTACAATATTGTCAAAGCCTAAATTAAAAAATATTTACAATTTGCCTAGAATTGCGATTTAAACAAACAAACCTATAAATTGATCTCGTCTCTACAAGTATAGTTTATTTATCGTTAAACATTGTTACATTGCACATTTGATTTTAATCACTACAATTTTTTTTTTGATAATTTTTTTTACTACAGATTATCTTTATCTTTTTTTTTTACTACAGTTTATCTTCTACAGTCATAACCAAAAAGATCTTATATCTACAATTGATATTTTATTCCTGGCCCTGTTTGTGTAGAAGATATATTACGATAGATACAACCTGCTACATGATTCAAAAAAATAAAAATTGCTACAAAGCTTCAATGTGAGAAATGGACGAAAACAAATTAAACCTTTTTTTTGTTACAACAAATAGCAACATTTTTTGTGAGATATCCATACAATTTAAATGATTTTTTTTTTGCCATGAATGATTTTTTTTGGTTACCACCATAATATAGGTACGAAGTTTCCACTGCCGTTGACAATAGCTAATCTACGGGAAACCTGTGAGACACATAAGGTGGGCTCTCTCCTCCCAACCGAATTTTTTCCATACGCATGAGCCAAAAATCAAACCTCTGACCACATGCTTAAAGGGTCAAATACGAAATTTCACATTCATTAGAAAAAAAATGAACTTTTGCAGCTATGGAAGATCCAAATTCATAAAGGGAAATATCTTTTGGTATATTTAATAAAAGATGTTATGGTTTTTTAAGGAAAAATAGTGTGTTATATATGAAATATAAATAAACTGTATTATGTACATATATATATTGATGAAAAATAAACAAATAAAATATATCGATAAAAACACATTAAAATTGGAATGGATCGAAGAATATTGGTTTCATGGTTCCACCGCATCATGGAGAGAAGCAAAAGATGAAGTATTAGTCGATAAAATAAAATGCATTCTATCATATGTTAATTATTTCATTTTTGTACAACGTTCATGTTATCTATTTTAAAACAATGCAACAATAAAATTTATATATATCAAGACTAAAATTCACGTCATTTTATTTCTTTCCATCAATCCAATCATAACGTGATACTTTTATTTGAAGTAGGAAAAATGATATTATTGCCATGTATCATTATTTTTTTGGGTACATATATACGTATCATTTGTTTTATCAAACGTGTATCATGTATAATTATTAATTACAACGTTTTATAACTTTATACAAGACCAATATTTAAACATGAACAAAATTTTCCTAGCATAAAATAATTTAAGGCACAAAATTACAAACAATATTTCAATTGTGAATCGGTGGCTTCCTTCTAGCTGGAGTGTAATCCATTGAAAATACTTCATCTCCTACATGATGATCTTCTTCTTTTGGCTTAAACATATGATCTTGTGCTTCCTTATTATGAAGAGTATTCATTTCACTATTATTTTTTTCTTTTAGTGTTCGTGCTGCAACATATATAGAAAACATGTTAGAAAAACAAAAACAAAAAATATTAATTTAATCAAAGAGGAATATGATCATATAAGTGTCTTTTGAATCCAATATAAGGAAAAATAATCTATGTATAATAAATTAAAATACCTCTAGCTTGGATAGAGATGAAGCATAGGAGGAATAAAACGACAAGTAGAAAACGTTTGTTTTGTGTAATGGCCATCTTAAATAACTAGACTTGTGCTTTATGTAATGTAACACAATATATCTTGATTTTAAATGTATCATATAAACGTTCATTTTGGAACCCTTATATAGAAAAATATTAGCAACTTCTTCTAGCTAGCTAATTAGTAGTAGCCAATTGTCACCAAGTTTAATGCAACCATATGATTGTGGTATTATGAACAATAAGAGAGCAATGGTCTACGAGTGTCAACATCATTGTCTCCTACTTTGTCTCCCTAGCTAGAAAAGATGGGTATGTGCTTTTGGCTTTGGGGAATGACTTGAACAAGAAAAACTATATAATGCATGAATATGTCAACCTCTACTATTAGTGTATTTGGGCCATCTCAATTTTCAAATTTATCTTCAATTCAAATGCCTCCTTTTTCAATTTTATGTAATTTTATAAATATGTTTAATATTGTTTATCGAATAACAGTACATGTGTGTAAAAAAATAATCCGGTTCACATATGAATATGTGACAATTGACAAAAGTTGATCTAATTGATAAGAAGTTGACTTATATTCTGTAAGAACATGAATTCAACCTTGAAGATTAGAGATTTTCTGTGACTTTGATGAACCTCTGAAATTCGACTCACTTAAACTTTATTTTAAAGGATATTTTTAAAAAAGAAAGAAAGATAAAATAATATTTTTCTTTTGGTTCCATAAGAAAGAAAAGATTATGAACTATGAAGTAATTAACTTTTCTCCCGCAAACTTAATTTACTACACTTAGAGAATCTCTAGTGTAACAATATAATTTGTTAAACTTTGATTTGAAATGCATTTTGCAAGTACCTCTCCTCGCCATTTTGCAATCTCATTAGTGTCACATTTGGAAAATAACTAATGAACTAGGTTGAAAACATAGAATCAATAAAGACAAAGTTCTTTTGTCTCTAATCTCTCAATTCACATGAGAAATAAACTTTGATAAAGTAGTGGAGTTGAGCAGAGAGGTAAATAAAATTTGGTCAACGATCCTTCTTGTTAAGGTTAAAAATTGAGTACGTATTTTGATTTTGATTCGACCTTGACTGAAATTTATTAATTAATGGCTTGAATCAAATCACTTGATTAAAACAAAAACAGTCCATTTGTTACCTTTTATTTTCATTATTGCACATATATAATCTTTTGAAAATTGAAAACTTTCATTATTGACAATATAATTACACATAATCCCTTATCAAAGAAACAACATAAAAAATGTGCATGTATATGAAGACATTGTTAAAGAACCTTTGATTGAGGAAATGTCTATAACTCTATAAGCTTGAGCCAGCTCATTAAATTTGTGCTCCTGAATATGCAGACAAAATAATGCCTTAATCACTAAAAACTTGTGCAGGGCCATCTCTCAAAACTGCAAGATGTTTTACGAACTGTTTAAATACCCCCTTTTATTTTTGATTCAAAATCATATTGATTGACCCATTTGCCAATCCTTTCACATACAAGGGAAAAAAAATCAATTTGGATTGTACCATTCCACCTGCCACATAAATTATTTGTATGTATCAAATATAAAATTTTCTCTTTAAATATTTTCTTTGCATACATATTTTGAGTGCATGAAAAAATTGGTCTCTATTCCGTGATCATAACTCAGTTGACAGGGACATATTGTATATAATATACATAGATGATCAAGGGTTCAAACTTAATTCGCTTATACATCTTAAAAGGTAAAATTTCAGCTACTAGACTAAAAAAAAGGTCTCTCAAGTTGATCTCATGTTAATAACAATCATTTTAGTCTTTGAATTTTACAAATAGAAAAAAAATAAGCCAAAAAAATATACTCAATACAAGACTGAACTTTATTATCAAAATATTTTATTTTCGTATCATCAACTTTTGAACCCAATTGGTGTTATAACAAATTGGGTCTAGGTGTTTAACTTTATGATAATGTTTTACTATGTAGTACATATATTTGTTTGTCATAGTACTATACAACATAACAAGATGTTTTGTTTGCTCTGATTGTTTTCTTCCCATCGAGTTAGATTGCATACGTATAAGAGATTTGATTAATTAATCATGGTGGCAATGACATTAATGAATGAAAAGGGAGTACCCGACAATGGTGAGACTAAGATCATTTTCAGATAAGACAATGTAAAATGTTTTACTTGATTATAGGATTAAGACAATAGACAATATTTGTATAGATCACATGGGATGAGTCGTTTGATCATCTACCAAGTAGGCCTACATTGTTCCTTACATATTGCGCATCAAACCAAACCTGATTTTGAGGCTTTTATTTTAATTAAAAGGTACCTAGCTTTATATGATACGATAGACATGACATTGATAGAGAGAATGCATTATAATCAACCAAGTGGGCTAATTAAGCCTAGACTCAATTGCAAGCCGACTCCATTTTTTCTTCGGAGGAAAATGATAAATGCACGTCTTAAGAGTATATGTTATCTTTTTTTCTGTTTAAAATTAGGGTGCACCGAATTGAATGGACAAAAAATATTTAATCCACCTCCAAAAATAAGAAGAAATATGTATTTTATAAAAAAAATTGTGGATAAAAGCAGTTCTCTTTGCTATTTTTAGTATATGGTTTTTACTCCCTATTAAATTGGGTATATCTTTTTTAGTTTTTTAACCCTTCAATAAGTCATCAAAGATGAAGTGAATAATAAATTAAACTAGTATAAACTTTAAAAGGATGGATGGGAAGGTAATGACTATAAGGATATGAAATTTGAATGAGTGAAATCAAATGATTTATAACTTTTTTTTATTACTATTACTAGTAATAGCCAAAACTATATATGCTCCTTAAAAAAGTGACTATATATATGCATGTAATAAGTACTTCATCATTATTTCAATCATTGGTTAATTTTAAGTTAGTGATATATACCTTTCACTTTTCTTAAAGTGAATCAATCATTTACTAAAGTCAAATTCTACCACTTTCTGAATCCAAGTCCATAGCCTATAATATATTTTAAATTTGACTTCAAAACTATTCACAATTTTGTGGTTATGGTTTGGAGGTGCTAGTTGAAGTGTAAAACCTTGGAGCTTTTTACTACACTCTTTGAAATTAAATTTCAGAAGAATTTACGAAGAGAAGTTCCAATAGGCCTTGTGGAGGGAGAAATGGACCAAGCAATCTATGTTTGAATCAATGTAGCATGCGCTTAAAATTTAGGAACTTGTTCTTGAATACTATCAACACAGTGAAAAATATATGCATGTAATAAAAGATGTGGCAATTCATGATATTCAACTCAAATTCAAAGATGTGCATGTTGATAAGGTATTAACACACTGCTTTTTAGAATCTTCGATCAATATTTCATACTGATGCAATTTAAACCGCACTTATTTAAATTGAATTTTTAAAGATCAACCCAAACTAGGTTGTATGCTATTGAATTGTAATATTTAGATTAGATGATTTTTTGCCTAAAAATTAATTTAAGCCCAACCAGAAGTGTCCCTATTAATCTATTATCTAGAAGGACAAAATATTATGTTTGTGTTTGGCCTAAAAATTTACATGAAATATTCCATCGATCATTAGATTATATATTGAACTCAAATATGTAAAGTTTGTGTTTGGAGGACTTTGCCACCATAATGATCCTTTGGACTCTTTAATATATTGGCTTGTAAAGTCTTAACCATATTTGGAGTACATTTCAATGATAGTCAAAATAATGAAAAGAGCAAAATCAAATGATGTAATTAATTACTCCCTCCGTCCCAAAACTATTGTCCTTTTCGGAAATCAATATAAAATTAATGTTATTTTATCATTTGTTTACAAAAGTTTAAGTATTAATTAAATATATTTTATCTTTCTTAATGAAGTAAAAGTAAAAGAGACTTAACTTGTCAATTTTTGTTGTTTCTTAATCCACGTACATAACTCTAAAATGACAATAGTTTTGGGACAAAGGAAGTATCATATATAGGAATCTAAGAACAATACCTAGCTAAATGTTTTTCTTATTCCCCTGGCCCCAATTTTTACCCAACTCAATTATTCTACAATTATTAGATATATGTAGTGAGTTTATACATTGACAAATTAGGTTTCAATAATGAAAGTAGCTACTTACCTCAAAAAAAAAAAATGAAAGTAGCTACTTTTTGCTTGGAACCATAAAAAAAAAAAACTTTATATATTATGTATAAAGAATGCATTTATCCCTGCACACACAAAAACATACAAATTTCAATGCATCTCTTATTATTTTATTCATGTAGATAAAATTATGGCCAACAAGCCTTTTCAAATGAATAATACTTCAACTCCTTTTTAACATTAGAACTTAAGTGGGTGTTTAGTGTTTATTGATTAAGTGATTAAATTTAATTTGAAGTCTACTTTTGATTCTATATATCATCTGCATAGCATGAAACCAAGGATAACCTGTCAACCTATTAAAACTTGTAATTCCATAAAGAGTAAAAAAAACTTAATTATTCAGATATTATATTATTGAACTTTCTTTACATGTTCTTGTCATATGTGTTTACTCGGTAGAGCAAGTATGTGATTAGAGATTCGGTCACAATTGATGTGTACAGACAAATTTGTAGAGAGATGTGAGTCATCTCATTCTCATATATATATGCTTGTAAAATTAGTTCTTATATCGTAAAATTAGTCTTTGTAATTGAGTTTCATGTTGTAAGTTATTTATCCAAAAAAAAATTATCATCAAAGTATTTTCAAAGCTTCTTGTATGTGAAATTGACTTAGCTTCAACTATTCCTACAGATGCTAGATGCTGAAAGTAGTCCAAAAATATATAATAATACATAATGATTAATTAAAACTCCAAAAGTCCCATCTTGATTTTTTTTCTCCACAAGGCAAGTTTTTATTTAATTTAAAATTGATTATATGTTCAAGTTGTACTTGCATATGAGATTCAAAGATATCAAAAACATATGTTTGCATAAGATAAAGTATAAGATAAATATATTCAGAATCTGTTTTTGGCGACTGAGTAATATATTAAAACTTTGACAAATCCTATATGTATATATGCTCTCACATTCTCATACCTTCAAAAACTATATATTTACAAGTGATGAGTTCTAATCATGTGATTAAGCATCAACTATAGACTAGTGCTTAATTTCTCCTCCACAAAAATCAACGATTTAAGTGTGGATTTCCTTATCTTAAAAGTTCACCTAGAATACTTCTATCTATATACTGAAGTTCATAGATAGAGTTGCAGGGTAAATAAGCACTATGGATAATTGGAGCTTTTTCTACCAAAAATTTTTCTAAGGAAAGGAAAAAAACTTAGGGGACTTTAATTATGGATTGGTGGATTCTTTGATGCAGGTGTGTAGTCCATTGTATCCAACAAATCATCATTTTTTTCTTGTGTTAGTGTCACTTCATGGTTTGGCTTAAACTCACTACTTTCACCCTTTTCACCTCCATGATCTTTAGTCTCTCTCAAGTTTCTAGCTGCAAGATATCAAAAGAAAACATCACATAAATGATAAGCTTTGAATACAATAATATTAGGTGTAATATGGAAAAACCTTTAATTTAAATTTATGTGAAACGAAACTGAATCCTCTACAACTAATATATGGCGCAAAAGTCTTGAAGATTGTTAGATTCAATCAGAGAAAAATTCTCTTTATAAAATCTAACTATCTTTGTAACTGTTGCACTATACAACAGATGTACGAAATATATATACGGTTAATTAAAGTGGAACTAAGGTTACCTCGAGCCGTGGTTGAGATGAAGAGAAGCAACAAAAATGCAATAAGAAGAAAACGTTTGCTTGGTACAATAGCCATATTTTAATTACTCAACTATAGGAAAATTTAATATATTGTTTTGATTTTTGAAGTTGCATAAAAATATGGCTTAGTTAGTGTCTTTTTATAGGGAGGGAATCAAGTATAATTGGCAAGGGGGTGTATTGTTGAAAGACAAGAAAAAAAAATGTTGTGATTTTAGGTTCAAATCAATGTCTCCTGCTGTGTCCTTCCATGAAAATGACAAGACTTTTTTGCTTCGAATACAGGATCCAAGTTAAAGAACACAAAGGGTTCTATTCCCTCAATGTTACTTAGTTGGCTTTTTGTGTCCCTCAACAATTTTGTCACTGTGCATAAATCAAATATCTTTCAATAAAAAATACACCCCCCTTTCCCCCCAATTAAAAACTTTATAATAAAAGAGGGAGAGAAAACAAATAAGCACGTTTTGAGGAGGGGGGCTCCAATCTCCATTCCTTGAGTAAAAGAGACTTTGTAAGTGATTATGAAAATGGATTTTAAGCAGGCACCTGACCACTTACAATCTCACAAATATTAGGTGAATTTAGATATTCCTTACATATACTATACCGACAGACATTAATGACTTTTCACTTACTTAGACAATTTATGAGACCACACTCAAATCCAATTCTTGTGATTCAAGTGATACTTGAATCTCTCTTTCTTTCTTTCTTTCTTTATTCTTCTTAATTTAAAAAAAAAAAAACACTCATATTTTCTCTCTAGTTCAATGTCTTGTTGGATTTTAACATTTTTATGAATTGAGTATCGTTTGCGCACAACTATAAAAACTAACCATTCAATTTATATAAGATCGTAAAGGACAATAATAAAAAAAATTAAAGCAGTACTGCATTCCTAAGATTGAGTTTGAATGTATACCTCTAACAACAAATCCAATATATATGACATTTTGTTGAAGAGATCAAATTGCTAAAATGTTGAAGTTGGAGAGAATCTTTTGTAAAAAAGGTTGAAGAGAATTTAAATTTCACTCGTATTGATAAATGAACTAGTGTGTATTTCCGTGCCCGCACGGAGAAAAATTTTATTAAATGAAATTTAAAATAAAATATTTTATATTTTATATATGAAATTATTTTAAATTTGATGTAAGACTTTGAGAATATACTATAAATGCAAAAAAAAAAAACATTTTTATTCTTTAATGCATTGTTTAACAAATTTACATTATTATCCACTAAATACACTTTCTAACCACATATAACCAAAACTCATAAGCACCACATTCTCATTCATATGGAATAATTTTATATCTAACCAAAATTTACATTATTCCAATTTTTTTTAATGAAAAGAAAATGCAGCTTCATCTTATTGGAGTACTAATGACCATTTTAGTTATCATTAATAGTGATTGCCAAACAAAAATATTGTAGGTACACAATATAGAATACATATACTATGATTTTTTTTTTCTTTTAAAGAAAGAAATACAATGATGTTAATTAAAAAGAGATACAAATCATTAAAAATCATTCAACCACCCCATCACAATTCAAAGATCAAATTCAGCAGTTAGAAGTCTTACAACAACATAAAAAGATCATAATTGAAGATAATAAAATTCAAGTAACAAATAGAACAAAAACCAAACAGCTGCATAACAATGATTTCACACACCAAGACATTAACATCAAGAATTCCAAACTTATTTTTGAAAGAAGTTTAAAAAATTGCTAGTATAGAAGTTGGATTAGAAACACCTCGAGGTTGCATTAGTTTTTAAAAAAAAATTAGCAACAAAACCAACATTTGAACTCCCAATATATACAACACTGTACTAATACATTTTGAAAGTTGTTTCTTGTATCAACAAAAAATATTGTTGCTGATAAAGTAAAAGATAACTACAACAACATTGGTAAAGTATTTCATTCTCTCATTATCAATAAAATAAACATTTATAAAAAAAATTATTCCATTCTCTTAAAAATCTGTTCCAATTCCACCTTGAAAACACGCATGATTCATTGTTACAATTACCAACAAAAAAGTCAAAAACCCTTTCTTTGATTAAAAATAAATAAATAAATAAAACAATTAAAAGACAATTTAGGAAACATTACCACTAATATAAAATTTTAAAGAAGTAAGTTATCTTATTTGCTGCCAAGTGTCAAACTTGCCTAAATACTACTCTTGCTTTATTATATTCTATTCATTTGTTACAATTGTTTTTGGAAAAAAAAAATTCACTTTTAAGCCTTTTATTTTGTTTGACAATTTTAAATAAAATCAAATAAAATTTTGAAGTTAAAAAATCTAAAAATTGTGAAAAACTATTTTAAATAGTTTCTCTAAAAATCATTTTTTATATGATCTTTCTTTAAAAAAAATGTAATATTTATTATAGTAAACAAACAAAAAATAATTTTCATTTTTTAAACTCTAAATAAATATTAAAATCACATTTTTTAAATAATATATAACAAAATGGTCATATATCTCAATTATATATATGTATAATGTATGTATACAAAGTTACCTATAAAGTCTAATATTAATAATAATTTTTTTTGACAAATAATATTAAAAATAATAACATTAATTTTCTATATACTGTATCTTTATTTATGGAGACATGACATATGTATTAATTTTTCCATCACAATGTAAATAGCTACTTTAGAATTTGTAAAATCAATTTGATTATAATATAAAACCTGATAATTGAGCATTTTGCGAAGACTTGATACTAGAATATATAGCTCTCTCTTCCATGCACATGGCTCTTCCCAAACTACATGTATATAGAGTGGTCGATATAGCAACATATGTACACCTCTTATATATTTAATTAATTATATATAATTTATCTTATTATTACTCAATGATGATTCATCACACATTACCCCTCTAATCATACCTATTTTTAATTTGATTATTATGCAAGAAAGGAAACAATGCATTGATGAGTGAAATAGATACACGACATTGATGGGGCTTCTTCGATCATTTTCATATATGGATTTTAGCAATGTTGTGTATGGAAATACCATGTGATCCCATCTAATTGTGGGGTTACATTGTCTCTTAATTTCCCATAAACCGGACACTTAATTAATTTCTCTAATGTATGTTTAAAATTATTAATGACAAAGGTGATGGGAAATAAAGATTAAGTCTAAATAAATTATGAATGCTAACGGATACCTAAGCAATTTCCATTATAAATCACTTCAAAGGGCACAAAAAAGTATAAGCAGCATGCTATGTGATGGACTATAGTACTTACCTATGATGGGCTAATTTGATGAGCATTGTGGATTGTTTAATATCACATGAATCTACCGTTTAGATGGTTCCACGATTCACCTTAGATAAACATTCAATTTTAGTTATTGATTAGTAAATCAAATTTGGATTTTAATGTTAATCAACAAATTCATGATTAGTTAAAATAATAAAGTCACTTAATTCTGACCAAAAAATAATAATAAAGTCACTTAATTATCAAAAAAGGTTGTCTAGTTGAATGAGTTAGATTCCTACAACATGGTGAAATAATATGTTCGAAAATTGTCAGAAAGATATTCACATTCATATCTAAAAAGTCAATTTTACCTATGACCGATCTTGTGCAAGCACAACAAGGCCATTGACACAATAAAGCCTCAAAATTGGGTAAGCCCCCTTAGCACAATAAATTTTATAATTCATAATTTTTTTTTGACAGGAAATTTTATTCATACTTCCTCACTTGTTATTAATTAACTCTCTGATTTGAGGCATAATCTATCATTCTATTTTCTATCTACTTTAGGCCCAAACCACATTCAATTCAAAAACTAATAAAAATTTATAACGAAGACTCTTTTTAAATTGCTATAATATTAACTTGAGGTTGTATTTTAATGTCATCAATTAGAATATAATTTATTATTATTATTATTATTATTATTATTATTATTATTATCGATGTTATTTATAATTTAAATAAAGATAATGATTCATTTTGAATTGTGTGTATCTTTTTATACAAAAGTTCAACTTTTAAGATTAAAACACACAACTCTAAATTATTTGAGAATATCACATAGAAACTTAAAGAAACTCAAAAGAAGATAACACACCCTTATCAATTCTTTACGATACAGATTGAGCGTAACTTCACCTCAAAAGAATCAAATCTGCTCTAATACTAATTGGTACGGATTGAGTCTAACTCCATGATTCAAAAGGGATGATTGTTCAATCCTATATAAACATTCACATCGGATTCATGACTTCCGATGCGAAACTTAACTTACACATAGAAATCAGTAACACTTTATTGAACGGAGATTGAATTATTTAAATTTGAAACTCACTATTTCATATCTTAAACAATTAAAAACTATATTAAAATTTAAATCGTCTAATTTGATATGACCTAACAACCGAAAAATATGCCGAATGCGGCATTTTATTGGCCGGAGAGAATCTGATTTCCAACACTTATAAACTTTTAGGTACAATTGATCAGATTTTCAAGTACAAACGACAGTGTCCCATCCCAAACAAAGTTGGGTAGAAGTAAACTTCTCATTTTCACCTCAAACCATTGTAGGGGGTAGAATGCGACAGTGTCCACAACCATTTATGCATCCGAATTTCCGGGGTAGGGGCCATAATAAAATATGTGGAATGGAATGAATGGGAGCCACATTGAGACCGACACATACATACAATAAGGTCCCTTTGAATGGAATTAAACATTGGATTTGTGTTGGAAAAACACCAAAGTGGGCCCCATATCTTTTGTATCATGAACCTAGAGAGTAAAGAGTTTTTCGACCCTATGGGCCATCACGTGCTTCCACAAGGATTGTTTTTTTTTCTCTTGGTTTGTTTATTACTATTAGCATGTGGTTTAGATTAGATAGAGGATTAGGAAGAAATAATCAAGTTTGGGATTGGATTTATTTGGTTTGTCAATGATGAATAAGAAGTAATCACGCTTGGTCTCTTGGAGATTGTTGGAGTAACCATCGAGGGTACATGATCACGTGATTGTGTTTGATCATCAACGTTCAATTAGGACTAAGATTTGATGTAAGTCACGCCAATGCCACTACTTCCTCTAAACGAGTTTTGTCATTTTATTTAAAAATGTACGCAATTATTATGAACAAAATCTTGGGTGTTTGTTAGTGTTATGGATTGTTCAACTACCCAATAACAATTGGGATCTTAGCCCATTACACTGATAATTATATCACATATTTCAAGAGATTTTCACCACAATGATATTGTGCACATGCCTTAAACGGATATAACGTGAGACACGTTATTATTCGTTAGATAAAAGCTCCATTTATCAACTGTCATGATTTTTACACGGAATCACTCCTCATCCGTATAAAACTTTGTGGTTTCACACAACTTCATGGTACAATTTTTTCAACACTAATTTTCTCATCTTGCACACATACCGACTTGAGCGTCGAGTCCTTTTTTGTACAGGAACCCCCCTCTCCAAAGAAGCTGAGCCACCATCATCTTCATCGTACGTCACCGTACATGCAACCAACAATGTTTAGACAGTTGGACCGTTCACAACAGTTCACGCTGTCTGTGAGAATGTGAGGGGACAGACGTTACAACACCCACACACTTTAATCTAACGATGCACCTTTTTACAAAGGACAAATCCGTGATAGATCAAGGCAAGCTCAAAGCGGACAATACCGTATAACATGGTGTAGTGCAGTTAAGGGTCGAATTCCTGAACAGTTAGTAATTACAATTCAGTTGTTAGAGGCAAGATATTGTTATGTAGAAGTTGGATTTTAACTTCAATTTTTATTTTATTTTTATCATTTGTCCTCACCAAATTAAATGTATGACTCATATGAGTCGAGTTATATTATATTAACCGACAAAAAAGAGAGAGAGAAGTGTACGAGTCTGCCTGTCTCTCAATCAATCTTTTATGAATTTCTTCTTTCTTCATTCATTTTCTAGAGAGTGGGTTTGTGTCATTTCTATTTTATATAAGTGGTCTTCATATATTTCTTTGATCTCGCCTGATCATAAAGAATGACCACCACAGTTCCGCTGCATATACTTGCTGAAGCAAAGGAGGGAGTTGTACCTGCAGGGACTCCGACGCTCAAGTCAATAAATGAAAGAGTGGCAAGTACAGAGGTAAAAAATAAGATACTTGGTCATTGTAGATAATGACATACATATACACCCCAGAGCTGGGCCAAGCCCGTTAATGAGGAGGCAAACGATTCGTCCTTGCCATTAATGGCTATTGGGATTTTGACTTGTGGTCATAATGAGCAGTAAATATCCATTATCCCGATGTCGACTGTTATGATCCTGTAGCAGCAACTCAAATATTGGAACATGTCATGTCAAGCACGCGAGTATGTCACCTGCTCTTCGGCCGAGCAATATGGGCCTGGTCGTTACCAAGTCCAGTCCAGAACATTCTTTTTCTTGTTTTTTTTCGTGATATGTGGCATTGTTTTGTTTGTCGTGTTGGTGCGATGTTGCTTTGTATTTTCTCTTATTGTAGTGTTGATCGA
This sequence comes from Trifolium dubium, assembly GCA_951804385.1. Classification (NCBI taxonomy): domain Eukaryota; kingdom Viridiplantae; phylum Streptophyta; class Magnoliopsida; order Fabales; family Fabaceae; genus Trifolium; species Trifolium dubium. Next base: position 4,379,968 of record OX638071.1, read on the forward strand.
GTTAAAATTGACAAATTAATTTAATTCATTACAGATATAAGCAATAATTTATTTGTCAATGTTACATATCATGCATGAGGCATGAGAATTTCACTCACTCAAATTTTGTCACAATTGTAATAATTTCGTCATTTTACTATACATTAATTGAGTGGCATGAGAATTTCACTCACTCAAATTTCGTCACAATTGTAATAATTTCGTCATTTTACTATACATTAATTGAGTGTTGTAAGTTAATTAGTTTGCACAACACTATAGTATGATCGACCTAAAATTTTAATTGCTTTCAATACATAGAATAATTGATTAATTTCTTACAATAGATTGAGAGAACCACACCAATATATTGAGAATTTATGATAGATTTCTTTTAAAACATGCACAACACCAATATATTGAGAATCGAGACAAATAATAGTTTATATACAACATCTATGCACCTCAATTCAACGAGTTGCCTTTTACAAATAACAAATTCGTGAGGACAAGACATCTTTTACAAATGACAAATTTGTGAGGACTCACACGCGGTTCAAAGCGGATAATATTTCAGTACGCAGTGTGGCGTACTTGAGAATGAAATGAAACATAAATTATAATTTTTTTACATTTTTCATAAACTCAATTCAAATTCATCAAAAAAAAACTCAATTCAAATAAGTATATACAAATACGATTACATACTCAACTTAAATTATAGAAAAAAATAATTGGGAAATTTAAACTTTAAAAAATTTGAAAGGGGGTGCAACTTTGAATCATGGGAGTGAAAATAGAAGTTTGCTTGCAAAAAACTGAAATGAAAGTTACCATGGGAATGAAACGATGATCCCGCGCTTATTCGAAGAAGGAGGAGAATCTAAACTCGAAAAATGGAACCGATAATCCTCTCCGACGAAGATGACCCCACAACTCCGTTCCCAATCCATTCTAAGAAACGCCGAACCCAACAACCACCCGATCCAAACCCTACCGTTTTCCTCATCGACGATGACCCTACTCCACTCAACCATCACGTTCCTTCCTCTACTCCTTCTATCGTTCCCGATACTCCATTCTCTCCGTTACGAGATTCCGATATCGCAATCGTTAAATGCACTAAAGCTTCTGATTCCGCTCCCACAAATTTATCAGGTCAATATTTCATAACCCTAAATATTACTATTAATTAATGTTGATGCATGTGTAATTGAAGTATTATTTAAGCTGTAACTGCAATGTTGTTTGTTGTTGTTGTTGTTGATTTAGGAATTAGTCAAATGATATGTTTGGAATCAGACGATGAGCCGGATAATTCTGGAATTTGGAATTGGAATGAGAATGAGAATCAAGAAATGGGATTATTGTCTTCACATGAAGTAATGGCTGGACTTTCGACGTGGACTTACGATTCAATTGGCTCTCGAAATTCTCATGGTGAATGTCTTTTGAGTTTTAATAAGTTACATTTTTTTTGAACTGTATGAATGCAATGCTTTATATTTTGTTTGTTTATGTAATTGTAAATTTCAGAGAGACGTGAAAATGTTACTCAAGCGGAATATTCTGGGGATAGTCCTTCAAATCCAACTTCCTCACAAGTGGTTAGTCATCTGATGATTATTTTGTGTTGATTTTAAGCGCAGAAACACGCATAAGAAGTATCAAGATTAGGTAGAGAATAGTTTAATAGTTAAAAGGTATAGTATAGGGAGAGAAAACCATTACGAAATCTCAAGATTTAAAGGATTTATGATAGGATGTTATAGTGATGTTTGAGTTTGACTCATATAGCTTACTGTGAATAGTATGAAGCTATGTACTTGTTTATTTGCTACTGTTTTTTATTTTCTCCCTTGTGGGCTTCTTACATTTTGCGCAATGCATTTGAGAAACATCATGTTATTTTATGAGTTGTATGGTTATCCTGATGAGAAAAATGTGAGCCTGGCGCAGGAGGAGAATCCTAATGAGAAAAATATGAGCTTGGAGCAGGAAGAGAACGTTGACAATAATAAAAGTTCCAAAGTGTCTGGAAAGAGCACAAACAAGGCAACTGGAAAAACAAAGATGACAAAAGAAGAAAGAAGTCGTTTGATGGAAGAAAAGAAACAACTGAAGGAAGTGCGTTGCAGTTTATATTGTTTAATTGATGTTTGTAGTTTATATCATTCACGATTTTGATCATAGTAGCTTATACGAAGTTATTCTTCAGCAAGAGAAGTTGAAAAAAGCAGCTATGAAGGCAGAAGCTGCAGAACTGAAAAAAATTGAGAAAGAAAAGCAAAAGTGGGAAAAAGGGAAGTTTGCAATGCAATATATTGTGGCAGAAATAGATGCCAAGGTAGTTGAATCAGGTTCAATCGGAGGTAAGTTACTGATATCTGAATCCACAACCACATGATAAATTTTTACGTAGCTCCTTAATTATGTTTGTTTTCTCATGAAACTTGTTTTCTATTGCTTATCTGAATTCACGAGGGTCAGATGAATTTGGTCAATTTACAATCTTCTTTATCTCATAAAACTTCTGTTCACTTTCTTCAGGCCATTTGCTTACTAGGTTTGCCGAAAAAGGGCTTACATACCACATTACATCGAATCCAATCTCAGGGTCAATTTTATGGTCTATGAAAGTACCAGAAAATATTTCACAGGTAAATGAGGACGCCACATCACAAATGCCATGTAAGCATGATTTCATGTAGTTAAAATGATGATAGTATAGAACTTCATTACAAAATTATAGAACTATAGGGACCTACAAAGTAATCGAACTGAAAATTTATTAATAAATCTTATCGAAACATTCTTTAATTACCTTCTGTGGATGAATACTTCTGCGAGTATTCTGTTTTTCACTGATACAGATGTCATTTATTATTTGCAGCTTTCCACTGAACGAATTGAGATCCCATATGTCTTACTAGTTTATGAGGCCGACAAATTTTGTAACCTCACCGTGAATAATTCTCTTTTTGATCAACTCAATAGCATTCGAAGTCATTATCCAGCTCATACTGTTTGTTACCTCACAAACAGGTTATTTTCTTACATTAATAAAAGGTGAGTGATATGTTTCAATTTTATTAGTACTTCAATTCTAGTAGGCAATTGCTGATATTTATGCTTTGGTACATCGTGCTATGTCGCTGATGTGTGTGTATGAGCATATCTGTAATGTGTGCATTTGCCAAGCAATCTTAATATCTGGTTTCTTAATATCTTTATAAACCTCCATGTCCAATAACTTAATATCTTCGATCAACCTACAAAATAATTTGAATATCTGCCATTGATTTTTGATATTTCAGCCAATTAATTATAATTTGTAAAATTTTCACAATATTCTCTTATTGAAACATTGGATTTTATGATCTGTTAGGGAGCAGGAAAAATACAAGAACCCTGACAACAATAGTTGTTGGAGACGTCCACCTGTCGAGGAGGTTGAATAACTGGCCTTCCATATTCAAATTGCAATGAATAGGTCAAGTTTTAAGTCTTTTCCTTCTTATATAAACATGTTATCTTATTTGTTTTGAATTTTCTTGTAGGTGCTTGCAAAACTAACAACTAATTTCACCAAAATACATTCCAGGCAGTGTGTAGATGAAGCTGAACTAGCTGAACATGTTGTTGGTTTGACATGTAGCTTGGCGTCTTGCCAGTTTAGGTACTTGATGCCTCTATTTTTTGTATTGAATTAGAGTCTTCTCAAACTTTGATGAAGAAAATTGTTACATGCTATACATGTAAAATGATTTATTCTAAAACCATTAAAAGGATGGGCTTCGGCTCGGTTGTATCCCAAAAAAATCCATCAAAGTATCGGAAGAAATCATTCCACTGTTTCTTTGTAAATTTTCTCTTTCTTTCATCGGCTTTCATGCATTTTTTTTGTTTCTTTATTTTTGTAACGAAGCACATATTTTTTTCAGTTTGCTATAACTTATTACATGTACTTAAAATTGATGTCACTTTGGAAGACACATCAGACGATACCTACCTTTTAGCACTGTAATTTGTAAATAATAAAATATGTTCCTTATTCAGTTGTTTGATTTATCGTACCTTAATTAATTATGAATATTACATCACATTGGTTCGTTTATTACTGCAGAAAGAAATTAACTCGGCTATCTGTAAATGCAAATGGATCTCTCGTTTCCAAGGACAGTGTTGACCGGAATTTAATAAAGAAATCCATGTGGTGAGTGATTTTCATGTTGTTATTCTTAGATTATCTTTAAATTTTGTTTTCATCATGTCCTTATTTAGTTCACTATTTTGCTTATTTAATTAGGGTTAAGAGTTTAGTATATTAGCATAAATAAGAATTAATGCTTTTTCTTCTATTATTACGTCCAGCTATCATTGCCGTGAATGTGTGATATGATTATAAAAAAAATATTACGTGAAATATTCATCTTACTCTCTCTCTACCTGAAGGACTAAACCTTACAGCTTCAAGTCTTAACAGTTAAATATTGCATAAGAGAAATCCTAACATCCTCTTAGTTACTTAAAACTTTAAGGTCTGGCCTTCAGAGAAGGCTATATAACTTTTTGTTACTTTTGCTTGCATGACTAGGTTAAAAGCTTTGGTGGCTATCCCCAAGGTACAACCACGATTCGCAATTGCTATTTGGAAAAAATACCCAACCATGAAGTCTCTGTTAAGTGTTTATATGGATCCAACTAAATCGGTATGTGTAAGATTGCATTTGTTTGCTTTAACCTTCCTGATATGGACCACAGTTCACAGTTAAATTGGACACTAAAATGCAGTCTGTTTGACATATTTAGTTGTTTAAGTTACAATTATTTTTTCTGATGAAATAAGGCATGACCAGAATTTTTTGGCCTCAGGAGCATGAGAAGGAATTTTTACTTAAAGACTTGATGACAGAAGGTTTGCTTGGTGGTGACAGAAGGTTAGGTGAGGTTTGCTCAAAGCGAGTGTATAGAATTCTAATGGCTCAAAAGGGATCCATCAGAACAGATGATGTCGAGAATGGTGCTGATTTCTTTGAGCGTTAATCAATCACAAAGAGCTCTTTCAATATGTATTTAAACTGTGTTTTTGAAAATATAGAAAAGAATCTCAATGATTTTGTAAGAAGTACAAAGTAATCACAACGGATATGGCAGGGAATCCCATTGACTTTTGACTTTTAGCGAACTGCCCTACTATCAAATGGCATATACATTTGAGTGGTGACCCTCTCCATTTCATCCTCCATTACTTTGGTATTAGAACTAAAATGTTGAAACTTTAGACCATGTAAATTATGGAACAAGAGTCAAACTTCATGGTCCAACTTACTACTTGCTCCATAGAGACTTGACAGCTTCTCTGGATCAAGCCGAAAATCCAATGTAGAGAATGACCTACGAAACTGACCAAAATCGTTGCCTTCTTTGGGGTTGATCATATCAAGTATAGATGCCTGTAAGAGTGTGTAGTTCTTTATATTCTTAAGAGCATTAGGATGGCCTTCAGTTTTGGGGGATATTTTCCTGCTAGAGAGAAAAACTGGGGATATAGATGCATTCATGCTCCTTTCACTTGTGAATATTGATGATGATTTGCTGCTGCTTCCACTATTCCCTGTCTCTGGTATTAGCATGTTTTGTCCTATACTCTTCTCCTGTCAAAACCAAAGCATACAAGTTATTCTCTTGATTGATTATAATCAATGTTGTTCAATTAGGATTAAGGATTAAGCCTGTATTGATCGGTGGGCCAGGGAATTAGCTAGCTAAACAGTGCCAACGCATTGATCGTTCGGTTACACATTCATGCAGGTATAAATTTGACCGACTAAGCCAGCTCTAGAATTTTAAATGTATCTTAGAGTGAGACATTTGATCTTCATCCATCAACTGGTATACGTGACAACTGTGATAGAAATAATGCAAATACTAGTTTTAAAGAATTTTGGTGAAATGTGTGTAACTGACCTCTTTTGATGCTTCTGAATCTGTCTTGCATTGTTCAGCAGCTTGGTTCATTCCTGACAGGTTTGAATGGCTAGCACTTTTTTTAGATAGTTGCCCTTTTCTCAAACCTTTGCGCCTATATCATGAAAAGCAATAGGAGCAAACAACCAGTCAAGAACACCATAGAAATATCGTCTTATACACAGGCCACAATGCAGGAAATAAAAAGCTTTTTCAAATTGTAAAATGATTGAATACCTTTTGCGCCTCTTCTTTTGCGAGTGTTCATCATCACCTTTGTTGATTACTACCGGTAATTCAGAAGTGTCGCATGCTAATGGAGGTGATTTGAAGAACTGCAAACAGTAAACACTTACTAAATTGCAATTTGACATACTATGCATATAAAAATTGCAATTTTCAAGTGTATTTTTCAAGCTTTTGAAAAGTTACAAAATAGAAGTTTATTTAAACTTATTAATTCTTTGTGACGCAGTATAGAGATCAAATGAAATAAATCAATGTTAATTAACATAGAAGAACTCACTTGACTTTCAAGGGCAGAGGCAGCAGTACCACGAAGTTGGGGGTCTAGATCAAGAAGTGTAGTCAAGAGATTAAGGGCAGATGAAGGGAAATCCTTAAAATTCTCTTCAAAACTAGCTTTATAACGATGTGGTGGACGGAAGCTTGTCTTTAGCTTCATTTTTGTCGAATAATCCTCTGGAGGTGAACCACAAAGTTTGTATATCATATGAATCTGCTCAATCTATATACATATAAAAAAAAGTCATTTGTACCATCAATGTGTGATTTGTAGAATATGCTATTGTTCCGGTATACCTAAAAGACCTACATTGTTTGAGAATTGAGGCTAAGGGTATTTTATATACAACACCCTCACTTCTCAATCCAACGATGCGCCTTTTACAAAAGATAAATTTGTGAGGGCTCACAAGCGGTCCAAAACAATGTGTATGGTGTCTAAGACGAAAACATTTCACACATTATTTTCCTTCCTAAAGTCCAAATTAAGTTTAATTACCTCTGTCCTTCCTGGCAAAATTGGTCTTCCAACAAACATCTCACCCAACAAGCAACCTACACTCCATATATCAATGCTATAATTATAATCAGTTGAACCTAAAAGAAGTTCAGGAGCTCTATACCAAAGTGTCACAACTCTATTTGTAAGAGGCCCTTTAGGTTTAACTTTTAAAGAATTTGCTAGTCCAAAATCAGCTATTTTTAGCACTCCTTTTTTGTCTATTAACAAATTAGAAGCTTTAATATCTCTGTGCATGACTCCCCTCTCATGACAGTGCTGGAGTCCCAAAAGTAGCTGCTGCATGTAACCTTTGATCTGTAAATACAACCAAACACACCATTATCATGTTATCACAGTGCTGAACCAAACATAAAATTTGTACACATTAAACATAGGCTATGTTTGGAAACTCGTGTCTACTAGAATCAGAAATCATAGCTTTTATAATACCACGACCATATTGATATGGAACATCAGAAAAGGTTGTCCAACTCAGACACAAACATGTTATAATAAGTTTGAGCCGCAAATTCTATATTGTTTTCGGTAACCTTATATAATCAAGAGTAACTAAAAGAAACAAATCATTTACTCTTTTTATAGGGAAAAAGTTAGTAGCCAATGTGTTAGAGGATGGTGAAATTTGTTAAGAGCACGGATCAAATCAAGACTTCGTTTTTAATACTTCTTCGATGTTTCAAATTATATCACTGGACAACTCCTTTGAAAATGAAAGAAATCATTTACTAATTGACATTTTTGTGATAGAGCATGGATACTCTCAAACTCCTTCATCATGTTCAACCATTCCTAAGCTGAACCTAATAGTTAAGAGTGTCTCAACTCTCAACATGGTCCATCGGTTGAGATTTGGTCGTTAGATTAATCATTAATCCAACGATTCGCTCTCAGCATCAAAGACCTCAATCGTTAGATTAATCCAACGGTTAAGGTTTGGAGAAGCCTGAAAAGTCTATAGGAGCCAACTTTGGCCTTTGGTGATCAACGCATATATGAGTATAACTTTTGGTAGCATCAAAGAAATCACAATTTTCACAAACATCTAAAACGAAAATCTAACCTGTGGTTCAGTGAGTCTTTGACCAGGGCGGGAGATAACTCTAGTAAGGTCACATTGCATGAATTCAAAGACTAAATAAAGACTGTATTGCATCCTTGATGTTGCTAAACCTTCAAGTTTGATAACATTGGGATGATCCAACGTTTGTAGTATCATAATCTCTCTTGCCATAAACTTGATACTTTCAGAATCTGAAGTGTCAAATCTTACCTTCTTCAAAGCAACAATCTTTCCACTGTCCTTATCTCTAGCTTTATATACATTGCTATATGTTCCACGTCCTACCTACAATAACCAAATCAACAAGTCACTATACAATATACATAGTCAAAACCCCTTCCTCAACTCAACATGTTTTTTTTTTCTTTCCGAGACCAAGATATCCACCGCCCAACGCAGTGACTAATCCCCTTGTTGGATTGGATGCACCCCCAAAGGATGGGACAGCTGGCGTAGGAATTTCCCCAACTCAACATGTGAAAATATATGCGCTCAAGAAAATATAATGTGATTTCGTATCAATATTTTAAAAATTGAATCAGACATCAAATCAGTGAGATTAACAGTCATAGTTCAACTGGCTAAAACCGTTTGAACTGAAATAAAACTGAAATGTGATTCAACCGCTCAAATAATCAAATTGTAATCACTGTCAATATAGAGTTAAACAATTTGATTCGGTTCGGTTTTTCAAACATTGATAAATTAATGTTATTAGGACTTACCTTTCCTAGTTTTTCATAGGAATCGGCAGTCTTGCGAATCAAAGTAGCCAAAACATTTTCAGAGATATTATCAACCAGCCATTTGGGCCACTCACCCTCCCCCACTTTAACTTCATAGCTTGCAATCTTCTTCTTTTTTTCTTCCTCCTCCTCTTCAAACTTACCATCATCAATATCTCTAACAGCACCCTTTATCTTCTCATCACCCCTTTCTCCTCCTCCTCCTCCTCCTCCTCCTCCTCCAGTATTGTCACCTGAAGTAGTAGTCTTCACACTCACAACTCTCTTCTTATTCTCCACTTCTGAGCGCTTAGATGAATAATTCTTATGATGGCTGATAATTGGTTTAATTGAAGAACCACTGTCTACATACTGATCTTTCAATCTATCAATATAGCGGCTCCGGTTTCCCCTTCGAGGAGGAGTGTACTTGCTACTGACACATCCCATGATATCTATCTGATTATCTATGTTTCAGAAACAATTAACTTCAAAGCATATTCTGCTATTATATATATATATATAAGTAACTAGATGTAACAATAAATTATTAGTAATAAGATAAAGAGGTGGAAAAGGAGATTATAGATAAGGTGAAAAGGAAGGTGCATGGAAGGTTCCTTAGTCTTTGATGTATAGATAATAGCCGGCATGCATGATTGAGAATAGTGATGTTCTGGAAATATGGGAAAGGGTCATTTGCATGTCATCACTGTATCTTGCCATATCCGTCAGTGGCGATTTAGTATGAAACAATACAAATCCAATGCTTGGATTATTAGATACGTAACATACTTATAATAATTATACAATACAACAATGTTCTTAAATCTTAACGAACCGCCTCATATACAGTCACACAGCTAATAATCATACATGATGATACAACTCACTACACAGCACACAGAAATAAACAAATCAGTTCATTCATTCTCTTCTTTTTTTTTTCTTTGACCAACTAAATTGTTTTTTTTTTTTTTATACTGAAATGACAAAACTATTAAAAATTCACACACACAAAGTGGAGGTCCAAAGTTTAAACTGCGATCATGGATGTCCAATCTAACAATTTCAGTATTTTCTGCCAGTTGAACTAGAACTTCCAAACTTCTACCGATTGAACTAAATTGTTTTTCTACTCTTCGTTTTCATCTTCATTTTTTCTTCTTTCTTTTCAATTTCAACATATTCATTTGCAAAATCCGTGCATTTAGATGGGTGGGTATTCAAAATAGTGTAAATTCATTTTACATTATCCACCAATTCATTCTTGTTGGGATCAAATTTCATATTACGTGGCCAAGCTTCAATATTTTACAGATTTTTGACTCGCAAGGCCATATTTTCTTTTTACGTTTATATTTATACATAAATAACAGTACTTCAATTATTTTCAAATCTTAGTCAAAAAAAATTATTTTCAAATCACTCTTTTCAATTTTATGCAAACATATACAGTCAATTTCAATTATATATTAGTAATCTGTCGGTAGAAATTTTTAAACAAATATAAGTGAATTGTTCAACTTGGGCTTTAAATTGTTGAACAAATAAAAATCAATTGTATTTCTGAATAGAAATCATTTCTTAGTCGGCCTTCTTCCAATTTGCACCAATATTGCAGCACAAAAGGTGAAGATTGGAAACAATTGCAGAATAAATTAAATTATATTTCAACTCAAGAGCACTTGACACCTAATATATATGGCAAAGTAACCGAATCGAAACATTGTGAATAAGAACTAAGTCAAAAATCACTGAAGAGCTAAATGTGTGTCCCAAACTATGATTTTTACACCTGACAACTTGTATGTAATTATGTCCCTCATTTCTTTCTTTTCATTTTCACCCTGGTCTCTAGACTCTCTACAGCAAGTGATTCTATTAAATACCACAAAAAAAATCCTTTCATTTCTATTATAGTGTGTTTGGATTGGCATTGGAAGAGGTGAAACACCAGTTGAGTTCACAACAGCAATTTATTTGGAAGTACATTGTGATGTCCCTCGGTTATAAACCAAACAGACACTAGTCTCCAACTTACATCTAAGCTGCTATTTAACAAATTCACCATTACTAACACTGTCTCCACCAATGCGTTTCTTAGCTGGCATGCCAAGATCAAAAGGTCCCAAAGAGTCATTCTGCATTAAGATAGTAAATTAGTTGAATCAAAATTTGCAGAAAAACAAAACAAACACTGAAATGCTTTAAAATGATATTAAATACCCAATTGATGCTTGTTAACCCAAGACTTCTTTCACCATCAAACAAACGTGAAGAAAACAACAAGTCTGTTTGTGTCTTCTCGGACAGGGGATTTTGTGAAAGCCCGTCTTGATCATTAACCTTTATAAAACCCATAAGAGACAAAGTGAAGATTAATAAATAAGGAAGGATTACAAAATAGCTTCTACCGAACTTATAGTCTACAAATAGAAACAAACGTAATTTTGAACTCTGGTTTCCATCACGATGCAACATTAGAAGTTATTTTATTAGCAATGCAATTTTCCAACCTTACGTTCATTTAAAACATTAAGGGTCTGTTTGGGAGTTTGGAGGGGAGGGAAAGGCTTTGGAAAAAAAGAGTTGGTGGAAGGAATGAAGGGTTTGGGGAGGGGAATGGAGGGCTTTGGGGTATTTGTTTTTCTACTTAAAACAAAACCCCTAAGTTGGGGAAACTTAAAAATTGTATTGAGGGAAAATTTTGGGGGGTTTGGATAAATTCTCCAAATTCAATCTATGTTTGTTATAATACTTAAGATTATATTAATCATAAGCATTCATTTATCATTACAAAAACTCAAATTTGGGGCCAGGGGTTGGTTTATAAATCTTGAATCCTGTTGTTTCAAGATCAATTACTCAGTCGTAGATGAAACTATCTCGTATTTCAATAATTATAGATTTCGATTAAGATTGTTAGCCACTGACCTTGTCTGTACATGGAAGCTTCAATGAGTTCGAAGATGCACCCCGACTGTTGGCCACAGAATAATATGTCTTTGTTCCACTAGCAGTCTGCACACCTGCTGGGGAAGACAACTTTTGAAGAGGAAATGCATCACATGTTTGTTCAGCATCGAATATTGATGTGCGCAAGGCTCCAGAGGATAGTGTTGAGACAGGAGGATGACTACTTCGGGAGGTGATAAAAGCATCCAATGAATCTGAAATTAAATGACCTGTTTGATTGGTATCAATGCTGCCAAAGAATTTTGAATCAAACTTTCCCAGTAATGATGCTTCAGACAGGAGGCCGCCAATGCTTATATTGTCTAGACAATCAACCCATGGCATTGATGGCTGTTGTAGGCTACAGCTTTCTTTTGGCTCATTTTCCTAGTTAGAATGAAACAAGCATGATTAGAAACAAAACACACATCATTAGAAAGCAAACATTTTTTATGGAGTGTACAGAAACTGAGTTTTTTATTATTATAATGCATGCTATATTTTAACTGATAGAAGACTGGTACTCAGTAATTATTTTTAAATACTGGCCACCAACTGATTTCTCCGACTTGTAATGTAATACAGTATCATAAATAACTAATAAGAACTTTATTTACACGCAAAAAAAGGTGTTTATAAGTTTATGCTATCCATATGTTAATTACAAAACTAATTTTTCGTGTTGTCCATATAATATGTCAAAATTTTCCATATATTTCTGTTGGTCAAAGAGTAAATCATCACCAAATCCACCAGCAACACCAATGTGTATACAAATAAAATATGTGCTTAATTTAATGCAGTGGACCTATGTTCAAGTTAGTTAGTATAATGCACAACAAAATATCTAAGAAACAGTATACCAGAGGATCAGCAGATTCATTGTCCATTTTCTGAGCCACAATTTCACTTGATATATTGCCCACATCAGTTGCTTTGTATTCTGCAGTTGCCTCCATCTTGTCCCGTTCATCACATAAAGACTCTAAATTAGCATCGCTACCTATCTCTGTTCCCCCTGACTGTACACCCAACTCACAGGGAATTGGCATGGAGGAAATACCAGATGACATAGGTTCACGTGTGTTAAACCAACCATACCTTTAAAAGAGAGAGAATAAGTTACAATTCTAACAACCTAATTTCCACATAGAAAAGAAAACATGATAGAAAATGATTGGTTATCATACTTCAACCGGAATATTGCAGGGTTTCCAACAGCGGCATACACAGCTGCAGCTGTAGTGTCACAATCATTAATTGTCCACCTTTTGCAGTCAGATAGATTTTTCAATCTGTTGTATGGAAAAAGCATAGGCTCCCCTTTGGCAGTACTTGAACTTCCCCACTTCTTTTCAATGTGTCTTAGAACTGAAGAAATTTTCTTTCTAGCACTTAGTACGAGTTCTAAGTATGGATTATGCCCATCCTGAAAAATAAAATCAATTAAGCATCCAGACTTAACACATGCAGACTAGGACATAAGTAAAGTATACAAATTTGTCAAAATGCTTCATGTACCACCATACAACCTTTTCAAGTCCTGTTCGAATTTCTTCATTTCCTGGAAAAAGTTGTAACTTGATTTTTGCAGAAGAAGAGAGTGTTTGTCCTGGATGACGATCAACTTCAAGCGCCTGTCTCCATTTTGTAAGAAATGTATCATCACTAGGATGTTCTGGGCACAATCCAACAGGTTCCTTAAATGTAAAATGCTGATTCTCTTTGTCAGACAACAATTCCTCACTGCATCCTATAGAGAAATGGGTTTAACGACATTGAATAAAATGTAGTATATGATAATGGGAAATAAATTGGTATAGATTTCAAAAGTAGTGATGCTTCATCCAAGAAAAGAAGAAAAAAAAGCATTTCTTTAACAAACACATTGGCAGCATACAAATTGAACCTACGAAAATCCAATCTAAACTAAATTATTCCCTCTAAGAAACAAAATAAATTAATCAAGAACATTGAAATGGAGGAAATATGAAACCGAACAATTATTCGAATCAACACAAACGGTAGATTGGCAAAAATTAGTCACCTCTTGCTTTTTGATCCAATTTATTTGTTTTCTTGGAAGAATTTTTTACTCCGATGGATCCTATCTTTAGATTGGATTTTGCAGAAGCCTTAACAGCTTTGCTGTCTTTTGACCTCCCTGTTTTCATGATAGTTCAATCTTCCCAAGAGTGTTGATGATAAAATGATCTCCGTTGGTATGCTTTATAATCATAACAAGGAACAAAGTGACCAGAAAAAAAGAAGCACAAAAACAACAAATTAGATGAACGGTTAAAGACAAAAGAGTAATTAAAATTGCCTGGTAGAAAATTCTCCAAATAAAAATCAAACCTATAGCATAACATCAAAAAGATAGAAAAAAAACTAGCAAAACTGTCGGGCAGTTTCAGTTTATTATGTTAAGTCAATTAACACCCCTCAAAAATTTCAAACATTGGAATTAAAACAAAGAAACCAATATACAAGATCAAAAAGGGAAAATCACACAACCCTCCCCCTAAATTTGTTTATATAACACACTCGCTTTCTCTTATTTGTTTAATCATGTGACAATCATCACCTCAAGAATCAACAATCTAGTTAAACAAATAAGGGAGGTAGATATTTGTATAAAAAAAGTAGTCAGTTTTTCATTTAAGCAAAGTGAGCACAATTTCGCTTAATAAGAATTCTGCATCAGCTACAAATCAAATACGGCAAGTTGAAAATTTGCAAAATACTCTAAACTAGCAATCATGTCGAAACGAGTAACCCCCATTTATAATTAAAATAAAATAAAAAAGTAAAAAATAAAATAAAACTTCCTTTTAGCCCTTTTCGCACAAACCCTAATTTAACTATTCTTACGTAATTCAAGTCACGAGGAACATGAAAAATCGAAATCAACTCGCATCAAAACCGAATTAAACTATAATTGTTACATCCAGAACGAAATCGGCACGGAAAGTTGATAGGTTGAAGAACAAGGTGAAGAAAAGTACTATTGATACTAAGATTCACGCCATGAAAATCGAAATCAAAATCGGGTAAATTATGAAGTAAATAAGAATAAACATAGACAATAAACGAGTAAAAACTAGAGAATCGAGTGGAATTGAAGAAATTATTAGGTTAGGTAAGGTAGAGAGATTAGAACCTTCGAGAAGCACGAGATTGAGGAGTGGGTGAAATCGAATCGCAGAGGAAGATGAAGAAACAGTGAGCGCGCGCGGGAATGAATAAATGAATGAATGTTGAAAATTGTAGTAAAGAGGGAAAGAGAAAAGAAACGAAAGGACCCACCTATTTTTCAAGCGGCAACCGTTTCCGTTTACTGGACGTTTCCTCTCATGGGCCTTCACTAAAGCCCAAGCTCTTCCAAACTTGCTAAATTAATTTATTTTTTGCTTGGATTTTCAATTTTAGATGACAAAAAATCAATTTTATACCTCCTAATGATAGAATTTTAAAACTAATAATTGATTTTTTACATTATCAATCAACTATAATCATCAAATCATTAAAAACAGAGTAAAGACAGAAGTTGAACTTTTTTTTGAACTTTTAATTAAAAGAGAAAAGTAAAAGTAAAATATTTTCACAAATTATTTAATCTAGAACTCTTACATGCCATAATAATTTTTCCAAAGATATTTATTTTGGTAGAAAATAGACACCTCTTTTAATATTATCTTTAGAAAATCTTTCCAAATTTCCTCCACCAAATATAATTTTATTCTCCGTCAAAACTCAGATTTTGATTTACTATATACCGTGAGAATTTAATCCCTTCCGCTAAACTCAAACCCCGATCATGAAAATCGGTCGATATTGTTAACTAAAGAATCTCAAATTAAAATAATTGCAATTTGTTGTAACTAGAAAGATGTCTCCTAAAAGTCAATTCACTTGACCACTACAATAGTCCAAACCCCCTTATAATTTTAAATCATTACAATCATTCTTTTAAGCAAATTACAATCATATTTTACATACAAACATTGATATTAAAATCAGTAATACGACTAAATGCTTATGCAATGGCTAACATTTTTTTTTCTTCTTCATACTGTAACTTCTAAGAAAGTATACTGATGTTCCAAGCTTCAAACTGGAAAACAATGGTACCCAAACACATTGAGTCTGTCAACAATAATCTTACAATTTTTCACCAAACATTTATGAACATAGATTTCACAAATGACCTTCTTTTCACTGTTACCCACACTAACTATGATCACATAATGCTTCAGTATGAAAAATCATGACCGGGACTATCTGCATGCATGTCCATGCAATCACTGGAGTTGGACGAATTTGTGTCCCTGTTCTGACCGCTAAGATACGTCATTTCATTGTTTCGGGTTCCATTCCCCGATGACATAACATTACTTGAAGGACTGCTGCCCTGTGCTAAGTGATATGGCTGAAGGCCGCGACGAATAGGGCTAGAAAGTGCATTTGCAAATACTGAGTTCTTTGCTTGTTCAGTTTGTCCGGCACGTATCCCCGGTCCTGCAACAGCACTTCCAAATGTATTAGAGGGAATGGATGCGCCAAAGTTAGGTTGAATTGCAGGCTGGGAATTCTGTTGAATCGACTGCCTTGGGGACACTGATGATTCCTCTGCTCCATATTCAAGCTCATTCTACATACAAATACATAGCCAAAGGTTAAATCTACATTCGGCTATCAGGATATATTCGAACACAAATTTATCCTATACTGATATTCTGCAAAAATATAGATGTAGGATATGTGGGAAATTAATGTCCAAGTGAAGCGAGAAAAGTAGTAACTTTTCGATGATTTTTTACTACAGTTCAACAATCAAGACCAGACCAACACGGGGCATAAGAGTAAAATCTTATGATACTGTAAAAATCCCACCCTGGCAAAATCCCCAATAAAAGGTTGGACTTATTGTGAATCTATCATACAGAGTCTTACATTGTCGTTGCAAGAAATTCACTCCAAGATCGAAGTAATCTCTAAGAGCTAATTCGATAAAATTCTCCACAAACACATACTAAAAATTAAAAAAAAAGGCTGAAATGATCTTGCAATATTTTCAGAAGCTGAAATCAACTTCAGCATCTCAATATTTTCAGAAGCTCTTTCTTTTAACTTCTCCATAAACACCCAATAAGTCTTATAAGGACTTCTATACGAATCATAAGTAAAGGCCCAACTTGAATTAGCTTCTAAAGTTCTAACTTATGGAAGCTTCTCAATTAAAACAAGGTTATCTCTCTAGTAGAAAATCCTTACAAGTGACTAAGCTTATATAAGTTTATAAAGAAGTTAAATAAGTGAGCTTATGAAAATATTGATATGTGCATCCCAATTTCAACTTATACTAGAAACTATTGTTCAAATTCTTATGACTATTACAAGATTCTCTTAATATATTTTTGTCACAGGTTTTTATTGATAAACTTATTTCAGTTCAAAAGCTTCTATATGTTAGAAATTAGAAGCTAGACCAAACTGGACTTAATTCACACTGTAGCAGCTCGAAGACTCCCTTTCACGTATGACCTAACACTTCTGTGAATAAAAAATATGGGGAAAATGGCAAATGGCCATAGTATTCAGTTTACCAGATATCAAACAGAAAAATATATAAAATACTTTCTGGTACATCCCTAATCCATGACTATTCTAACACCAAAAGCTTAACCAACACCGTGTGGCACAAATGACAGATATTTGGGTCCATTAACCTTTTGATCGGGAGTCTGATCCCTTGTCACATGTGTATGGAAAAACATCAATAGATGAATCTCAATTATCTCGAGGGATTAATCTCCCTGATTATGCATGGGGATACCTTGGTTTACCAAAAACCAAAAGCTTAAATATGATGTCCATTGAATACTAATTTCACATTCAAATCAATCAAAACTACTTATAAGCGATAGGCAAATGTAAACCAGGTAAAATACAGGCACAGCCCAAACATTGAGTTGAGAAACAGCAGGTCATATATTTGATAATACAATACAAGAAGTAAAATAACTCGATACGAATTTCAATCGAAGAATAGCAGTTATTCCATTGAAATTGAATGAGTCATGGTACAAACACAAAAAGACACCACCAAAAAACAGTTTAACATTGCAGAGTAGAAAAAAAAAACCTGCAAGTGAGAAACAATATCAATTGTAGTGACCCTCATTCCTTCTTGTTGTTGTCTAATAATCCACTGATACATTTTCTCCTGCAATTAATTCAAAACACCAAAGCATTTTATTCAATGAATCAAATACACAAACATATAAACCACAATTCCAGAAATTGAAATACAGTAAACCTATCTGGTAACCCTAAAACTATAATTAGGGGAAAATTAGAAGAAAAAAGCAACATTGAAATCTGGTTTTGTTTTTCAATTAATTAAAAAAAAAAAAAAACAATGGTGCGTGCATATTTAATTTAATTGATTAATTAATTGAAAAAAGAGGAAAGGAGAGTAGGGAACGAACGAGAGCGTGGCGTTCACCGGCTTGAAAGGAAAGTTTTTGCTGATTCATGGCGTGGGTGTAAAGATGAGAGAGGGAATTGGCGGTGCTGCAGAAGGTGGAGTACATGGTGCGATCCACTTCATCGAGACGAGACTCAACGGATTTTCTCTTCTTCGCCATATTCGAGATAGATGAATAAGGAAATAATTAAGATGGATGAATGGATTGATTGAAAGATGGTTGCGGTGCTTGCCGGACAAAGAAGCAAGAGAGTGGAACAAAGGGATATCTCTTCTATATGTATGGAAAATTTTCCATACTGGATACGTTTTTAATTTAAAATAATAATTACTTGATTTTTAATAATCACTTGATTTATAATCATATGATTTTATTTTTTTTGACAAGATATAATCATATGATTAAAAATTGTGATAATGACAAAAATGTTTTTTTTTTTACGGAGAGATAATGAGATATATGTTGTTTAGAAATTAGAACAATTGTTATTTTTTTTATACGATAAAATAATGACTTTATTTTTGTCAAACAAAAAATAATGATTTTATTATCTATATGAATTTAACTCGATTGATAGAGACACTATATGTAAAAGATAAGATTTAAAGTTAAGTACAACTAGATTATGAGCCTGTGCCATGCACGGAAAAAAATGTGTTTGTAGAGTTATTGATTTTCAAACATATTTTATTAAAATATTCTCTTACACATTTTATAAAAAAAACCCATAATGACATAAAAAAAATCATATTAATCTCATAATATCTTTAGTAAAATAAATATGAAACAAAAATAACATAAAAAATTACTCGAATATATCTTACATTATTTAATTACCACATTAATGTCCTTCAAATAAAAACCAGGTGTTTGTATGACTATGTGAATAAAAATATAGTATCCATATTAATATATGCGTAAAAGTATTGGCCCCATATAAATTATAACTAAAAAAGACTCGTATAAATTTTAAAAAATATAGTCTTCGTATAAATTAAAAAAAATAGATTCCATTTAAATTAAAAAAAAAAATAAGCGCCGTAAAAAATACAAAAAATAGGCATGCATATTAATATATGCGTGAAAATATAAGATCCCGTATAAATGTTTTTTAAAAACGCTCCCATGAAAACAAAAATTGTTAAATTAATTGTTGAAATAAGAAAATATTTTATTGAACGGTGTGTGTACAATATTTGTTTTGATTTCCCGTTGTTGTACGGTATTTGTTTTGTTTTCCCATCTTTATACAGTGTTTGTTTTAATTTTTCGTCTTTGTACATTTGTTAGTTCAAATTTTGAGATTTGCTTCGGTCCAAATTCAGGTCAGATTTAATGATTTTTGCGTCTTTAACATTGTAGATCCAAACCAGAAGCATGTCTATTTTGGACATTTGAATTTTGTCATATGAATTGTAGAGTTTGTAATTAAGTCATATTATGCTATTAACTCGAATGTTGTGAGCTTGTTCGCAGATTTATTCTTTTTAATTTTTAGCAAAATTGAATATGTTATGAAATATATTCTACATCTCAACATTTTGCTCTCTCATCTCATTTTTTGGGCCTTTTATATTAATTCACATTTGAATTTTTTCATATATTTGAGTGTTATAAAAAAAAAGCTTATACTTTTCAAACAAAAAAAGAAAAATAAGCTCCCGTATTAATATGAATATAAATATATGTCCTGTATAAAATTTAGTATAAATATAAGTCTCTTAATAAAAAAAGTTTAAATATAAGTCTCATAAAAATTATTATAAAAATAAAATAAAATAGGCCTTGTATTAATATTAGACTAAAAATATAGCCCCTATAAACATAAGTCTGCATATTAATATAAAAATATAAATATATGTCTTTTAATATATATTAATATGAGTATATAAGATGATAACAACATTAACTCTCATACGTCCCTATTTTCTTTTTTAATTTCTTTCTTTTGATTAATTTATGTTTCATGCTTTGTGTGATAGACATACTAATTCAGTAATATTAAATGCACAAAAATATCTTCAACATAGGTAGTAGATCGATCAATAGCAAACTTTTTTTGATTTTTATATAATTCATACTCATACTTTCATTTTCCATTAAACTTCTACGTTTAACTATTTTTTTAACTAAAGTTTAATTAATTGATTCTTTTACTGCAATTGTTACACTGTTTTTATATTATAATTTGATCACTATAATTAATACAAAATTTACAACCGTATAGAGGAGGTGCAAGTAAATATATTTTTATTGGGATCTGATTTGTTTCACAAACATGATAATTCATTGCCTAATAATTTTTAAGCATAAGGAATGCTCATAAACCAACAAAACTAAAAATATAAAAAAAAAAACATATATAAACTAAAGAGAGTAGTTGAATAATAAAAATTACAGTATTATATAAAGTTTCAAAGATATGGTAGAAAAAAAATGTCTAACACTTCTCAACTTCTTCAACTCGTATTCTAAAAAATCTTAGACCTAGCAAGCTACCGTGTACTTCACATAATTTTCAATAAGAAAAACTAAATCAAGGCACAGTAAAGAGAGGTATTGCACAAAAAGGAAGAATATACACATGCACATGTAGATACAACTTAAGAAGAATATACATCTGTAATATAAAAATCATCAAACTCAAAGAAGAATAAACTCAATCAAAGCCCAACAAATAAGAGAGATATTTGCACAAAGAAAAGAGAAAAAGATTAATAAGATTGATGTTGAGCGGTTGATGCCTGTTGCCTGTGTACAATATTTTGTTAGCTAATGCCTTTTTATAGATGTATAAATTAGGGCTTGTTGAATATTGTGTGCAGCACGATTCTTGAAGTTTTTTTTTGAGAGATAGTATAATTAAAATCGTATGATCAGTCAATAAAAAAAATCGGGTAAATTTATTAAATACAAATAAAAAGGTGTGAATTGATTCATATGCCTTAATTGGATTGCCATTCTAAAAAATTCCTTTTGGGTTATAATATTTGAATTAGAAAGCAATTAAAGCAATTGCAAATAAATCAGATCCGATATACAATTTTTTTTTTGGTTATAATATTTGAATTTTGAAATTATACCATTTGTACTCAAAAAAAATAATACTCCATTATTATACCATTAATTGCATATAAATATATGAAAATTCTTTGAAAACATTAATTGCTAAAACAATATGAGAGGAGAATCAATTTGGGACTGCCACGTGTACAATTTTCTTTGAAAAAAGGGTCCTAAATAATAATAGTATAGATTACTTATGCTTTTTTATAAAGTGAAATTCTAACTACTTTATTGTCTAAACAAGAAGAAAAGGTTAATGATTTGATTATAACTACAAAATAATAATGACTTGATTGTACACTAAAAGAGAATTGGGACACAACGGGAAAAAAAAAAACTTGATTTGTTTGACTAAAACAACATAATCAAGACATTGAACTCAGGTGATTAATAAATTTCACAAAAAAATATGAATTTCGGGAAAATTTTAGATCAATTTATGAGTGCAACAATTATTGGTCAGACTTTATTTATTTTGACCGAACTCTAAACTAATAAGAAAGAAAAAATTATTAAAAAAACAACAAAAAATAAAGTTGTACATCGTGTAAAAGTTAAAGTAAGGGCACAAAAAATTGTGACTCGCTACGCATGTAGCAAAGCGAATTGTGGCTAGCTGCCTAGAAAGCGAAAATTATTTAGGGTGTGTTTGATCTGCTAAAAAATGAGGGATTGGACAAGACAACTTATGTTGTACTGTATTTGATTTTAAAACTGTCACTAGTACTAGACAAATTGGGGTTTAAGGGACTGAACAAATTCAGATATTCTTGTCCCCCACTGAACCATGAGACAACTTTTTATCCTCAGAACAACTTATCTAAATCTGTAAAATAACACTTTCTACATCAAGCATCATACAAAAAAAAGGTGTTCTACCTTATATTCCTGAAATTAGGCGGTGCGAAAAGCAAAAGTCATAAAAGTATAATTTGATGGGCCTAAAAGTGGTATAACTAAGAATTGGAGGGTGTATAACTAGAAAAGCTATAAATATAGGTTGGAGGTAATTTTATTTGAAAAACATTTAGAGTGACAAAAAATAAATCTCTGCTACAGTTTGTAAGAGAGCGTGGATTAGGGTTTTAGCGTCTGAGAAGAAGAAGCGAAAAGATGAGCAGAAGTTTAGGAATTCCGGTGAAGCTACTCCACGAGGCCTCCGGTCACGTCGTTACGGTGGAGCTCAAGAGCGGTGAACTCTATAGAGGTAACATGATCGAGTGCGAAGATAATTGGAACTGTCAACTCGAAAGTATCACATACACTGCTAAGGTACGTTTTTTTCATCCATTCATCACTTCCGATTCGGTCATGTAACCTAGGGTTGAACTCGTTTGACCTAAAATTGTTCCCAATTAGTATGTTCGATTAAGGTTGGGAAATTAGGTCTAAATTCTTACTGGATCTCGAAGTAAGGGTTTATTGATTTTGCAAATTGCATTATGACCAATTTGTTCATTCGTTCTCTTCGTTTTAGAAATTATACTAATTTTTGTCTAAACAAGTCAAACTGTTTATAAATAATTTAATTGATTTTGCACTTATTATTAAATAAGTACTTAATTTATGTATAAAATGTTTATGTTTATATAATCAAAAGAAAAATGTGGTTAAGTACTTAAGTTGTTTTTATAAGCTATTTCTCATAAATTATCAAAAACACTTCCATAGATGTTTATGTCATAAACCCAAATAAGCAGTATATAAGTTCTTCCAAAGTTATTATTGTTATGAATTCTGTCTATAAATTGAGGTTAACTTATTTATGAATAACTCAATTTGGATAGCAGGTCTTTTGTTTGCTTTGATAGTTTCTATTTGCTAATGATATGGAATTGGCTGTTTCTGCAGAAAAGATATAGAAAGAACACTAACATCCCTCTTTTAACATTAAGAATGTTTCAAATTCTAACTCCAACCCAATGTTGTCAATCAATAAATGCGGAAAATAGTGGGTTGTTCAAATTCTGCTATGTTATAGCAGATAGCTGCTATTTGACTAATCTTGTACAAAATTGCGTATCGCGGGGCACTAGCGGTTTGTTCATATTCCGCTATGCTATAGCGGTATAGCATAGCGCCGCTAAAGCCGTTATTTGAGGCAATACTGGCCAACACTATTCTCAACATAAATAAATCTCCGGAGCCTTGAAGTAGCTTTCATGATTAGGTTAAGTCGACTGTTGCAGAAACTAACTGGCCTAAATGCGAGGGATAGTATAATTGACCCTTCAGTTTGATTTGTGCTGTGCTGCTACTAATGCTACTCCCCCCGTCCCATTCTAATCGACCTTGTTGACCGATTCACACTTTAAAGAAAATGTATAAATGAAAGAAAGAATAATATTTTTACGGAAGTAACCTTACTAAGTATTGATGTATTTAAAATTATCATAAATGCAAAGTGAAAGTGTTGAATTTAGGAGTAGTGTAAGTAGTATTAATTAGAGGGTAGAATTGGTAAAATAATAATTAACGTTGTAAGAATTTACTTTAGCTCTTTGTGCAATGGTAAGAAACAACACATAGTTTCGATACAGTGAGCATAGAATCATGACTGCAAGGTGGTGCAGCTGCTTCTTTCAAACTGCACTGGATCCACATTGATAGTGGTTTTCTTTGAAAAATGTTGACTTTTTGGGACAAGTACTATGGTTCATGATTTGTCTTAGGAAATAAGATAGGATTAGCGATGATACCATTTGAGAAAAAGTAGGGATAGGTCCTCTTTGTAAATAAATGGCAGATTCACATGTTGGGTGGATTAAAAGCACCAGTGAACAGAGTAGATTAAATTGAGAGTCATGGATGCAAATGAGAGGAAACTAAAAGTTAAGCCATTAAGAGAGATTTGGGATTTTATGGTATATTTTAGATATGATTAGTAAATAGTTGCTAATAATGACATCATTTTATGTGACTGATGTTGCTGGTCTCACATAGTGGGAAAAAGGTTTGGGTTGTTGTGGCTGTACGTATGCCCTAATGTTAACCTTGAATTTATAAACTTGCTGCCAGTCCATCTTTTTCTATATTTGGCTGATTATAGTGATTCTGAATGTAGGGGGGCCTATGAGACTTGTTAATTTTGGATGTTGTGTTTAGTCATTACTAGTGTATTTGTTAAAATTCATAGTGTATATAGTTGCTGATATTGGCTAAATCTTCCTCAGGATGGGAAAACATCACAACTTGAGCATGTATTTATTCGAGGTAGCAAAGTCAGGTATGAATCATCTGTCATGCACTATATTTATAATTTTATATTCTAAAGAAGCTTGTATAATATAATCATATGTTCTCAGTAAATATATAATTTTATATTTCAAATAAGGTTGCATTGTTTATTGCCGTGCTCTGAAGTGATGATAATATGATAGGTTTATGGTCATACCGGACATGCTGAAGAATGCTCCTATGTTTAAGCGTTTAGATGCAAGAATCAAGGTACCTTCTTATTTCAAAGCTATTAATAACTCTATATTTGTTCTGCTGTGCTTTTTCTCATGCTTTGTCTTGATATCTTGAAGGGCAAGGGTGCATCACTTGGTGTTGGTAGAGGCAGAGCAGTTGCAATGCGAGCAAAGGTATTTACCTTTTTTTTTCATTTCTAACTTATTAATATTCATCTTGCCTTAGAAAATTGCCCGGTCAATGTCTTGCTAGTTGAAGGACCTACTAATGTTACAAAGTGCGTAACTATAAATGTTGCTTGTGCAGGCTCAAGCTGCTGGTCGTGGAGCTCCACCTGGGAGGGGTGTACCACCAGTGCGGAGGTGATCACCATTCATATAATATCTATTTTCCTTGTCTGTTGGATGTGATATTTAGTTTGGTTGTAGAAGTTTGTGAAAGAAAGAAATTTGAATTGGAATTGTGTATCAAGAATTCAAAGACCACTATTTTATGGATGGTACTTAATTCTCATTGCATCTAATCTTCTGACCTGGTATTGTATTCTTGGCTGGTAGAGTTTTGTCTAAGGGTGGGGTGTGGCAACTTTCAAAATTAGTTTAAGATTGTACCAAGTTATTATGAGTTGCATAAGGATAGTTTGACATCCCTCAAAACTGGTTTAAGATATTGTTTATGATAAACTGGTTTAAGACTCTTGTATGCTCTGGTAATTTTTTAATTCCTTAGAAAAAAAGTCACAAGAAGATGGGTGATTTTGTTGTGTCTACTTCCTAATTCTTAACAGGATGAGAGAGACAAGATTGAAGGGTAATGCAACTTTCTTGACTAATCATAATAAACATGAACCAAATTATCCCTTTTAAGCAAACAAAAACATGCACGTTGGTGCTTAACCACCTTGTACTTCATCGACATGGTTCGGTTCAAATTTCATAAAAAAAAAACTTCAGAAATGAAACTGTATCAAACCATTTAAATATTGAATCAAACCGATGCTTACATCCCTGGTGTTTGATCATAGGTTGCACTTTTATTCTAATTTTTATTTTTGTTTATCATAGTTAAAATATGGAATCTACTTGAATCCATGCCACAGAATCAGCTCATTGATCAACTGTCGTTGATAATTTCAATATGAGTATGAGTATATATAAATTGAGAAAGTATTAAACTTCCAATTTTTTGTCTTTTAATATGAAGTAAAAATCAAAACTATTGCCGACATGAGATATTTGATGTTTAAAAATGAAATAAGAAAACATTGATGATTACATGATCGATACATTACAACTCATTTTCCGTCTTCTACGAAAATTTCTTTTCAATGATCAGAAAATTCACACTTTGATTCAAGGGCAAAAGGGAAAAAAGGACAACAATTCCTCTTGTCCTCTTGCTAATAAACAACTTCTAGTAGATGTAACCAAAAAAAAGAACTTCATGGAGAGGAACAAAATGGCATGCCAAATAAATTGATCCAAAACCTTGCCATTTATAATTTTGCGGTACAGCCTCAACCTATACCAAAAAGGGAGAGAAATTGACATTTCCAATTTAAATTGATTGATTTATTATTATTTTTTGAATTTCTCTTTCGAACATAAAACAATTAAATCAGAAGAAATGACGCTCATTCATTGATTTCTATATTTTTTGTTACAATTTATTTATTTATTATATTAAAACTTATAGAAGAACATATAGAATAAAGTTTTTTTACTAATTTTTTTCTTGATCTAAAGAACGTATAGAATAAAGATTTTTTAATCTTACAAAAGATTTAATCTGTATTTTTACCTTTTTTTTCCTTCTGATACAATTTAATCAAATTATATAAATCACTTAATCTTCAATTAAAACTGATTTTTTTTGAAAGAGTGAGTTTGAACATTGACTAAAATAATCTTTGGTAAAATTTTATTTAACCTAAGCATTACAAATCCAAATGGTTCAGGTAGACGAAAAGAATAGTCTACAATTCAAAAAGAAAAGAAAAGTCTAAATTTCATCTAACCATTTTAATTAATTTGATTTTAGACAAACACCACAAGAGAGAGAACTCACAAACATACAAGCGAGATATGCATGATTCAACAAAAGAAATTAAACCTAACACGCTCAATATTATCAAGATTAAATTAAGAGTGTGTTTCATCCGCTAAAAAATAATGGATTAGACAGGATAGTCTAGTTGTACTGCGTTTGATTGTAAAATTATTTTAAGGACTCGACAAATTGAATGGCAAGGGACAAAACAAAAGCAGAAATTATTGTCCTTCACTAAATCACAACACAACTTTTTGTCCATAGTACAAGCGATCTAAAATACCAAAGTACATTTTTTTTCTACCAAACATTGTATAAAACAAAAATACCAAAACACCAAACATCGTCTAAAATATCAAAATACATTTTTTTT
Source organism: Trifolium dubium (assembly GCA_951804385.1). Classification (NCBI taxonomy): domain Eukaryota; kingdom Viridiplantae; phylum Streptophyta; class Magnoliopsida; order Fabales; family Fabaceae; genus Trifolium; species Trifolium dubium. Next base: position 4,407,104 of record OX638071.1, read on the forward strand.
CACAGTAGTATTCAATACCATAAAAATTGATCTTGTACTATTTTATCCTGTGTTATGCTGTTTTATCTTATGTTGTGTTGTTCAGTACTTACTCTTTAACTGATCAAACGCACCTTAAACTTTACAAATTAATTTGCTAACAACAATAATAATTGTATCTGTGTATCATTTGATTCTACCAGAAAAAAATTGTATCATTTGAAGAGCAGTCCCATCATTTCCCTACTTATAATGACAATTGTTAAATTTATGGTAAACATGAATTTTCAAGTATTGACATAATACTAATATAATTCGGGTACCACATAAATGATACAGGTAGAGTTTCAATTAGTGGTGTGCTCAAAAATTGACAATTCTTAACCAATTTTTTTTTTCTTGGGTACAATTCTTAACCAAGTTTGAATTCTACTATAATTTTCAGTCACATTTTATTTATCTCATATCCGAACTCCCCACTATTAAAATCTTCAAACTCGCCTTGAGTACGTAACACTTTAAGTACATATCTGGTATCACGATCGATGTGTCAAAATTACGATGATCTATTATAATTTTGTAAAAGCTACAACTTGTAGATTATGCAAAATTACAGTAGGTAACCGTGATTCTGACACATCCACAGCAATACCAAACATAATGTAAATCTCTAAGTCACCTTTAAGGTGTCTCTGATTCAACGAAAAAAAATAATAACGGTGTTCGGCGTTGAATATCCCGTCTCGACAAAAAAAAATCTTCCTCAAACTCGAAATTGACAAATCTTCTCCTTGTTGATGACATTCCGTTTACTCTGTAATACAAGTAACAACTCTTTTCGCTCGTTTCTGCTTTTCATTTCTTTTCCCCCCAAACTCAAACTCACTCATTTGTCCCCACTTCAATTCATCACACTCAACCTCTTACGTTACAAAAAGCACTCTAATTTCAGTTGTAACTTATCAAAACATAGAAACTTTTTTAGCTTTCTTCTTTGCTTTTCTCTCTTTCTCTCTTTCTTTTTTCTATCTAAAACAAATAATCATTCATAATCTCTATTTTCTTCTTCATTTCTTTACCAATTTTCTTCTCATCAGGTAACTAAGAGTAAGAGAACTTGTTTATTCTTCGTGGTTCTGATATTTCTATGGTTTCGTATTGAATAAATTGTTATTGATGTTTTTGTTGTGTTGAGATTGAGAATTATTGATTTTGTTCCATGATTTCTGTTCCTCAGAATTGAAATTTCTTTTAATTTCATGGTCGTTTTCTTTTCTCTATGTTTATTGGATGTAAATTGATGATTGTCGCGCAATTGCAGAAACTAATCAATTCAGTTGATTTTTTTCCCTTCTAATGTTGTTGTATTGCCACGACTCGTAATCGAGAGTTAAACTGAGAATAATTGGAATTTGTTATGCTTCTGATGATATGTATTTTCCATGCAGATAAGAAAGGTAGTTTTCAGTTTTCAATATGGCTGCTGCAATCAAGGGTGATAGGAAGATTGCAATTGATCTTGCATCATGGATGTTCAATGTAGTCACATCTGTAGGAATAATTCTTGTGAACAAAGCACTTATGGCTACACATGGTTTCACTTTTGGTACTGTCATAATTCATCGCCTTTTTCCAATTTCCCTTCCGTAATAAACTGTTTTTAAACAACTTATTTGTATGATATTAGATTTGATATTATTGTTTATATGTATCTCTCTATTACAAAGTTAATTGCTGATGATAGTACTCGATTATGATTTCTCCTGTTGTGCGTGTCTAAATCAGACTACACTAAGCAAATCGTAGGGCTTAAGTGGTTAATAATTCCAGCTAAGGACATATCGTTAGAGAGAACCCGAGTTGGAATTCTGGCTGAAACAATCATCAGTCATACTTTGCATTCCTCCCTGCCAAACTTCATATTACTAGAGAATCCTTCCCTGGAGTACTGAAGGATTGAGAAAAATCAGACTAGACTCACCTCGATTTATAGGGTTTGGATTTCCCGCTATAAACGTGTCACACAGTTACAGTTCTCAGTTGTCCAATCGATTAAAGGTTGAGATTGTTTTACTGTTATGTTGACTGTGTGATCTAGACCGTCCGATCTCAAATCAGAAATTGAAATTTATTACTTTCTGAAAGTTAAATAACTGGCAATCTTGATCTCTATTTATAAAAGTGTATAGAATAAATACAATCATTACTTATTGATATGGCTTTCTAATTCTAATGTAAAGACATTAGAATTTGAATCGTTTATTCTAAGCATATCATATACTACTATTATTGATGCAGCTACAACATTAACTGGTATGCATTTTGCCACAACAACTTTGTTGACATCATTTCTTAAGTGGAACGGATATATCCAAGACACTCATCTTCCTTTGCCTGATCTTATCAAATATGTCTTGTTTGCAAATTTCTCAATTGTGGGAATGAACGTCAGTTTAATGTGGAACTCTGTCGGTTTCTATCAGGTAACTTTCGTAAAAGTATCATCATAATTTAAATTTATATCTCCAATGTGATAAAGACAGTATTCGTATCGTTTCTTAACCTTGAGTTGAAAATTTCAGATTGCTAAGCTGAGTATGATTCCGGTATCTTGTTTCCTGGAAATAGTCTTGGACAATGTGAAATATTCAAGGGACACAAAGCTTAGCATTTCTTTGGTTCTGCTTGGAGTTGCTGTTTGTACCGTCACTGATGTGAGTGTCAACGCTAAGGGTTTCATATCTGCTGCAGTGGCAGTTTGGAGCACCGCACTACAGCAATATGTAAGTAACAGTATAAATCAACTCTGAATTTTATTTGGAATATTTCAATAGATCAAAATTGGATTCCTTGTGATAAAGGTGGTTCTGGAATTGGTAAATATGTACTCTCAGATGCACGAAGCTTGTCATCTATGTAAGAACGAGGACCTATATCTCTAATCATCAGTAGTATTCATTGTCAAGTGCATATTCTGGATTGGACATATGCAGCATTATTTTTTATAGGCAAAATATTAATGGTTAATTTATTAGGAGAGTGAGATTTGTTAGTAGCAGGGATCGAGTCCCGAAACTCCTACACAATTATCGTTATTTGTTAGAGCTTTGAATCAAACCTCGTAACATATGTTAGCTTATTCTAGTTCTTACTCTACTGTTTTAATAGGTGTCACAATCAACAATTTTTCTGAGCTGATATTTTACTTTTATTCTATGCAGTATGTGCATTTTCTTCAGAAGAAGTATTCTCTTGGATCTTTCAACTTGTTAGGCCATACAGCACCAATACAGGCAACAAGTTTATTGCTAGTTGGTCCCTTTCTCGACTATTGGTTAACAAGCAAACGAGTTGATGCCTACAACTACGGCTTAACATCCATTGTATGCCTCACTTCTCTATATTGCATAATTGACAAACACATGTCTGAATTATGTAAAATGGTTTATCAATGTTTTTCTTCTTTTGTCTGCAGTTGTTCATTGCTTTGTCTTGCTCGATCGCAGTAGGGACAAACCTTAGCCAGTTCATATGCATCGGAAGGTTCACGGCTGTATCATTCCAAGTCCTTGGGCACATGAAGACTATTCTTGTCCTCACATTAGGATTCATTTTCTTTGGAAAAGAGGGTCTCAATCTACAAGTAATAGTAGGCATGATCATTGCTATAATGGGAATGATTTGGTACGGTAACGCATCTTCTAAACCAGGAGGAAAAGAGTGTCGTAGTGGCTCGTCCGTTCCTATTCCTACTACCACCAAAGCACAAGATTATAAACTACTACCGGTAGTATCCGCTGAAACCGATCGCAACGAGGAGGAAGTGTAAATATACTCCAGAGTACCGAGTTCAATTTCTACTATTAAAAAAAATGTATAACAAAATGGAAATAGAGGGATGTGAAACTTCTGCTCAAGTACATTAGAAAAATCGGGTGTTGATTTGGTGAACTGATTCATTATTTTTATATGGATGTAAAAAAGAATTGCTCAATTGTTTTTATCTATATTAGTCCATATATATAGATTACTTTGCCAAATTACTGTTATTTTTTTGGTGTGAACATGATATTCTCATGAAGTGCATATTTGCACAACTAATTTCTTCAGAGTTTAGTTGGATGGTACTGACAAAAATTGAAAGTATAAAATGGATTGCGAATAAAAGTGAGTTGAAGGCAAAATGATTTATGAAAATGTGAGTTTTTTTTGGTTAAATGAATTTATGTTAAGGAAGTTGAATGATAATTTGGAGTACAAAATCAATTTTAGAATTAATTTTACTTTTGATATTCAAGTTAAAATCAACTCTAAAAGTAAATTTAAGTCTATTTCTATTCAAAAACAACTAAACATATCAAAATTAATTTTATACTTTTAAAGTTATTTCTACTCGAAAAAAGCCAAGCATATAAAATTAATTCCATACTTCTGAAATTTATTTATTTTTTTCTCCGAAATTTTGTGTGTTAATCATTTGATTTTTAGAGAATAAAAGTCTGACAATACAAAATTAAGTCGAGAGGTAGAATTTTTTTGTTACACCGAGAGATAAACACTTATTAACCACTTTAACTACTATTCTTTATTCTCTAAAATTCTCGAATCAATATTTTTTTATGAGAAAATTTAATGTGAGAAATGTGTATATAAGTGTATTCGATCCAACTTTTTTTAATTATTTTTTGATAAAAAAAACTTTGGTAATTAGAAATTTAAAAAAACATCTACAAAATATTTATTTACTTCTGAAATTAAATTTTTCATCAAAAACCTTAATAATGCAGTTGTTTATTTTTGCACTAAAAATGACTATTGAAGCATGGGAATGAGCTACGTGGCTTTATAGGAAGTTGAATTTGCAACAAAAGCTCCACAATTAAACCGATTATAATAACAAGCATAAAGTTTTTGATAGGACATGTTCCACCTTTGCAATCTATGTATAGGTTTACACCTAAAAGGTGTGGTTAAATTTAATTGAAAATGCAAATTAATGTTGCCACGTCCCATTCACACACGCATGATATCTTTTATTTAGGTAGGAACGTTGAGCGGTTGAAACTCATTCTCCTTTAAAAAATATATCTTCAATAATTATATATATATATATATATATATATATATATATAATTTTTTTTTCAAGGAATATATAATTATAAAATTTTTTTTGAAGCGAGTTGTTTACTAATATAATTGTGTCTTTATATGTATGCTAAGTGCATAAATTCTATGATTTTAAAACATTGTGTTTTTGTTATTTTAGATATGTAGTAAAAGTTAGAATATGAACTTTAAAATTTATTATATTATTTGTATCATTAATTTTAGTTGGATGAAATTATTAATATTAATGATTAATTTAATTTTAATTTTATTGTTTTGCACATGATAATTAGCGAAGCCGTGCATTGCACGGGCTAAGAGACACTACGAAAAATATAGTTGGAAAAAATATTGAAGTACCCATCTTTAATCGGTTTGATGGTACGTAGTTATTGGAGAAGTGAAATTGATTATTCAATTCTATTTTCATTATTGTTATTACACAAGCGTATCAGATCTAGGATTGAAGTTCACAATATATAGTCTTCAATCCTATTTTGACTAATACATACACTAACATATTTGCCAGCTCAGCAGTGATTACAAAGATGGTCCTAATACATACACTAACATATTCAGTATATTTGTACAAGTATTTGTATACACTATTACTCCCCTTGCAAACTCAAGGTGGTTTGAGAGAAAACACTTTGAGTTTGGAGCAGACAGTAGCATAGTTGGCAGGGGAGAGAGGCTTGGTTAGAGGGTCAGCCAATTGATCACAAGCTGGCACATGAAGCACATTCAGATGCTTAGAAAGAACCTTCTCTCGTACAAAATGAATATCTAGTTCTAGATGCTTGGTCTTGGAGTGTAGAACTGGATTATGGGAGAGAGATACAGCACTAAGATTGTCATAAAGTAAGGTTGGAGTGTAGAATGAAACATGCAGCTCCTGTAATAGAGATTGAATCCAAAGCAGCTCAGCAGTGGTATTAGCCATGCTACGATATTCAGCCTCCGTGCTAGAGCGAGCTACTAGTGGTTGCTTCTTTGAAGCCCATGACACAAGGTTGGGTCCAAAATAAATGCATGAACCTGATACAGAGCGTCGGTCGTCTTGATCTGTTGCCCAATCGGCATCACTGTAGGCACGAAGAGAAAATGGTGGACCTGTAGTGGAAGGATTGATAAGTAAGCCATGACTGAGAGTGCCTTTGAGGTAGCGTAGAATGCGTTTTACAGCCTTCCAATGAGTATCTAAAGGATGAGCCATAAACTGACAGACCTTGTTCACGCTAAAGGCAATATCAGGTCGAGTCAAGGTTGCATATTGCAGAGCACCCACAACAGATCTGTATAAAGAGGGATCAATCATTGTATCTGTGCCAAATTTGCTGAGACGACAACTACTAACCATAGGGGATCCAATGGGGTTAGAGTCTTCCATATCTGCTTTACACAACAAATCTCTTATATATTTGGATTGGTTAAGCAAGAGAGCTCCAGAAGGTAGGTGATGAACTTCCAGACCTAAGAAATAGTCCACTTGACCAAGTCTTTTTAAAGCAAACTGAGCATGAAGTTTGTTTATGAGGTCATTAATTAGTTGAGAAGAGGACCCAGTAATCAAAATATCATCTACATAGATAAGCACATAGGTTGAAGTGCCTTGCTGAGTGTGAATTAGCAGAGAGGGGTCACATTTACTTTTGACAAAGCCTAGCTGAAGTAGAGCTTGTGTGAGTCTGTCATACCAGGCGCGTGGGGCCTGTTTTAACCCATATAATGACTTGTGGAGTTTGCATGCAAGAGATTTGTCAGGAGCTTCAAACCCAGAAGGTTGAGTCATGTAAACTTCCTCTTGAAGTACACCATTCAAAAAGGCATTGTTAATATCAATTTGCTGGACCTGCCACTTGAAGGTAACTGCCAATGTAAGGATAATTCTGATAGTCACAGGTTTAATGACAGGAGAGAATGTTTCTGTAAAATCAAATCCGGCAGTTTGAAGAAAACCCTTTGCCACAAGTCGAGCCTTATACTTATTAATTGAGCCATCTGGATTTTCTTTGACTCTAAAGATCCACTTACACCCAATAGCTTTTCTGTGTGGTGGCAGAGGCACTAGAGACCATGTCTGATTATCCATGAGAGCCTTGTATTCATCCTGCATAGCCCTCCTCCATTTTTCATTACTAAGAGCACTCTTGACAGTTTTAGGTTCAAGTTCTGCCAGAAATACTTTGGGCTTGAGATTTCCTGTCTTACCACGAGTAATCATGGGGTGGTCATTGTGATTAGATATAACTGGGGGTGCCAGATTAGGTGCAGGCTGGATATGGTCACTTAGTGCAGAAGAGGGTGAAGATTGACCTGACTCAGAGCTGGTAGGGGCAGCAGAGATAGGCGTCACAGATGGAGATCTTGGTGGAGTGGGATTAAGGTTGGGTGAGTGAGAAATAGACTCAGAGAAGGTGGAATCTGTAGACATAGTAGGAGACTCAGTGAAGCCAGATGGAAACATGATGTTAGCTGGATAGCTAGAAGAAGAGATATTAAGGGAGGATGATGTAGGAAACAGAGATAAGTAAGGAAACTTGGACTCATGGAACACAACATCCTTAGATATAAAAATTCTTCCTGTGGAGTCAAGACATTTGTGACCTTTGTGTTGAGGAGAGATACCTAGATAGACACAAGGGCTTGACCTGAATTGAAGTTTATGCTTGTTATAAGGCCTGAGATGAGGAAAACATAAGCAACCAAATACCTTCAATTGTGTGAAATCAGGATATTGGTTGTGAAGAGCATGAAATGGGGACTGAAATTGAGGAATAGCACTAGAGGGTAGTCTATTGATGAGGTAGACAGATTGGGTAAAACTATGGTCCCAAAATTTTAAAGGTAAAGAAGCATGGGATAGTAAAGTTAAACCCATCTCTACAATTTGTCTATGTTTTCTTTCAACAGTCCCATTTTGATGGGAAGTATGTGGACAAGTAAGTCTATGTTGTATTCCAAGTTCACTGAGCATGTTGGTGAAGGGACGAAATTCTCCCCCCCAGTCTGACTGAAGAGCCTTAATAGTGGACTGAAATTGATTTTGAATAAGAGCAAGAAATTGAGAAAAAGCTTTAAGTGCATCAGCTTTGGTTTTTAGAAAATAGATCCAAGTATATTTTGTAAATGTATCAACAAAGGTTATGTAATAGTTGTAGCCATAATGAGACACAAAAGGAGCAGGGCCCCACAAGTCACAATGAATAACTTCAAAGGGTCTAGTGTAGATGGTAGTAGAGAGTGGTGCATGTAGTCTGTGAGATTTTCCCATGCTACAAAAAGTACATGGCAGATTTGTATTTTTATTAGAGAAAGAGACTTTACACAAATTTAGGACAGATTTGACAGCATTGATGTGAGCATGCCCTAACCTAAGGTGCACATATGAAAAATAGTATCATTGGAAAGCTCAACTGAGTTATTATTACAATAGGCAGAAATAGGAAAAGTACAATTTTGACTAGTAAAGTCACTGTATACAGCTGATGCAGCTCTGTTACAATCAAAGAAATGACTAGAAGTGTTAACTAAGGGACTATTGTGCAACACAGAAGTGTTGATGCACTTTACAGTATTATTTTGACTACTAAGAGCTATGTTCTGGCTGGAAGGAGAGCTTGAGCTAGATCCATTGTGACTTAGAAATTTGAACGGCTGAAACTGGTAAAGACCATCAGCACCAACAGTGCCTTCAAGAAGGACTTGATTAGAGCCCTGAGATTTCACAAAACAATGATATGGGTGAAATTCAAAAATAACATTGTTATCTTGAGCAAATTTACTGACTGAGAGTAAATTCTTAGAGATATTAGGTACATGTAACATATCTTTAAGTGTTAACTGCACATTTGGTGTATGTGGTGAATAAAATTGAGAGTGACCTAGGGATTGAATAGACACACCTTGGCCATTACCCATAAGCACTTGATTCTGACCATTGTAGGGAAGACGATAGGCTAGATTATTGGGATTGTAAGTAAGATGGTGAGATGCTCCAGAGTCAGGATACCAAGCTCCACTTGTGCTTCCTTCCATGTCTGCCATGAAAGCATAAGGCTGAGGGACAGCAAAGTGAGCTGAAGGACGCATGTAGGGATTGAAATTCTGAGGTCTAGGGGGTGGTGCACCATTGTAACCACGAGAAGCTTGCTTCATTGCCTGTGGATCAAACCTGTACCAGCAACCAATCGCATCATGATTAGGTTTACCACAAATTTGGCAAGTGGTTTTACCTTGATTGGAGGGTTGTCCTTGACCTCGTCCACGCCCTTTGCCACCACGACCCTTACCACGACCTTTTCCTTTGAACGCCATAGCATTGTAATGTTCAGTTCCAATCTCTTGATTCTCATTGTCAGAATTGGAGTTACTAGCATTTGTTGCAGTGTGTGCAAGGTTAGCTGAAGCACTAGTGGTGTTGAGTTCTTGTTTGAACTTATCAAACTGAACTTCTTGCAGAAGCAATAACGCTTCGACATCTTCTACAGTCGGTGACTCAAAGCGACTATACACCATCATCACAAAGGAATTGAATTCCTCTGGCAATCCTTCCAGAATCGAATCAACTTGTTCTTGTTCGGAAACAAAATCGCCAACAACAATAAGCGAATTCACAATAGATTTGATACGCAAGAGATATTCATTCACAGATTTAGAAAGTTTCTTTGTGTTCTTTAACTCAGATCGTAACTGTCTAGCTCTAGATTTGAGAACAGAATTGAAATACTTGTGAATCTTATCCCATACCTCATGAGCGTGACGGCAACTGAGAACACGAGGAAGAACTCCATCAGAGAGCGTCGAAAGAAGCCATGTGAACAGCGTTTGATCTTTGACAAACCACTGTTGGTACTCGTCGGAGTTTCTTCCGATTGCACGATCTTCCACCGACGCAAATTGCAACGGGATCTGCGGTTTGACGACGAATTGATGAAGGTTGTGTGCAGTGATTACTCCATTAACCTGCTGACTCCACAACAGAAAGTTGTTCTCGTCGAGTTTAATCGTCAACGAATGCGTGAGTCCAGATTTTGTTGAATCTTTGGAAGTAATCGGAAGTGACGCTTGAAGATTGGGAATCGGTTGAGGAATTGCCGCCATGGAAGGAGCTTGAGGTTCAACCACCATGGATGGAGCTTGAGTTTCAACCACCATGGATGAAGATGATGAAGATTCTGTTGCGGAAGCGTAACAAACTTGTAACTGAATCGGTTAGAGGACGAATGATACCATATTGGAGAAGTGAAATTGATTATTCAATTCTATTTTCATTATTGTTATTACACAAGCGTATCAGATCTAGGATTGAAGTTCACAATATATAGTCTTCAATCCTATTTTGACTAATACATACACTAACATATTTGCCAGCTCAGCAGTGATTACAAAGATGGTCCTAATACATACACTAACATATTCGGTATATTTGTACAAGTATTTGTATACACTATTAGTAGTTGACTGTAAAATTGATACGTTAAATTGAGTATCATCTTTGTAACTGAATGACCGACAAAATAAAATTATTGATCCGTATAGCATACAGACACAGACACTATGTCTTACCGTCTTTGTAACTTAATTCCGAACAAAATAAAATTATTGAACCGGGCACGGGCACACAGACACTAGTTTTGTTTCAATTTATTAACTTAGAATATAAAATACAGATCCAAATTAAGTTTATTCATTTTGGACAAGTTGGATTTCAGTGCCCAATCGAAGCCCTAGTATCTCTTTCAATCTCCTCACCGGAGCATTAGCGTCACCGCTCGTCGTAGCACTGACGCCGGACTTCTGCTGCTTGACCCTCGTTCTCAATTCATTTTGCATCGCATCGTTCACCTCTCTTTTTCGCCTCTGCTTTCGCATCTCATTCTAATCAGTGAGTTTTTACTTTAACTGTGTTTCTACAATTGAGATGTGGGTCATTTTGCTCGGCTGCTGATTTGTTTGTTATAAACCGGTTCTGAACTGAATTGTAACTGGTTTGTGAAATTAACTGGTTTTTTGTTGAAGTGGTTTTTTAGAACTGAATTGTAACCAGAAAGTGGTTCATGGTTCAGTTCCGTGCAGTTCATGAACCATGAACACCCCTATTATAAACCATTGATTTTGTTTTATTTTATTTCATGTTGGTGGTCTCATCTTTCCCATGGCAGGCTGAATAAGGCAGATGGGTGATCGGCAAGTTGTTGACAACAACCAGCACGCAATTGAGCAACAGATGCCATCTTCTCCTCCTACTACTCCTCCACCTCCCTCAAAGGATGATATGATTTCATGTGTCATGGCTTTGGAGGCTGCTTTGCTTCCTTGTTTGCCAGCACGAGAACTTCAAGCGATTGACCGTTCTCCCCACCCTTCCCATCAAAGTGAGTAACTGCAAATCTTTCCAATTTAGTATGATTTTTGATGATGCTTTCAAATGAGACTGTAGTGTGTTTCTTATGTATAAAATAGGATGACTTGTTATAACAAAAGCCAAAATGATAAATGTTTACATGTCTTAACAGACCTTTTTATGTTAAAGTTGAGCATCCTTGCAACAGCATTTCCCCTTTGTGGAATTCAGTTGTTGACAGATTGTTAAATGTGCACTGTGCAGTTATGAGCACACCATTCATCCACGGCGAGAAAAGAAGGATGGTAAAAGGTTCATATTGATCATTTTGAAATAGATAAGTAAATTTATAAAGAACCAGTAAACCATATATTAATCAATAGTTATTGACATGATAGAATCTAACCACAGAAATGAGTTAAAGTGGGATGTACTAATGTCCAATATTTAGATGAAGTTCAGTGTTTTGATCTATTTTCATATTAAACTTTTTAATTCTAGCGGCGAGGGCCATGTTTTGTACTTGCATTTATTTAGACCTTGTTAGCCTTAACTTCAAGTAGAACTCGTGGTTTGACTGCAATTTTGAATCTTTTTCATATGAAACAAGAATCAATAGAACCATACTACTTAAATTAGCTGTAAAGTTAAATAGGAAGTGATGATGTTGTGTTACTTTTTGAAGACCTTATAATGTTTAACAACAATTGCAAAAGATGAATTGATGTCCACTTATTTCCCAGGTCCTTAATTTACAGTGAAAAGAAATCCTCTTTTGCTCTTGTTTTATGTTTGAAATTATCGGCAAACATAGAAAATGGTACAATAGTCAGACTAAAAGATTTTAATATATTTTGGAAAATGATCTTAATGGGGGGTTTCCTTGGTTGGTTATTTTTTATCAGTTGACGTGGATCGCCATGCAAGAGATTTTATGGAGGCTGCCAAGAAACTCCAACTTTATTTTATTAGTCTGCAACGTGAGGAGAAGCCAACAAAAGCTGAAATGCTTAGAAAGGTATTTTGACTACTCTGAAATAATGTTTTTCTTCAGCCAAAGGCCTTCAAATAATACTCTTGTCTAAACTTCAACTGTATGTGTTGTCTAAGCAGGAGATTGCTCGTATGGAAGATGAGCTTAACGAAAAAAACGAGCTGATTAAAAAACAAGAGCATTTGATTCAGGAGTGGAAAAAAGAGCTGACCGATCAGTTGGATAAACACAATATTGAGTTGAACAGGGTTTAGTTTTAGATTCTATTCATAGCCTCCTTAAATATTTAAATTCAACGACACTTTTTTGGTCTGTGTTTCATTCTCTTCCATTCCTTTAGCATCATGCCGCCGCTACCTACCACCGCATAACAACATTGCAACCACACTTGTCTTCACATGTACTCTGTAGCAGTTTGTAAAAATGTGATATCTTCTATGAGGGAAGTGATAAAAATTAGCCAGTAAATGAGCCTTCATGACTAATGTTTGCAGCTGAAATATTAAGGCATTTCAAGGCTATGGCACCAAATTTATCTTAAGGTGCACGTGCACCCATGGCTTCAAAACCTTGATCACTTCAAAGGTTTGTTTGGGGGAATGAAATGAAATGTAATAGATTTATTAGAGATTTTTAAAAATGGATGATATTGCATTTCATTCAATTTCATTTTGCCCTATTCTGTCAATCCAAATATACTTTAAATGCTAGTAAAAAAATATTCTTCTGTATTAGCAAAAAAAGATATACTCTTATGTAATGATGAACATCACAGATAAATGCATAGTTGTGCTTGGAGATAAGTTGAAATGTAAATTTTAAATCAATTTCGGCCTAACTACATAACCAAGTGACTAACATCCAAACTAAGTTGATTTAGTAGTAGAACTATTCAAGTTAAACTAATCATTATAAACAATCTATCTATATAGAAGAAGTAAAGGTGTCTTCATGAGTTTAACTTAATTGGATGACATTGCACATTTGTGTAGGGACCGAGGTTCAAACTTAGTATGCCCATTTATTCACTTTTAAGGGGTGAATTTTGAACTGCTAGATTATTTGACAAAAAAAAGATGTAAAGGAAATGAGGAAAGAGATTGTGTAAAAAAATTGTTGTAGGAGAAAAATGAGAGATTGACTCTAGAAAATGAAAGAACAAGATAAAATAAATGTAAAGTTAATCCACTAAACATATAAGACGAATGAGTAACATCAAGAAATACAGATGTAGGAAGTAATAGGTTAGCAAAATCAAAATTCATATTTTGTGGCACACAAAAATCTCCATTTTCCTTTTTCCTTATTTTTGAGGCCCAAGTCATGCCACAATGTCACGTGCTATAAGCAAGAAGGAAAAAAAAAAAAGTGTGGAATTGGAAACGAAAATAAAACAGTCCAAGATAAGAAAATGAAAGCAAAACCGAAACGAAACGAAACAAAAGAAATCACTCATCACTAGAAAGAACGAACGATAGAAAAATCGTCCGAATTTTTATAAACGACGCATTTTTCTGTCATTTTAATTACGATATAATAATACAGTATCTGAAGAATCTCAGATTCTCGTTGCTTTTCTGGTCAAAGGTTCGTTCAATTCAAACAATACAAAACTCTCTCTCTCTCTACTTGCTTCAGAGTTCAGATTAGTTTTGTATATTTTTTCTCAATTCCACATTTTATAGTTTTTTAGGTTGTAATTGGATTGTTTATTTACTTATCTATTGTAATTAGATTGTGTTGTTGCTTTTGTTAGCATTACTTAACAAGTTAGTGTTAATATTAGGCAATAATAGGTGGTCCTTGTAAGGGTCATACGTTCTTATAAATGAGACGGTGATTTGATTAGCGGCACTTCGACAAAAATAAGGAAAAACAACTGTGAATTGAATTTTTAGGCACACATTTGTTTTCCTTGTTTTTATCGAATGATTGACGCTGATCAGATCACCGTCTCAACTGTGAGAATGAGGAGGACTGTGAACTTCTACTTCAGAAAGGCGATGTCTGATATTATTTTGCAATATTTTTATGATTGAAATTGCAATGTTATTATCATCCAAGTTTTCGGAATTTTTGTTAAGTTGCTCTCACCGGTTGTAATCTAAATTTACTATACAGGAGCAAAAAATTTAGCTGGTAGGGTCCGTTCTTTTAAACACAGCATGTCTCTGGGTGCTTCCAAAGCTGTTTTTCAGGTTCTGTCCAGTGTAGTTCCTCAATCTGGGTATAATGAGCCTTTTGTGAACACTTCCCAATTAAGAACAAAATGTAAGAAGAAAAGGTCCTCAAGGCATAGGTTTTTAATTGAGAGTTCTAGCATGCTTCAAAGCCGGTTACGACCTCATCGATTTCCATTGACCAGTGTCAATGACTATAAGAGCTATAATCATCCGTGGTTGCTGACATGCAAATGCCAAAAGGCTGACAGTCTGAGTGGCATAACTTCTGGTGATGGATCAAGGTTTGTGAGTGATGTTGAAAAATCAAATTTGGTAAGCAATGCAATCAGTGCAAAGTCTGCTGTAGAGTTTGAAGATGTTCAACTGTTGAAAAAAGAAAAGGAGGTTTTGGCATCTGATGTGACAAATGGAACTATCACAAAAAACTTTGACTCAATTAACTTCAACTCCATTGAGGAAGAAGCATGGGATCTACTTAGAGAATCTGTAGTTAATTATTGTGGCAATCCTATTGGAACTATTGCTGCTAAGGATCCAAACAGTACCAGTGTTTTGAATTATGACCAGGTCTTTATCCGTGATTTCATTCCTTCTGGAATTGCTTTCCTATTGAAGGGAGAGTATGATATTGTTCGTAATTTCATTCTTCATACACTTCAGTTGCAGGTAATCTCTTGCTCTTATATTACTGATTGCTGATTTGGCAACAGAACTAAAGTTGATACAACTTTGCGCGTTTACATGTCTGAGATGCGTATGTTCATTTTTTTTATCGATTGTGTTGAACTGATGTGCTTATTCTTTGTGTTATGTCTTTACAAACTTGTTTTATTCATTAGTCATTACAATTCAAAGTCACACTAATCAACTCTATCTGCTCAAACCAAATATATTTAATTTCAGAGCTGGGAGAAAACAATGGATTGTCATAGTCCAGGCCAAGGTTTGATGCCTGCTAGTTTTAAGGTTCGGACAGTTCCTCTGGAAGGTGATGACTCTGCAACGGAAGAGGTTTTGGATCCCGACTTTGGAGAAGCCGCCATTGGCCGTGTTGCTCCTGTTGATTCCGGTAAAATAACTGATAGGATCTTTAGAATCTGTTTTACATAGCAAAAGAAACTTACCATAATAATTATTGGATTGCTTAACTTATTTAACACGTGATCTCAGGTTTGTGGTGGATTATTTTACTACGGGCATATGGAAAATGCTCTGGGGATTTGTCTGTTCAGGAGAGAGTTGATGTGCAAACAGGAATTAAGATGATTTTGAAGCTGTGTCTTGCTGATGGTTTTGACATGTTCCCAACATTATTAGTAACAGATGGTTCTTGCATGATAGATCGAAGGATGGGCATACACGGGCATCCTTTGGAGATTCAGGTGTTTTAAGATATCCCGTCTTTCTTCATTAGCATGCTATTTATTTTTCAACCATTTCTTATTAAGGTTAGACAAGAACTTTGCTGCTTTTTATCTTAATAGTGGGGTAAATGATACACTTATCTGCGATTCCCAGTTCTGCACCATTTTGGCGAGAAAATGGAACAAGTTTTCCTGTATTAGATTGAGGAGCAGCATTTGTGTTCCATATTCTTAGTGGTGACTGAGCTTTGTTTTTTATTTTTGTTAACGAAGTTGCAGTATTAGGTAATTCTTATTCATTTAAAAGTGACTTAGTTATATCTTTTTATGCATGAAATGTGAAACTTTACGTTAATCTTTATGCCCTAGGAATTTGAATGGATGGAAGACGAGGTTGAGTGCTGGTGAATTCATATTAGTATACAGCAGCAACAGTTAATTCTGAAATATATTTTATTACTTCTGGATAAGACTTGTGGCAAATAAATTAAATGCAATATAAAGTTTTATAACATATTTCAAAGCTGGCCCGATGATAGATTCAAGAAATTTAGAATACTATTGTGCTTATACAATTAAATCACTTGAGTTGTTGAAACTACAAATAGGACACCTCATTACATAGATTCAGGCTCGTATGGTACATTATCAAAAGGTTGCCAATTCTGTGAGATTTACCTTTGTAAATTCCAACGGTGATTGGACAAAATAAAGTGAAGACGCCAAAATTTCCCACCATCCTCTTATATGTCTTACTATTCCTTCTCAACTGCCTTGGTTAAGTTATATGAGAACATTACTAAATCAGATTTGATGCTCTGCGTGAACATTACTAGATCAGATTTGATGCTCTGTGTCATCATGTAAATGCTTTTATGTAAGGCTTTTAATAAATTAATTTTTTCACTTTCTGTGATGAGGGAATCACACTGTAAAATCGTGTAGAAGGTCTGAATGATTGGATTTGGATTCACTGCAATTACTAATAACCACTAAACACCTACTGTCACGCACATCTCAGCCGTTAGATTCATTAATGTTCATCAAACAGCCACGTCCCCTCTTTCTTTAAATTGAAACGGCACATTTAGAAGCAACAGTTCTCTCTACTCTCCCCGACTCAACCTACCTATATCACCCTCATCATGGCCATGGATATATGTCCTCTCTTCATCATTTTGAGTCTCACATGCTCCTCCACCGACTATAGTAGTTGCAGAGAATCCAAATCCTGAATGATTCTATCTTAACTGGTAAAGCTTTGCTCATAACTAAAAAAATTATGCACTATGCTTCAAAATGTTGCTTGCATCTATCACTTTTGTCAAATAAATTTATTATTTTTGTAGAAAACATCGTGTACCTGAGATGCTTACAGGTTACAATTAAAGATGGAATTAGAGTTCAAATAAACTTATCTAATGTGTATTTTCTTTTGCTTTTGTTTTATTTTTCTGTCTCTAGGCACTGTTTTATTCTGCCTTACGTTGTGCACGTGAGATGCTTACTCCTGAGGATGGATCAGCTGATCTTATACGGGCACTGAACAATCGGCTGGTCGCTCTCTCATTTCATATTAGAGAATATTATTGGATTGATCTGAAAAGATTAAATGAAATTTACCGCTACAAGACAGAGGAATACTCATATGATGCAGTGAATAAATTCAACATATACCCAGACCAGATTTCTCCTTGGTTAGTGGAATGGATGCCGAACAAAGGAGGCTACTTAATTGGTAACTTACAACCAGCTCACATGGATTTCCGGTTTTTCTCACTGGGAAACTTGTGGTCTGTGGTAAGTAGTATGGCCACAGAGGAACAATCACATTCCATATTGGATCTTATTGAGGCCAAATGGTCGGATTTGGTAGCAGAGATGCCACTCAAGATTTGTTATCCCGCTCTTGAAGGTCAGGAGTGGCAGATAATCACCGGCAGTGATCCTAAGAACACGTACCGAATCTAACTTTCCTCTGCTTATGTTTTTCTTTAACAATATTTTTCATGAAATGATTTAATTTAATTTAATTTAATTTAATTTGGTGTTTTGCAGGCCTTGGTCCTACCATAATGGAGGCTCCTGGCCATCATTGCTCTGGCAGGTTTGTTACAATGACAAAGTTTGGTGCACTTGTATCCCTAATTATTATTTTTTAGATTGCAATTAGGCAGCAATAAAATGATATTGTTTGTGTACGACGAAGCTGTTCTGATTTACAGCCACCATACTTTTTCACCTTACCTCTTATCATGATCTGTCCTATTGAATCTTTGTCATCTAGCACAAGCAAAATCGTTTCATAGCTTAGCTTGTTTATTCACCGAAGCATTGTAAGTTTGAATTAACACCGTGTAAAAAGTTAACATATAAAATGTCTATTGCAGCTCACAGCAGCATGCATAAAGATGAACAGACCACATATTGCTGCAAAAACTGTTGAAATTGCCGAGAGACGTATATCGAGGGACAAGTGGCCAGAATATTATGACACGAAAAGATCTCGATTCATCGGAAAACAATCTCAACTCTTCCAGACATGGTCAATTGCTGGATACCTTGTGTCAAAGCTGCTACTTGCAGACCCGAGTAAAGCAAACATACTGATAACCGAAGAAGATTCCGATCTTGTGAATGCTTTGATTACTGCCAATCCAAAAGGAAAGCGAGGGAGGAAAAATTTGAAGCAGACCTACATTGTATGAGTCTTCTTCAATTGCAATTTATTTGGTTCTTTTTGGGCAGCTGATAGGTTTATGTCCATTTATTTATCATAATCTACTTCATTTTTCTTCTGATTAGCATGATATTATTCTAGAAACAATATGCAAAATATATAGGTTTGGTAATGGTGAAACTGTCTTATACTAGTAAATGTGTATATGTAATTGAAACTTGATGCAATGGACTAAGTAGCATACGGAAGATACAGTTAATCTAGATGATGAGAAACTTTTGTGCTACATTTCTAGAGAAAATATCGCCCCTCCCCCCCCCCCCCCCCCAATTTGTAAATCATTTACTGTTGTGAATGAATGTGATATGTTTCTTGCAAAATTCTATATTTGGAACCAAAAAAATAATAGAAAATGGATAGCATTGAATAGTAGTTAAAGCTTATTATCTTTCAAATTCTACCAAATTATTCAAATTTTGGTTTTGGTTAATCTTGAATGAATTATTGCGTGAGATTAATTGTTATACAGTCGCCTAATTTGTTGTTCATGCATGTAATTAAATCATGTTATGTTATAATAATACTTTGTTATGAAATTTTCTAATAGGATATAAAGAAAGAAAAGGGTCAAATAGTAATTATGTTTTGAATAAAAACAATTTTTGACTTCTAAAGAGATAAAAGTACACCAACAAATGCTTTGAGGTTACATATTAGTTTTAATCAAATGTTAATGACTTATATTTGTTTATTTTTCTTATTGAAAACTTCTGACAAATTTTGACTCCAATAAAAATTGTTTAATGAGTAACATCACTCAAAAAAGAAGATTTAAGAAGTTCGTATATTTTCTTTTATAACAAGATCATATATTTAGTTATAACTACATTGTTAATAATGAAATGACCATCAATAAAAACATATCAGTTTAGAAAAACACATCTATGAAGAATACCTTTCAACCTATTATCTAATAGGCTAAGAACCCAACAATTAAACTAAAATTTTATTGACGATAAATAGAAATCCAAAAATATAAAAATATGTATGCTTTTTTTTAAAGGAAAATATTCAAACTTTAAAAGTCGTCATCATCATAAATTGTCATTAAATTCAAGTTGAGTTGCATGCGATCTTTCCATTTTTTTATCGATAAAAGTTCATATAATTTCGAGTTTGATAATACATTCTCACAATATGAAATTATAATTTTTTAATGTGATCTTCCTCTTTATTTTAGAAATTTCCTTTTGTAGTAAAAAAATAAAATAAAATAGTAGCATACTAGAAAGGAAAAAAATAAGAACACTTCATAAATAGTGCCTTGGTGTCTAATTTATCTAAGTTCACAATTCACACACTACATAGGTCATATCATAGTTGAAAGGCTTAAACATACATTTGGTCCCTGTATGTACACCAATTTTTCGTTTTAGTCCCTGTATCGAAAATTTTGACAAAATAGTCCTTGTATCGCACTTTTTTTTTTGACGTTGGTCCCTGCCGTCCAATTTCATCCAAGTGGCAAACGTTTTGCCACCTGGACCCTGCCACGTGGAATGCTAGAGGGACCAAAACCAAAAAATTGAACTGAATGCAGGGACCAAAACCAAAAAATTGAACTGAATGCTAGAGGGACTAAAACCAAAAAATTAAACTAATTGCAAGATGACCCATTTAAACTCTAAATCCTTAAATTGAAATTTGTTTCTCCACTCTTCTCTTCTCATAAACCAACTTTCATGGCAAAAATAATTTTGCGTAGATCATTGCGCCCCATTTGGATGAGTTTTTTGATGAAATCATGAGAGGCACTGCGAATGTTGACAACGTAATCAGAAAGCGCGTCGAGAAAACCACCACGGTTGGGCGGTTGTTGATCGGGATCGTTGAAAGGGAAATCATCAGGATAATCTTTTTTAGCTATGAGTCTCTCTGTTGAAAGGTTGATGAGAAGAGAAGAGTAGAGAAACAAATTTCAATTTAAGGATTTAGAGTTTAAATGTGTCATTTTGCAATTAGTTTAATTTTTTGGTTTTAGTCCCTGTATTCAGTTCAATTTTTTGGTTTTGGTCCCTCTAATCCAGTCAGCAACATTTTTTGGCCGCGTGGCAGGGTCCAAGTGGCAAAACGTTTGCCACTTGGATGAAATTGGACCGCAGGGACCAACGTCAAAAAAAAAAGCGCGATACAGGGACTATTTTGTCAAAATTTTCGATGCAGGGGGCTAAAACGAAAAATTGGTGTACATACAGGGACCAAATGTATGTTTAAGCCTAGAAATTAACTGCAACACTCTGAGAAATACTACGCTATTATACATTACATACAATAATAATTTTGAAGGGTTTAGCTTAGCTATTGTTGTGTTGTTTGAGGTAAGTTCCGATGGCGAAGTCATCGTCGTCGTCGTCAAACTCTGAAAATTCCGGCGAACTTGTTTGCGTCGGAACGTTAGAAATCGCCACTCCCAAACCTGTTGGTTTTCTCTGCGGCTCAATCCCCGTTCCCACCGATAAATCTTTTCATTCCGATCTTCTCCCAAACCCCCCGCAAACGTACCCTCTCTCTCTCTCTCTCTCCCTCGATAATCATTTCTTGATTTTGTTTTTCATTCGAATTAGTATTAATTAATCTATTAATCAATTAATGTTTGATTTTTCAGAGTGAATGCTCCACGTTATCGGTACCGGATGCTTCCCACTGAAACTGACCTAAATAGACCTCCGCTTCTTGCTAATTTCCCCGAAAAGGTTCTTCCCGTTGGCGCTCTTCACTCCAAGACTACTGCCGGAGGTTTTTCCTTTTCAACTTTCTACTTAGTATTACTATATTTATAATTATAATTATTATTCAATTATATGTGTTTGTACTTTAATGTTTATTATGATGATACGCAATGAAGCACTGACACAGACACGTGGACACCACACTGACACGTCGACATCAGTAATTATTTGATAAAATGACATTATTGTGTTCGGGGATAATAAATATTGTCGCTTGAAATATGCATGTGCTCATCGAGACTTGGAAGAGGAGGTCTACATTGTTAGGATATAGAATAAGGGGATATTAGAGTAGTTAAAGTAGTTATGAATTGTTAGAGAAGTTAGTTAGTTTGTTATTTGGATTAATTAGAGTATGTGTATAAATAGGAAAACACAAAGGGTAGAGAAGATCTTTTTAAAATTGTAATTGTGAATAGAGATTCTCTATTGTGAAGGGGAAACCCATGAGGAGAGATTCTCTCCTATTCTATCTTATTTCTTAATGAAAATTGTTATTTCTTTGATATCCAATTCTTAGCTTCCTAACAATTGGTCCAACTTACCAGATACGATGGTGAGCGCATAACACGTTCCTTAGGATATCAATGGGTAGATGTATAATGTTTAATCAGGCAACTACTTATAAGTGCTTTCATGATCTTATTGACAACTTAGGATTGATTGATGCCCATTCATCAACTTGAGGGGGAGTGTTGTGTACTTGTGATTAGAAGCTTTCTCAGTACATATTACCTTGTTATGTTCTTTATTATATGCAATTATGCATCGACTTTTTTTTAATCATTTCTGTTATTAGGCAGATTTATTTCCTGCTGTTCTATTCTAGGTTTGTATTGATTGGTTGGCATCTATGCACGCGACGCGAGTCTATATAATGTAAAATGCATCTATAATTTTGTATTAATTGGTTGATAGTGAAATACTGATATATACATACTCTGGTATCCATTTCTCCATATCAAAGATTTATACTTTTTGCATTCACTAATGTTTTCTGTTGTTTTGACATCGTTTTTGACGACAGATTTTCCATGGGAAGGCACTGCCGTTGCGTCAAATTTCACTAGAAAATGTGAGGCCCTTGCAGTGTCTGGCTTTGTTGATTATGGCGATGAGATTGACATAATTGCTCCAGCAGACATTTTGAAACAGATATTTAAAATACCATATTCCAAGGCTCGTCTATCGATTGCTGTTCGTCGCATTGGTGATACTCTTGTTTTGAACACTGGGTATTTGTCCTACTGCTGACTCTATTGAGTTGTCGTGCCTAACTTCCACAATTTAATTCTTTTGCTTATAATTGATGTTCACAGTTATCCTTCTGGTCCCCTGATAAATTTTTCACTTCTAAAATTTGAACAATCTAATGATTTTTGAAAAGATATGATATGGGGGATTTAATACCACTTTTTGATTGAGAAGAAAATGTTAGTGGTAGATGATCTTAGAATTGGGAGTTGGGCCTAACTCATCCCTACAAAACCGGCTTATAAGGTGAGAATTGCCCTCACTTGTAAACACATATTCAGGCCATCTCGCAACAAACGTGGGATTCTTAACATAAGATAGTAGCCTTATATATTTCAACAAGAAAGAAAATTTATAGACAACTTCATAAAATCATTCTGGTTTTAGTGCATCATATTTGATCCTGCGATATTATATTAACTAATCCACCATTTCTACAGTGTACTATTTGACTAGCTTCCTTTTCTTTATTTTTAGAAAACTTCTATGTTCATAATCGTGCAATTGGTTTTGTGACAATATTTGTGAACTGCAGGCCAGATATTGAAGAAGGTGAAAAGTTGATTAGGAGGCATAATAATCAATCAAAATGTGCAGATCAATCATTATTTTTGAACTTTGCTATGCATTCAGTCAGAATGGAGGCCTGTGATTGTCCTCCAACTCATCATGTTCCATCAGAAGAGCAATCAAGTTCTTCTGTTTTTCCCGGAAAAAGACCCCATATTGTGGTACAGAATGATGATGTTGTTCAAGCTGAAGGATACAATTGCCAATCTGACTACTCACAGGTCGGACAGGACAACTTATTTTGGGGAAGCAAGCAGAATAGGAGAAATAAAGGCCATAGTCCAGTTAATAAGGTGTCACAAGTTGGAGAAAAATCCAGATCATCAATGCAAGAGTCTGAAAAACAGCGAAAAGTTGGTAATGATAGCTTTCTGAGGGTTTTATTTTGGCAGTTTCATAATTTCCGCATGCTCCTAGGAAGTGACCTACTTTTATTCAGTAATGAAAAGTATGTTGCTGTGAGCTTGCATTTATGGGATGTCACACGACAAGTAAGGATCATTCCTCTAAAATTAGCACCTGTTTTATGTTTTCCAAATTGCCAATATTTGTTTTCCCTACCTTGATAGGTCACACCTTTAACTTGGCTTGAAGCTTGGCTTGACAATGTTATGGCAAGTGTACCGGAGTTGGCCATATGTTATCATCACAATGGTGTTGTTCAGGGATATGAGCTTTTAAAAACTGATGACATTTTTCTTCTTAAAGGGATATCGGAGGATGGAACCCCTGCATTTCATCCGCATGATGTCCAAAAAAATGGTCTGTCTGTTTTGAGGTTTCTTCAGGATAATTGCAAACAGGATCCCGGAGCTTATTGGGTACTATTTTTTTATTTTAACTACATTTAAAATATTTGATGGTTTAGGTTTACTATGCTAATCTTTTAAATAAATCTGTTGCCCTTAGTAATGCTACCAAATCTGGCTTTGAACTTTGCAGCTTTATAAAGGTGCTGGTGAAGATTATATACAACTTTTTGATCTTTCTGTTATTCCGAAAAACCATTCATCTAACAGCAGTGATGATGCTTCTAGTTCCTTGCCGTCACTAATCAGCAGTGGGAGAAGTGATGCAGTATATTCCCTTGGAATTCTCCTCTATCGAATTGCTCACAGACTTTCACTCTCAATGGTGTGGAAGAACTATACCTATTTTTGGATTAATCCTGGGAAGTGTTTTCTAATCTCCAATGACTAATTATTGTTTCTTTTGCTTCAGGCTGCTAAAAGTAGGGCTAGGTGTGTGAGGTTCTTTAGACAGTGTTTGGAATTCCTTGATGACCATCTGGTATGTTTAAGGAATAAAATGATTGATGTTTTACGGTGCCCTTTTTTGTGGTACTTCCAATTATCCTCTGTTGAAATGACTCATTTCTGATAAATATTTTGGTAAACAGGCGGTACGTGCAATTGCTCATGAACAATTTGCGAGGCTCATTTTAAATTACGACGAGGAGTTGAAATTAACTCCTGAATCTCTAGCTGTAGAATGTGAACCATCTGTTACTGAAGCCAAGGAATCATCTTTGGATGGTGAAAACAGTAATTCTGAACTAGTTGCACATGAAATGTTTTATCCGCATGCTGATGACAAATCAGATGAACATGGGAAAATAACCGAGCACTTAGAATCAGAAGTTCCTACAAAGATGGTTTCTGAAGCACACAGTTTTGTTTCTGGGGAGCTTATACCAGTCAGCAACACAGAATTGGGCAACCAAGGAGGAGTTGAACCTTGCTTGTCCTCTGATGTTAGGTCTTCAGGGCATGAAGTATGTCCAGTTTCCACACCTGTGGTTCAGACGGTTGCTGATCCAATCTTATCCAAGTTAGCTGCTGTACATCATGTTTCCCAGGCCATTAAGTCTTTGAGATGGATGAGGCAGCTTCAGAGCACTGAACCAGAGATGATGGATCAATTCAATAATAATCATGATCGGCCATCATCATCGTCATCTTTTAATGTTTCTCTCTGTACTTGTGGGGATTCCGATTGTATTGAAGTTTGTGACATTCGAGAATGGCTTCCAAAGTCCAAGTTGGATCATAAGTTGTGGAAGCTTGTTCTTTTGCTTGGAGAATCTTATTTGGCACTAGCAGAAGCTTATAAAGAGGATGGCCAACTTTGTCAGGCCTTAAAGGTTATACAGTTATCGTGTTCTGTTTATGGATCAATGCCTTCACATCTCGAAGACACGAAATTTATTTCTTCAATGGCTAGTTACTCATCTTTACAGAGAGAACACATTGATATGAATGAAAATATGACATGGCTGGATGATAGAGAAGATGAGACTGTTTATGGATACATTGAAAGGAAGTCTTCTACTTACCTTTTTTGGGCCAAGGCATGGGCGTTAGTTGGAGATGTTAAAATTGAGTTCCATAGGATAAAAGGTAGAGAAATCTCAACACAAGATATGACAAAACCTGCTACCAGAGAATTGAGAATGTCATCTGAGGTTGTGAAGGAAGTAAAAAGACTGAAGAAGAAGCTGGTGCAGTTGAACCAGAACTGCAGTTCATGTTCCTTAGTAAATTGCAGTTGCCAGAGTGACAGAGCTAGTAGTGGAGACAGTGCAAGTAGTAGTAGTGCAGATGTGACCATGACTTATGGTAGAAAGCATAGTAAACGATTGTCTTCTAAAATTGCCAATCCCTTGCCTGCAAATGACTCAGGAGACGAGTTTGTTCATAGGAAGGAGAATAGAAAATATTCTGACACTGAATATTTTGAGCACAGTAATTATGGTGGAGGCCTGACGGAAACTATTGAAAATAATAGGACTATAGTTGAATCCTCTGCTGCTATGAACTCTAGAAATGTCGAGGGGTCTTCAGAGATGGACAATTTGTGTTCTGGTGTTGTCTCTCAAACTGAATTTAATTCAAGGGAAACCGGTAAAGCGAAAATTGGTGGGATATTTGAGTACCTAGTTGAACCTCTAGTTGGAGATGTAGAGCACAATCTATTAGCTGCTTTGAAATGCTATGAAGAAGGTAGAAAAGCATTGCTCAAACTTCCATCTGGTTTGTCAGAGTTACAATCTGTGACTAAAAAGAAAGGGTGGGTTTGCAATGAATTGGGCCGAATCAGAATTGAAAATAAAGAATTGCATAAAGCTGAACTAGCATTTACTGATGCTATAGATGCATTCAGAGAAGTTTCAGATCACACCAACATAATATTGATAAACTGTAATTTGGGACATGGCAAACGGGCACTTGCTGAGGAGATGGTATCTAAAATGGATAATCTTAAACCTCATAATATCTTCCAAATTGCATACAATCATGCATTGGAAACTGCAAAACTGGAATATAAAGAATCCCTTAGATATTATGGTGCAGCAAGGTTAGAACTAAATGCCATTAAAGATATTGCGGATACTGGTGCAAACAGTTTATGGAATGAGGTACATACACAGTTTGCGCATACTTATCTGCGGCTTGGCATGCTTTTGGCAAGAGAAAATACTACAGCAGAAGTTTATGAAAATGGATTATGGGAAAATACTTGTTTAAGTCATACCAATTCTCATGGCAGAAAAGTGAAGAAAGATCTAAGAAAACATGAAATTTCAGCTAATGAGGCCATCAGGGAAGCATTATCTGTGTACAAGTCCTTGGGGGAGCTACGCGAACAGGAGGCTGCATATGCTTACTTCCAGTTGGCTTGTTATCAGAGAGACTGTTGTTTAAAATTTATGAATACCAGCAATAAGAGAAGTGTTTCGTCAAAAGGTGAAAACAGCATGGTGCAACGAATCAAGCAGTATGCATCTCTTGCGGAGAGGAACTGGCAAAAAGCCATGGACTTCTATGGCGCCAAAACACATTCTAACATGTATATAACTATTCTGATGGAGAGATCAGCTCTTTCATTAAGCGTTTCAAGCCATTTACATTCCAACGTGGTATTTTCTTTCACTTCTTTCACATAGTAATTTGATTTGGATTAGTGCTTTTTTTTGTTTTTGTAAATTTCATTGAGATGACTTAACTCATCATTGGTATTATGCCATCTACTATCTACATGTATCAAGAAGGGTTTCGTGAGTAGTAGCGTAGTAGACAGGGTCCCTTTATCTCTTCTTAACGCCATTGCAAAATTAACTTAGGGTGTGTTAGTTTCAAGTTATCTTTGTATTTTCCTGGGAATAAAAGGGATAGGAAATATGCATTCCTGTGTTTGTTTCAAGTTTATTAAATTTTATTCTTGGGTAATAAAGATTCCTGGGAAACAAATAACTTCCCCAAAGAAAATGGTGAGAATAAATCCATGTCTATAAACCTTCCTTTTAAAATAATTCTTGGGAATAATATAAATGTTATCCGATCATCTTTTTTTAAAAGTGCCTAGGAATAAAACTCATCCATATATATTCAAAGGAAAGTTAGTTATTCCCAGGAAAAAATCTAGTAACTGGAAAGAAACACTGCCTTGGTCCCTTCTCTAGTAAAAAGATGATAGAATTCTTGAAATTTTCCTCTTTATAAATCATAGAACCATCAACCAGGTCCAGACTTTCAGTGTATATTTCTATCATTTGTTGATACTTCCTAAATTTTGTTCCAGATGTTGGAGTCAGCTTTGGCTCATATGCTTGAAGGACGCCATGTTTCAAATACAGATGCGGACACTTTCAGTACTAGCTATCCTGAACTTCATGCAAAATATTGGAGTCAGTTGCAGGGGCTTTTGAAGAAAATGTTGGCCATGGTGCTTTCGTCCAGTGCAAATAAATCTCTCTGCCAACCATCTTCAACGTCTAGCAGATTTGGCGATAGTCGAAAGATCAAGGAACTGTACAAGATGTCCCTGAAGGGTACCGACATGGTCCAACTGCATACCATGTACAGCTTGTGGATATCTTGATAAGAAATTCATCCAACTGCATCCCATGTACAAATTGTGGATATCATGATAGGAAATTTATCGTGTGATTCTTCTCTTGTTCGCCACTTCTTTCTGATTATCATGTATTGATATATTAGGATTTAAGATTACATCCTGACTGTGTGCTGTTGTAGACTTGTAGCTATTATTGCTGTTGTTGCGTTGTATTATTGGGATTGCAGCAGCCAATCCTTTTGGCCCATTTTAGTATCGCGCCACAGCTTACCTTCTGTCTAGAGGCTTCTAGATTCAGTTACAGACGGGTATAAATATTAACTGTTCTATCTAGTAGCTATGACAGTTAGCTAGTATATATACCATGTACTCTATCAGTTTTTGCATGCTCACAATTATACTAAATTGCTGATCCTCCCTCGCTGTAATTGACAGTTAGCTTAGTATAAATAGTTAAATACCATGTACTCTCTTTTACCGGTATATACGGCGCCTTTGTTTTGTAACCTCTCTTTTATCGGTCTCGGTTCATCTTGTGCAGAGTCCTGATCTTATTAATAATATTTTGCCGTTCAAAAAAAAAAGTTAAATACCATGTACTCAAAATGTCTATTAGTTTTTTTTGTTGAGATTTTGTAGCCTCTTTATTTTTTTTTTATATTTCCTGACTTTTTACAAGAGATGAAAGAAAAGATGTGAAGCACTTGATCGAAGTTTCACTATACATGCATATTTTCGATGCAATGCACCCTAGCTTGCTGTTTTTGTAGGATAAGTTACTTCTATATACTTATACACGCGCGCGAGATATTTTAGAAAATAGTAAAATACTATTGTGAAATAATTAGATACATATTTAAAGTATTTTTACATTGATTTTTTATAAATAGGAATTAAATTCGGTATTTCAAAGTTTGTAACATTTGTAAGTTTTGTATACACTACGGAAAAACCACTTACGCTAAAGAGAAGAATATAAATCAAATGTTTTTCTCCCAGCTAATACAAAAGATTTGAGGACTTGTCAGAAAGAAAACAGCAAAATGACAAGGTTTGTGTCATGATTCGGAGTTGGTGACTGATATGAGATCACTCACATCCAAATACACTGACACACAGCAATGTCTTGAACTGTCATTTTCAGTCACACAAACACACTTAAGCTACCATGATTCGCATATGCATCAGTTTATTCTTTTTTTGCAGAGAATGTGTGATATGATTTGAATTCTTCTTCATCTAGCTTTAGCTTTAGCTTAGTTTAAAATCTCTGATCTGCAGTAGTACTACTAACAATACCAGAGAAAGTATTATTCTCATGTGTTACTATTCTTGGAATCCAAAACAGACTAGCTAGCTTAAGTTACGGCGTGGAGATTAAATTGCAGTACAGTTCTTGATGATCTACTAGTAGCTGTTTTTTGCACTTGCCACTCATATGCATAGCTTTCATGCTGCAATAATTTTCTCACGAGAAATCATAGGTTGACATGAAAACTTAAATGTTAAATACTATGGCTTTTGGATTTTTATACGTATTTTTAACATGTGGGTAGTATTGGGCGTAAGTCGAAGAAAATTATTGACTAAATATATTAGATTATCAATAAATCTAAAAAGTAAAAATCCTCTTATATTAAGGATCAAAGGGAGTAAGAAAGAGATCAAAATAAATATGTAGGGTGTTTTTGTATTAATTTCTAATTGTTTTTCTTTGCATCAACCAACTCTTCGGGTGTGTTTGGATGAGAGAAGAAAGTGAAAGGAAAGAAAGTGAAAAGAATGAATGTTAAAGGAAAGAAAATAGATGGAAAGTGGATAGAAAGTGAGATGAATGTTTAGTTGTTTGGTATGAGTGAAAGTGAATAGAAAGTAAAAGGAAAGAAAGATTTTTATTTATTAAATGACATAAATACCCATATGTTAAAATGAGAGGTTATTTGTATGTGTATATATATATATTTTTTTTTTTGACTATGTATGTGTATATTTTGTATTTATATAAACAACTTAAAAATAATACAACTTAAAAAATATAATATATTAGCAATAAAAATTAGTACTAGAGTAACATAATTATAAAATAAAATAAAAAAAAAGTACAAACACAGACGGAAACAAAATTGGTAAAAGTAGCATCAAGCAAGAATGTGTGCATTCAAAAGCAAGGGCATTTCTGTCATTTACGCGAATTGCAGCTTGTCTCACAATTTTCTTCCCAAACTTGGACGGAAAGGTTTTTGGCCGTGGGTCCCACCTAAACTATACTTTCTTTCCTCTATGAATGAGAACCAAACGGTGGATGGCACGGTTTCCGAAAAACTTTCTTCTAAGTTACTTTCCATCCTTCCACTTTCTGTGGAACCAAACAAAGCCTTCATGTCTACATGATTTAATAGGACTCGTTTGAAAAATGGTTTAGAAAATGAATCAATAAGGCATTTCCTTCATGCATAATCATAAAATGTCAATTAAGTAGTAATAACTTGACTTTATAATCTCAAATAATATATTTTTCATATTATATTGTTGTAAAATGGTTGCGAGGAGTTTTATTAATATTTTTTCCTTTGTATTGTGCATGTTTTGTAATTTGTATTGCATTGCATTCGGAAAGAAAAAAGTGGTAACAGACTAACAGTTGCAAAGTTTAGAAACAGACAACATCTCATTCTTTTGAAAATGTACAGAAGAGTAAGCATTATTGTCATGTCACAAGTCATAACAACTTTTGTTACTCAGCAAGCATGGCATGGGATGGGGGGGTGTTTTCTGGCAAAGACAGTAGCTAGCGAGAATAATGGAGACCAGACAGACAGAATATGGACAAGAATTGCAGATAGATGGATGAGGAGAGGAGGAGCATGGGGTAATCATTCTCTTTTCTCTATAGTGAGTACAACTTGTGATCATTATATTATTTAACCTTTATTATTTGTTTCTATTTTTCAATATAGTAGTAAATAAATAAATTGTAGTCTAAGAATTCTAGCTCAACAAATAAAAATGTCGAAATTGTTAGATCAAACATTCATAATTGAAGTTTGATTTCGAGTCTTTTATTTTGTGAGTTTATAATAGATCGATTTTGTCATTTCTTTTGATCAAAAGAAATTAATTGTTTTGTTATATTTTCATCTCTCTCTTTTACGATATATTGTATTATTGTTTTTTTTTAAGCGGATAGTATATTATTGTTGTGATATCATATATGTGCTAGAATATTGCTTGTTTTGAATCATGTGTGTTAAATCTTGTGAATTTTCTTGAATTGATAAGAAATTAAGGATATATGGTGAATTGAAAGATATAGATAATTAACTCCTCCCAAACTTACTCATTTTAATAAAATCATTTATGTGTTTGTAAAAAAAATCATTTATGCCAAACTATTATGTCCGTTTTAAAATAATTGTGTCATTTTAGCAAAATAAATGTCACACATATTTTTTAATATAGATTTGACTTCCAATTATACCCTAAAAGGAATTGAGTGATGTGTACAACTACTAAGACATTAGAACATTATATTCTTATAATTTATATGTAAAAAAATTAAACAAAGTTCTTTTTTTTTTTGGTACAATCAAACAAAGTTCATTTTAAAACGAAGAAAATAATAAATATATAACACAATCAAATATATAAATGAGGGGAAGAAAATCAGAAGAGACTTAAAAAAGAAAAAGTGAATTGAGGAATAGTGTAGATTATAGGTGGTAATTTGAAATTCCATAATGGGCTGCTACAAGAAGAGACAAAAAGAAATGATGTATGTTTGCCACCATGCCTTTTAATTTACTCCTATATTTATTTTTAGATATTCATTAGTTTGTCAATTTAGAGTTATATCAAATGGATTGCAACAAACAATATAAATAAAATGGGTTGCAACAAAATAAAAATTATATTTATCGAATGTTAATTAGTTCAATAGTAATTGATGCTAAAGAAAATCTACACTGCAATTGCGTTTAAAAAGGAATTAAAATTATTTAATATCAGAATTCATCCAAGCCAAATTAATGGACCTAATAGACGATCGAATACTGATGATGAAAACTAAACAAAAAATATTATATTTTAAGAGAACAATTACGCTTGGTAGGCTACGTCAGACTTATAAAGTTTGATTAATTAGGGTTAAAACCAAAAATAAAAAAGCATTGTCATTGGTACATTAATATATACTACGTACTCTCTTTGTCTCGTAAATAAAAATTGCCGTGTATAAGTTATGCGATTTTTTTTACAAGAATTATCTGTTGTATTGATTTTAATTAATAATAAAATTAGCATTATTATTTATCAGTAAATACTCTTATCAATTATAGTTAATAGATGGAATATATATATATATATATATATATATATATATATATATATATATATATATATATATATATATATATATATTAATGAAAAATTGCGTCAAAAAAATATTAATGAAAAGATAATACATATTGTATTCATATTCTAAATACTAAGGGCCCGTTTGGTGCGCAGGATAGATAGAGATAAGATATGATTAGAAGCTGAATAATATACGATATGATAGTGACAAGATTAGCACATATTATGTCATGTGTTTGGTGCACACATGATAAGATAAATAAAAAATAGTAATTGGATAACCTAGCCGAAAATAAGGATTAAAATAACAAAAAGTAATTGGATAGGCTTAATGGTAAGTTAAATTTATCATTTTCTATTGGTGCACCAAACAACGGATTAAAACAAGATTGGAAAACTTTAACATATCTTGTTCCCTAACCTGCGCACCAAACAGGAAAATTTATTTTGAGATAGAAAAATACAAATAAAAAGATTTTTTTATAACAAAGAATATGATTTGATAATGTAAGTGGTCTTGTTGAAAATGATGCAAATATAATATTCCCATGGTACGTACATCAAAAATAAATTTATGTATTACATCATCACCACGCTAGCCCAACGTCATAAAACATATCATCCTTTTTGTACTACATGGAAATATGGAATCTATATCATTGTACAATTTATATTCCTTGAATTATCTTTTCCCACACTTTTTTTTTATGAAATGGAAATTAAGACATAAGACAAACAAATAAAATTAAAAAAAGAAAGAAATTAAGCACGCGGACGAACAACTCCTACGACATTAACCAGTAACACAAGACTTGTGGAGGACAACAATGACAAATAGTTCCTTGGGTTCTCCGGCTTTATTGGAATTTCTACTTTGTTATATGCAGAACTTCATATAATTTTAAATGGTCTCAAGATTGCTCAAGCTGAAGGATTCATAAATGTTATCATTGAATTAGATTTCACGCTATAACAATTAATTTCGTTTCTCATGGAACTTCTCAATTGCATCCCTATGCACCACTTATCCGACAAATTCATCATTTCCACCAAAGAGATTGGAATGTCTCTTTTCAACGTACTCTCAAAGAGAATAATGCTTGTGCTGAATTGACTTGCAAAGACTAAAACTTCCTCCAACGATCTCTTAAAAATTTGGAATTGTTGTCTTTCACAACTCATATATATTCTTACTCCGTAGCTACTTTAATTTTCACTTGATTCATCAATATAATGTCTACAAATCATCATTGTAGTGTTTAGTTTTTTTTTTTTTGACAAACATTCTAGTGTTTAGTTAAACAGCCAAATGACTAAGTTATCAAACGGGTAGATAAATCAACTACATATGATTTCGATGGCTAGATTGGTCCACAAACATTTTTAGGCATGAGAAAAAAATACAAAGTTAATCATGATTGTCACACTTAATTAATTCAAGAGATGATAACAATATTATAAGTTTGGTTTGGAATTTGAGAAAAAAGGTTAGTGTGTGTAGGGTTAGTTCGAGTTTAGAAAGTTTAAAGAGCAAAAGTGATATGAAAAAGGCAATAAGCTTTTTCATTGTGAAAGGTCAAATAAGCAATCACCCTTCATAATGATACTTCACCGCCGATGGTGAAATGTAGTGATGGATATTGTCCAATATCTTATCATCATTGTCTATCATATATTCCTTTAACAAAATTGTGTAAAGAAAAGTAGGAGGAAAAATTTAGGATGATATAAATAAATAAAGTCACAATATTCTTTTATAAATTTTATCTTACAAACCGACTTGTATGTACAAATGATTATTTTAATCTCGATTTAAAATTCTACTATTTATTTTTTTGACAAAACTTATCATTAATTGATGTTTATAAATTCTAAGTTAATTGATAAAATATATTAAATTTGTTGAGTTAAATGTCATAATCGAGATTCAAACTCATATCTCTCTATTTTATAAGTGAATTTTTAATTATTTGCAATTTTATCTACGTACAAAAAAATTCTACTATATTCTTTTTGACACTAAAACTATATTATTTCATTCGTCAAAATAGTAACAATACAAAATAATATCAAATCAAATGATTGAAAACTAACATGATATTGTGGCGCCCTCACAAGTGTGTGAGCGACATAATTTACTTGTATATTTGTAAAACTTATCTCAAAGTTCCTTCATTTTCTAACCATCTACTACTACTATTACATGTGTAAATAGCAACAATACTTTATGTTTTGAATTGATGAATATAATGATATCAATAATTTTTACTTATATGCAAACATTTCTATTATTGTGCACTCAACAAGTTTCACTTTGGGCCATGTAGTAGTAATTATGATCCACAGTAGCGGGGATATTGCATGGGATTTAATTCATACAATTTGAGGGCAAAGCAAAACCCATGTTTGAGCCATTTTGTCGTGTATTGTTGACCTGCTACCTTCATTGTTAGTGGAATTTTACTGTCACAAAATTAAGAGATAAAATTTACAAGCTTTTTAGACAAATAGTATACCATCACTAATAACATGCAGCAAACCGCCAGCTTTGGTTCAATAGTGGTACTAATTAAAGTCTATATAGGAGTATATCTTTACTTAACTTTTTAGCATACCTGTTAGGTTCCTTTTGCAATATCATTGAATTTTGTTAGATTTTTTTTTTT
The DNA here is from genome assembly GCA_951804385.1 of Trifolium dubium. NCBI lineage: Eukaryota > Viridiplantae > Streptophyta > Magnoliopsida > Fabales > Fabaceae > Trifolium > Trifolium dubium. Next base: position 4,442,245 of record OX638071.1, read on the forward strand.
ACTCAAATTGAATTTTGTTAGATATTAAACCTATTATTTAATTATTTGACACCAAATTACTTTTTAAATGAATTAAATTTTGTTCAAAAATTCTTATTCGACAGACAAAAAATGTCAAAGTTAATCTCTGATCATTCCACTCTATATGTGTGAGTTTATAATATTACATCATCCTTCCTTTTTTTTATTATAAAATCCACTACTTTACTAAAAATGATAAGATCTAATTTGGATATTTTTTTAGTTTCATATTAAACTGCCTAGTATATATGTATATGTGATATGTATTAATCTATCCTAAACTTTAGGGAAACCCTTATATATAAGTTGCACCTAACCTCTTCTTGCTCTAGAAAGATCACCAAACTTTCCTTCATAGAGATAAATTGAGTAGAAAGAAGATAGCTAGGGAGAAAGAGAGAATTATGTCCCAAATTGTTAATAACAATTTATTTGATGAGCAAAATCAGATTCCTACACAAATGGAGTTCATTCCTTTCCCAACAAACCTAACTTTTCCTTCTTTGAGTTGCAATAATCAATCTTTTAAAGCATTAAGTTCCATAGCTTCTTCACTTACATCTGAATCACCTGATTCTACACCAAATCTAACACAAACCCTACTCTCAAGTGTGAATCTTCAAAAATCAAGAGAATACCTCACTCCTAGCTTTGGAGGAACTCAATTCCTATCTTTGCATAGATCCAGTATAAATCCATGGTGAGACAAAAACAATTCAATTCTTATATTTTTTTTATCATCTCCTAGAAAAAGTTGAAATAAGAACAAAAATATGAAACTAGCAAAACAAAAAAAATGGTTGCTAAATTAGACACAAATTTCATATTTTTATGTCTCAAATTTTTTGTTATTATTTGAAGTATTTTTTTTAGTTAATCATTCTGTTTAATACTTCTACTCCATCCGATCACTATCACAAGTAAATTTGATTTTTTTTTGATACATTCAACAACAGCAGATGTATCTAGTTTTATATTAAGAGTATATTGTAAAATGTACAAAAAAATAAATTTGCTTATAATAGTGGTAGGATCAGAGAGATTATTATATCTTGCTAATTAAGAGATATATGAGCTATATATATGTGATGGATGTTGTACTTTGTTTCATATATAGGGCAATATTGGGAGGAGTCAGTGATGATTGCTTGAATAACAGTGGTAAGAGAAGTGGAATAGATCATGATCATAAATTGGGAGTTTCTAGCATGAAAATGAAGAAAATGAAGGGAAGAAAGAAGGTGAGAGAGCCTAGGTTTTGTTTCAAGACATTGAGTACTGATGTAGATGTGTTGGATGATGGTTACAAATGGAGGAAATATGGACAAAAAGTTGTTAAGAACACACAACACCCCAGGTACATTCATTAACATTATAATTAAATCAAAGGTTTTCTCTTTTTGTTTTACTTTGATAGTGTAATTATTTCTTCTACACTTGATCTCTTTTTCCAATTTTTAATGTAGTTTTTGATTAACTTTTTCATATGTCTTTCAAATTAATGTGTGAAATTATCAAATGTGGTCGTTAATTTTGGTAGGGATGGAGCAATAATTTGAAAAATAATTAATATATACTGTATTTGATATACTCATTGCCTATTTTTTTTTTTTGATAAGCATATACTCATGCCTTTGATTCATTGTGTTCCAAACTTGCAACATATATTCTCTCTCCAATCTCCACACACCCCTCTTTTCATTATTTGTTTTTTTTCTTCCATCATGATGAATTAGCTTTCGGGATGGTTTTAATTTCTCTTAGAACTAATAATGTAATTATGTAAGGATAATTAAGGATTCCTCTCAAATTAGATATACATATATCATGCATGTGAAAATTAAAGCAATTTGTTCCAAGGTTAGAATGCATCTAATTGAATAACTAATATATTTGTTCTATATATATTATAATAAGAATTAGAATATTTTTCTTTAGAGTTTTATTTATTTGAGATGGAGAGGTTGTTTCATTAATTAGTGAATTTTAATGATGTGTAGAAGCTATTATCGTTGCACACAAGAGAATTGTCGAGTAAAGAAACGTGTGGAGCGTTTAGCAGAAGATCCAAGGATGGTAATAACCACATATGAAGGAAGACATGTACACTCTCCATCAAATGATCATCTTCAAGACTCTCAAACTCAATCTGATAATTTCTTGTGGTAGTGCATGCATACACCAAATTAACATGTATAATAATAATAATAATAATGCTACATTTAATTACAATGTATATGCTTGTTTCAGACTTTCAGTTGCTTGTTTTGTTTTCTAATAGGTCTATAGTCTAGGTGTGCTTTGTTGAGATGAAAAATATGCTTGTTTGGACATTTTGAATTTTCATCCCTTCCAAGCATGCCACATATATGTGACACCTTTCTATAGTTTTATACTTTATAGTGTTTGTGATTTTGGAGATACTATATATATGGGGTTTCACTCAAAATACAATAATGCCTGGTGACTAACATTTGTCAACGGTAGTCATATAGTTGTAGTTGAGTTAGTAACTCAGAGATATTAATGAAGAGATTGAGATTCAAATCTAACCGTATTTTATGGACTTATATGCACTTTTATCAGTTTCTCTTACATATTATAAGTTACCTCTATAGATTAGTGTATATATATATATATATATATATACACACACACACATACACGCTTGTGTGTGAAAAATACATTAGTTTTATACCTTACATGGTTTGATATTCAATTTTCCTAAGAATTGATTTTTTTTTTTTTGTTGTTTGAATTCTACTACTATGTAAATTGATCTATTATCATCCATATGTATAACTCTCACGAAATATACATGTCTAAAAGTCTTAGTTCAATTGGCAAAAAAAGTTGAAATTACTAAAAATCTCTTTATTTTGAGTGAGATTTCAATGACTTTGTCATTTTATCTATGTTTTTCTTTTTTGATAAGCGTCATTTTATCTATGTAAATAAAAAATATATATGTGGGTATATATTGATTCAATAAAGGTATTAATTAATAACAAATCATTTTCAAACAAACTAAACATTGTCAAATAATATTGTTTTGTACCTTTCTATATATGTTATCATCTCTTTTTAGTACATTAGAATACAAGTTATAAGATAGGGACCCCTCTCCCCTACTAAAGGATAACCAAAATCCCGTAAAGTCTTGCTTATTATTACTTATGTTTGCCATTACAAGGTATAAAATCAAAATTTTCTCACTTGGCAAATTATACTTGACATCTTGTTTTGACAATACGTAATTTACATGTTGACAGGTCCAATTATTGTGAGATATGGACCAATTTTCTAATAAGAGGCCAATATTGGAACACATTCATGCATGTAGATGTAGAACACCAAATCAACGTTGTTTAGTTCTTTAACTCTAAATTAATGATCGATATAAAAATTGAGATGAAAAATAAATTTATATATCAATTATTCAATAAATCTTAAAATTTATCTTTTATAAAAAAATAAAAGTGGTATAACTCAAACAACTGACTAACTAATAATATGTACACTTCAGGAAGAAACTACCATTGCATATATAGGAGTTGGTGGTGGCAACAATATGAGTGGTGGTTGTTTGCATTCAAACCCTACTTCAAACCTCAACAGCTCTCCAACGCAATTGCTAAGTTTTGTCTGCTTTTAACTTTTTAGGAAAATTCAGGGTTCGAGTTGTTAGTGAGACCAAATCCTTGTGTTATAACTTATAACTCCTCATTTCCTATTTCAACAAGTCCACAATGTCATTACAAATTCTTGTTAGTCCAAGTTCATGCATTAGTTTCCGTGTTTTTATATCTCTCTTCTCTGTTTCTCTCCTATCAAACAAATCAGTAGATCTCTCTTCCACCATCGGTTTCAATAGCTGGAGATAACAATCCATAATTATCTGAATTAGATATCAAAGGTCAATGATTCCTAAATCGTGATAGAATATTTGATTCATATGATCCATCTAGGACACACTCTAACCAAAACGTTGTTTATCCAAATAATGAATATTATGAGTGTGGCATGAATTATGTCTCAAAATAATTGTCGCTTACGTATTTTTTTTTGGTAAGAATTGTCGCTTACGTATAATAATGCATAATTTTAATCATTAATATCTTTAATTTTTTTTTATAAAAAATTATAAAAATACTCATCAACATATATCAAACAAAATCTCATATCATATTTGTCTTTATACATTAATAAAATAATACCGTGAAAACAAATCTCAACAATTAAATTGTAACAATTATTTCGAGATGGAGTAAATACATAAAAAACTATAAATTAACTAGTTAATCAACATTTCTATTGCATCGTCATGCTTAAACGGAAAATATATCTTTTCTTTTTTTTGTTAATGAAATTCTGTTCTTTAGGGCCTGTTTGGCTCAACCGAGAGGGAGGGGAGGAGAGGAATTTTTAAGGAGGTGAAGTGACATAAAATATAATTTATTATGTTAACAAAATTACCCTCACTTTTTCATTAAAATCCTAAATTATCCTTATTAGAATATTAAAAATTTAGGGTTTTATTTTTTTAAAAAAATAAATAAATTAAGTTTTCTACTTATTAGATTTTTTTTGGTTATATATATCCTTTAGATTTTTTGACGTAATATATCAATTATAATTTAATCTTTATTTTAAATTTATAAAATTAAAAATAAAAAAGTAAATTAATTATTGCTTCCCCTCTCCTCTAAAAACTCCGAACCAAACAAATACCTTAATTGTGAAATAAAATAGTTTAAAGTTTATTATTTCTAATTTTTGATATTTGATAAATCTCGGATATTTATTTATTTAGTTTATCGTTAACTTAAACGGAGTTGGATCGGGCAGCGAAGAGCAGAGAGAGAGCATATCATTTTCAGGCACATTCCTTCCTTCCTTCTCCGCTCTATCTTTCTTTGCTCGCTCCTTTTTCAATCTCAATTCCCAAAACCTCCTTTTTCCCTCTCTTTCGCCGCAAAAACTCCTTCTTCTTCTTCTCTCTCTCTCTATTCATCCATATCCATGGAAAACACAACCTTCCATCAATTTCACACTCTAATCTCCTCCTAATCAGGTTCCACTTCCTTTTCCATTTGATTTCAACTCTTTCATATTTGACCTAAACTCATTCTAATCTTTATTATTTTCGATTTTCGATGTCTTTCTAATTACACCATGCGATTCACGTTTTATTTCAACAATTTAATAAATAATCGATTATATCAAATTGAAATTGAAATTGAAATTTGGCCTCACATAAACTTTCATCAGTTGCGACCTTTTTTTTAGATCATTCCGTTGATTGATTTTCTTAGTGCTGAATTCTAAGAAGAATAGTGTTTGGAGCTTTGAATAGTTTTAGTTCTAATTATCATTACATTAGTTAATTAATTTTACTTAGCTTTAATTGTTTTTTTTATTGCATAAATGATTATTATGGTTTGTTTTAAAATTTTGTTGAAAGTGCGTTTGGTTGAATCAGGAGTGGAATGGAGGATCCTGCTATACTTCAGTTGCACAAGTGGGACACATCTCAGACACAAATACAGCTTTCCAAATTTCGTGAAGCTTTTATTTCTCCTACCAGACAGATTTTGCTTTTGCATTCATATCAAAAGGAAGCTCTGTTGTTTCCTCTCGTTAAAGGTGATTGATTGCCGTTTCCTTACTTGATCTTATTTACGGGTATAAACACTTGGAAGATTGTTTGCAAGAACTCATGAGGATAGCTTATGAAAACAACTTAAAACGTATATGACAAACACTTATATTATAAATGCTTAATTAAGTTGTTTATCCAAGCAGAGCATAATTTTAGTTTGGCTTAGCTATTGCTGTCTAATAGTCAAATAGTGTATGTATATATTTAATTTTGTGGATAAATGCAATTTCAGATTGTTTCAAGTTTTTTTTTGATATCCTGTATTGGTGTTTGCATTTGCTTTGATGATTGCAGGGGAGTCAAGTTCTAGTGGTCGTGAAAGTGGCAACGATTATGATAATCACATTCCAGCTTCATCAACTATTTCTTCGCAGGAATTTGATAGGCCTAGTGGATCAGGTTTGGTGAATGATTTTCCTAGCACTTCAGGATCAGAAATTGGTGTTGATGCCAATGTTGCTGAAATTAAATGTTCAAGATCCAACAGTTACCCATTTATTAGTAATGTGAACTCATTCGCCTGGGCTCGTTGTGGGGACAGCTACGATCAACACAATGAGGCTTCATTTAGAGAATTTTTATTTATTTCGGGAAAATGTGGGGTAACAGTCCATGCTTTTCCCAAACTGGATAAAGCCAGAGAAATAGTTCAATCTGCATTAGAAGGTAGCTATAGACAAGGCAGGTGGGTGGAATGGGGGCCTATTGCTTCATTAGCTCAAAATATGGAAGTAGGAGAATTGTCCAGCCTTAGTCATGAAGCCTCTGGAAGCCAGAATGTAAATTGGAATGGTGGAGATGATGGTGGAGTTAAATTTTTGAGAGGCTCTGTGCTGGCTAAGAGATATTTAAAGTCATTTTTCACGAAAGTTGAAACTGTTGTAACTGACAGTAGTCTCTGGACCAAGTTCCCTGAGAGTAACGAATTTCCTTGCGCTACTGAAGTGGTTTCTTTTAACATATTTGATGGAAGTCTATCCCTGGAATATCTCTTCAATGAAAAATCAGTACAAAGTAATGAGAATCGGCAGGAACCAGCTGATTTAGCAGAAGTTGTTCACGATCACTCAAGCTTGAGCTCGGGTATAGATATTAAGTCTGATTGTTTTTCCGATGTGTTTGGTATTGAGATAAATGGGTTCTATGAATGTCATAAAATTTTCTCGAGTGCTTCGTATTGCTTGGTGGGTTTTTTTTTGACATTGATGCATCATGTGTCTGTCAATATTAGTGGTCCAAATCAAAGAGGCAGGAGTAAAAATTTACTTCTTGTTGCCAAGTTAGACAGCTGGGGTATTCAGTGGGTTTCAGCGGTGAAGCTTGATGAAAGAATAAACTTAGTTCAAGAAGTTGAGTGGATGGATTTCCAATTTTGTGATAATCTTCTGGCCTGTCTTGATTCATCTGGGTTGATTGTTCTATATTCTGCAATATCCGGCGAATTCGTGACACATTTAAATGTTTCACAGGCTTGTGGACTTAACCCTCCTTTTGATTTCCAAGGGTTAGAAAAATTGCCCTTGAGTCGTGGTGATGATAAGTGCATTAAACATGGGTCTGACAATAAGGATAAATTGTATGATCAACACCATGATTCTTTTAGAAGATCATTTAAAAGGTTAGTTGTTGCTTCACATACGTACTTTTTAGCTGTGGTTGATGCATGTGGTGTGATCTATGTCATATCTTTGTGGGAATATGCTACCGAAAAGAGTTATGTATCTGAGAAATTGCTTCCATATTGTCAGCAATTTGGACTGGGGATGTTGGTTGGTTGGGGGGCTGGCGGTTCGGATATAGATCGTCAAGCATCATTCTCTAATTTCTCCGGATATTTTCAATCAAATGATTTAAACATAAAAAACAGAAGTATTTTGTACCCAGGAAAAGATGTGGAGGGTGATGCGCTCCAGAAAATTGATGGCTACACGTCTAAAGAAAGGCACAATTTGTTTGGTCCCAATTCAAGTGGTTTTTATCAAGCAACTAATGATCACAAATTTATTGGTTCTGATGTGAAGTCGCCTGTTATGAGAAAGATATTCCTTCCCAATTTTAAACTATGTGAAGATGATTCTATTTCTTTTTCTCCCATGGGAATTACTATTCTCTCTAAAATGAAGAATGTAAAGAATCAGAAAGGCTCAAGACTTGTGCATTTTAATCTGCAAGTGAAATTAGATGCCCACGATGACAACCTTTTAGATAGTGCATATGATGTATACCACTTTAATGGAAAAGAAGAAACTGTAATTGGAGAAGTAGTTGGTTGCACATTTCAGGGTTGTTTCTATATTGTGAGAGAAGATGTTCTATCAGTGTATATTCCTTCTGTTTCACTCTTATCAAGTTTGCTTCCTGTTGAGTACATTGGTTATCGCCAGCCAAGTAAAGATAAAGGGATTTCAGTTCTGCTTAAAGACAACGTGGAAGTAAGAGAACCAATCAAAAGATTTTCTCCTTGGAAAATTGAGATTTTGGACAGAGTTCTTGTGTATGAAGGAATTGAAGAGGCAGATCAGCTGTGTTCAAAAAATGGTGAGAGTTACAAAAAATGATCTTTTTATAACCAAGGCACAGTGATATGTATATAATATGCAACATCACTATTTCAGGAATTTTATTATTATCACTTTTTTGAAATTTTCTATTTGGTATAGAAACCAATAAAATTCTTAGTAAAGGAGAATAGATGAAAATAATTACACATAAGAACTAGACTTTTGATGACAATATCTATTTATTCGAATTTTCATGAGTTTTTGTATCGAAATGGAGTTGACACACTACTTTAGATTTTCACAAAATAAATTTTTGCTTCATGCTTTTATTTTTTCTTTCTTTGTTAGGATGGGACATCAAAATTTCTCGTATTCGTCAGTTACAAATAGCACTGGACTACTTGAAATTTGATGAAATAGAAAGGTAAGCAAAAGTTTAGTCATCGTAGTATTGATTATTTGATTTATATTTCTCGTGTTATAAAGTTCCAATTTGATAGAAACCTGGTATGTTACTATGTTATTACAAAGAAATAGGGATAATTCCTAATTAAAATTGGTGAATTGCTCTTCCCCCCTGTATTGCTCACACTAGGAAAAAACACTACCGGAAGATATGTTTTAGTAAGATTAGCATTACCAGAAAATATCTCCCAGTAAGATGGGGGAGGGGGCCATGGGGGGATTATATATCTCTCCCCCCTATTCTTTATATATTTTTCCAGTCTGTACCTTTCTAACTAACTATCCCAACTTTCCGTCAAAAAAAAACTAACTATCCTAACTAACTGTCAAACAAAGAGTTTACAATCCCTTCAAGGACGAGAATTCCAGTTGACAATATTATCCTGATTTCTAAAGGAGGATATAATATATTTTCCAAGAAAGCAAACACACACGCTTCACTGAAAAAATTATACTACCTCTGTTCCAAATTAGAAGACCCTCCTGAGTAAATCACGAGAATTAAGAAAGTTGATTGTAGTATTAAATTTGTTGACACTGAGTATACATTTTACAACTTTATCCTTCAAGAGGTAGAATTAGTTAATGTTTATATTACAGTATTTATTAGATATTGTAGAAAAATATGTAAATTAACTAGTGATATTTCTGTAAAGAAATAATCAATTAAGGGGTGCTTTGGAAGAACTTATTTGTGTTTTTCTTACGGTATATGCACTTGTGTAAATGTTTTGAAGAGCTTATAAAAATAGCTAATGATACAAGATAATTAATTAATAGAAACAACTTTTACAGATCTTATGTAATGTTTACCTCCACCCTCCCTTCAACTTCAACTGTAGAAACAGCTTATACATAACTTCAATTGTTGTGTGTGTTACAGCGGTACTGGTTCAATGGAAATGAAGTTGTAAAAGAGATCTTATGTGTTCGTCTAGTATTTAGGTTTTTATAAATGGCAAATATTGTCTAATGAAATTCACTTTCCAGTTTTCTTGATGGGCAGATCTTTGGAAATGCTTGTGGATGTGAATCTAGCAGAAGAGGGGATTTTGAGATTGCTTTTTGCTGCAGTTTATCTTATGCTTAATAAAAGTGGCAATGATAGTGAAACTTCTGCTGCTTCAAGGTAAATTTATATGTTCATTGGCTCTCATACTTTTATTCTGCATTCTTTATCATTTTTAAAGTAAGCTGCTACTCGCAAGAAATGTGTCATTGTGTTATAATTATGTAGAGTAACTGACTAACTGTTCATATTGGTCCTCCAAAGATATATGTGACGTCAATTGGTGTTTGGTCCTTTATCTTATGGATATTTTTTTGGATAGTTATGTTAATTTATTTTAGGAAAAAAATAAGATAGTAACATTTGTTAGTAGAAGTATTTGCATTGTGATACAGAGGATTTTTCAATAACTATGTGTCCGCCAAGGGTCAACTTTGATCCATAGTAGAGAAGATGGTAGAATCTCGACTTAGATGGTTTGTTCATGTATGGAGAAGATCTGTAGAAGCACCAATATGAAGGGTAAACCGGATGGAGGATAATCTAATAGTTTTTAGGTAGATGCATACCAAGGAAAGCTATAGGTAAAAAATCATTAAAAGAGATTTAGAGTTAAATGGTATTGGGATATAACATACCGCAAAACTTTATGTCAACTAATGCATCTAGCTGATCTCCTCTAGTGGTAAAATGCTTGGTTATTGTTGGAAGTCTTTCCTATTTAAGAACTACCGGAGTTTCCTTGTGAGTAGTTTCTTTTAGGATAGTTATGCTGGATGTGGAAACTGAAATTAAGTAATAATGAAAAATTTAGATGTCTATATGTCCATCATGTGCTTAACCAAGACCTCTTTGTTGTATGAACTCATGGTTCTAACTTCATTCCCATTTTAACTCAAATTTTTGTATTAGCGTATGTGAAGTTGTTATTTGTTGCCCACGTAATTTATTGTTATTACATGTAAAAAACAACATTGGGTAGCATACATGATATACACATGTTTGTCCTGCATGAACAGTAGATATTGCTTTCAAAGTATTAGGAAAAACTCAAGTCTCACATTGAAAAGAGTGAAGGCTTGAAAAAAGTTTACATGAGTGGCACCCCTAACTTTACAAGTCGGTTTTGTAAGGATTGTGTTGATTATTATGATAGAGTTAGTTTCCTATTTATTAGGATAGTTTGTTTTCTGATTTTATGATTCTCTCTTGTATATATAAGTATGAACCTCATTGTGAAATACAAGTTAATCATTATGTCATTCAACTGATTGCTTAAACCCGATATAAAATCTTGTATGGTATCAAAGCCTATTATTCGGGCCACCCTACTATAATATCCATGCACCATGCCCAATAGTGTTGGGTGTATCAGGAAAATCCAAGTCTCGCATTGAAAAGAGAGAAGGTCTAAAAAGAGTTTATAATGAGTGACACCCCTTATTCACAAGCCAATTTTGTAAGGTTATGCCTGATAAGAGTTTATAAAGAGCGACACCCCTTAGCCTCACTTCTAAAAAACATAAATGTATGGTTATGCCTGATATACTTAATCTGATGCAATGGATATTTTTAACATCCTTTTTAAAGATGATGAGTAGAAATACTAAACAAGATAGGATTAAGAATGATGATGTTAGAGAAGAGTTGGGATAACATTTATTATAAAAAAGATAGTTGAATCCCGACCTATGTGATTTGGGCATATTTGGAGGGTAGACATGTAGATTCTGTAGTATGAAGAGTAAATCAGATGGAGGGCTGCCTAACAGCTAGAGGCAGAGGAAGTCCAAGAAAAATCATAGGTGGAGCTATTAAGATAGATTTAGAGGCCAATGGTTTGAATGTAGACATGATTTATGGGAGGTTTGATCCATGTATCTGATCACACCTTGTGGTTGTGGGATAAGACTTGATTGTTGTTGTTCCTTTTAAAGAGGAATTTCAGTATTGTGAGTTGCGACCCTTTCTTCTATTAGTGAATGAATTTGTGATAACTGGAGGCATATCAACCTTGCTATTCAAATAATCATACTTGGATTGTTGATATTCTGTTAGACAACAAAAGCAGTGGATGACATGCATCCTCTATTTTTTTTCATTCTAGAGAGAAAATTTAATTCCGACTTATGATATCTAGGCTTCTTGCACTGGCTACTTGCTTTGCAACTACAATGCTTCGTAAGTATGGGTTACTACAACATAAAAAGGATAGATGCGTAGCAGAGGGCTTGAACACGACAGGATTGCTTTCTCTTCCCCCAATTGAACCAGTGAAACTACAAACTGAAGTGGATTTTGCTCAAAAACTTTCTGAGCTGGCTCATTTCTTGGAGATCATCCGAAATCTGCAATGTAGGCATAGGACAATATTCCAAAAGGCCAGTCAAGGATTGGTATGGTGCTCCCCAATTATGCTACTTGTACTAATGATTAATTGTTTTTCCTAAATGTCATTAAATGTTATCTTATTACTAATAATTACAGGTTGACAGTGGAGAAGAGTCATCTATTATGAGTATAGAGATGCTGCACGAAGAACCCCAACTTGCAGTTCTTCCATCAGATTTAGAGTCATTGGATATGTTGAAACAACATGATATTTCTTTTCCTTTACTAGCAGCATCAGGTGGCGGCAATGATGAAAACCTTGCATTGGTACCTGTTGATTCCGAGTCTAAATTGGTCTCAGAGGAATTAGGTAACTTACCTCATTCAGAAAAGAAAGGTTCACCTCTAGAAAATCCAAGAGAGATGATGGCACGCTGGAAGGTGGGTAATCTGGACCTCAAGACTGTGGTTAAAGATGCACTTTTATCTGGTCGACTTCCTTTGGCTGTTCTTCAACTGCATCTACATCAATCAGAAGATTTAGTTGTTGACAAAGAGCCCCATGATACTTTTACTGAAGTTCGTGACATTGGCAGAGCTGTTGCTTATGACTTATTTATGAAGGTGATGTATTCAACTTTCTATTTGGATATCACATACATATCCCAATGAAAATAACATGACTCATAATGTAATTATACAGGGTGAAACAGAACTTGCTGTTGCAACTCTTCAAAGACTTGGTGAGAACATTGAATATTGCCTCAAACAACTTTTGTTCGGCACTGTAAGGAGATCCTTACGAGCCCAGATTGCCGAGGAAATGAAAAGATATGGTTATCTAGGACCATATGAGTTGAAGATATTGAAAGATATTTCTCTGATTGAGGTACGTGGAATTTGTTTGTCTTGTTTTGTGGTCAATGTTTAGTACGGGAAAGAGAAATTTCCATGAGCTGAGACTTGCAATCATATTTGTCCGTATGCATGTGTATGAATAGAGTCTCTATCCAAGCAGTGGTTTCTGGAAAACATATCATCACCGGCTGAAAGATAAAAGTGGTCCACCAGACTCTGTTTCACCGTCAGAAAATAGATTAAGGCTCTTGCATAACAATTCATTTGATAGTCTTGTCGTTGAATGTGGGGAGATTGATGGAGTTGTCTTGGATACATGGATGAATATTAATGAAAACTCCTCTGCTCTGGAAGTTGACGACGATGGTGATGATGCTCATGTTGGATATTGGGCTGCTGCTGCTATTTGGTTTGATGCCTGGGAGCAAAAAACTGTTGATCGGGTTAGTTGTTTCTCTGTCTTGTTACTACATTCTAGTGCAGATATTTCATATTTGTTGCCGAATTTCAATGATGCCTGGTAATCTACTTCCCAGTAAGAGCATTCTGGATGCAGGGTTTTATATTTTCTATATGTATACAGTCATGTTGCTGCTTTTAGTCATTAATTCAATTTCTGCGATTATTCGAGGACAAAATTGTTCTCTATAATAATTTTCTTTCCATCAATCATTCATCTCTCTGTGTACAGATGATACTGAATCAATCTCTTCATTCAGACATTTCTTTATTGTGGGAGTCACAACTTGAGTACCATGTGTGTCGTAATCATTGGAAGGAAGTCTTTAGACTGTTGGACGTATTGCCTGCATATGTCCTATCTGCTGGAAGCCTTCAACTCAATTTGGATGTTGTACAGCCTGTCTCATCTTCAGGATGCGATGTGAAATCTTCTAATTATGGAAATTCCTTATGCTCTCTTGAAGAATTGGATTCTGTATGCATTGAAGTTCCAGATGTCCAAATTTACAAGTTTTCACCTGATACTTTTTCTGGGTGGATAAGGATGCTTACGGAGGAAAAACTTGCAGAAAGATTTATATTTTTGAGGGAATATTGGGAAGGGACACTGGAATTGGTAGCTCTTTTGGCGCGTTCAGGTTACATATCTGGCAAAAATGGCGCAAGATTGGAGGATGATCTCAATGAGACTTCATCAGTTAGAAATGAAACTGTACAAGCTTTGCATAAGATATTTGTGCACCACTGTGCAATATATAACTTGCCAAATCTTTTGGATCTCTACCTTGAGCATCACCGTTTGGTCCTTGATCTTGATTCACTTTATGCATTACAGGATACTGCGGTAAGTTTTTTTGTGTCCATTGTGTTATTTATGTCTGTGTTTGATCTATTCTGATTGTCTGTACTTGGTTTTTCATTATTTGAAATCGCGATACTATAATGCATCAATTAGCGGTTGATTCACTAAAATTTGTTGGTTGTTTTAAATGTTTTGGTTTGTTATTGGATTATTTAGTCATTTGAATTGTTATGCAAGTTCAGTGTAAAAATAGGGTAGCACTAGCAGCCCTATCTTCTTTTTTTGGATAAAATGAGAATTTAATAAAGATGAAGAAGGAATATGGAAGACGGGGGATCCTCCATTGAAAAAAGGGAAAAGAACACAACATGAAAAAATCACATCAATGGAGCAAAGCTGCTCGATCCCTGTGAAGGCAAATAGAAGCCAATCACATAATTTTACCCCAATTCAGCTGAAGAGCATATAAAATGTCGTTAGAAATACTAGAGTCACACTTCAACCAAATGCACATGAGTGTAGCATAGATTGCACATTGCCGAACTCTAAATTGAAGGAGTCACATGATGCTAGAATCTAAATTACTTAGTAGTAGTACCCAATGTTTAAAATCGAAGCTTTGTTATATATCACCAGTAGTATGCTTGTAACCAGAGATATTTATGGCTCACTTTTTATGAGCATCTATTTGTATGTGCGTATTTATTGATTTATTACATACTTTTCATACAGTTGTGCTTCATACTTTCCTCTTTTATTTAATATAAATAGAGTTGTGTGTATACTGTTACTAGGGGCATTTCTTTCAAGGAATAGAATTACATATGATGTCTCTAGGAATAAATATTATTTCCACAAATGTGTTTGGTAAGTACGCGGGGATAAAAGATTCCCAATCTGGAACATGGGAATATAAATGAGAAGTAATTTGTAAATTTTAATCATAAAAAATAATACCTTGAAATGCCTTTTATAAGCTTGTATCAAACACGAGAATGTTATATGTTCAATCCACACTTCCAAAAATCTTTGTGGAAACCTTGAAACAAACACACCGTTGAGGTTTGTCCTTATTAGTGAAATTTCTTGTTATGTGCTTGTATTTGTTTTCTGTTTATCAATGTTGTATGTCAACAGGTTGATTGTGAATGGGCAAGATGGCTGCTCTTATCTAGAGTTAAGGGGTGTGAATACAAGGCCTCACTTGCCAATGCTCGTTCAATTATGTCACATGATTTAGCTCCTAGAAGCGACCTGGGTGTTCTGGAGTTCGATGAAATAATTCGAACTGTCGATGACATTGCTGAAGGAGGAGGAGAAATGGCAGCTCTAGCAACCTTGATGCACGCTTCTGTCCCTATTGAAAGCTGCTTAAATAGTGGTGGTGTAAATAGGCACAGTAATTCCTCTGCCCAGTGCACATTGGAGAATCTTAGGCCAACTTTGCAAAGGTTTCCTACATTGTGGCGCACACTTGTTGGAGCATGTCTTGGTCAAGATACAGTGGGCTTGTTGGTCCCCAAAGCAAAAACTGGTTAGCTTCTAACCTCATTTGTTGACTGACTCTTCCCTCTACTCTCCTACTTTATTTTTGCACTTAAATAACCACACTTTTTTTCTTCTTCTCATTGCATCAAATTTTTTCTTCTATTAAAATTTGGAAATGCAGCTTTATTAGACTATCTTAGTTGGCGTGATGACATTTTCTTGTGTTCTGGACGTGATACTTCACTTCTACAAATGCTTCCATGCTGGTTTCCTAAGCCAGTACGGAGGTTGATACAGCTTTACGTCCAGGTCTGTTTTTCTCTCCATTATGAGTGACTGGATACAATTGCCGTCTTTTCTCTACAGTTTTGTTATTTTGATTTCAATTCAAATTATTCCTATCTGATATTTTCTTTATAAAATACTCCTATGTTTTTATGTCATGTTAGGACGGCTTCATCACTGATTTTTACTCTCTTTTTGTTACTTCATAAATATTTTTTGTTACTTCATCACTGATTTCATTATAAAGGAATATTTACTATGGAATATGCTATGCTAAGAATACTCTAGAATATGTTTACAATAATATTAAATATCAACAGTTTTCATTATATTACAGGGTCCTCTAGGTTGCCAATCATTTTCAGCATTCCCTATGGGGGGAACTTTGCTACACAGAGATATCGACTTATTTGAAAATGCTGATTTGCATGCTGAGATAAGTGCAATCTCCTGGGAGGCAACTATCCAACGTCACATTGAAGAAGAACTACACAGTCCTTTACTTGAGGTATGCTCATTTAATTTTATTGCTTTTTTTTGTTGTTAACCATTCAATGCAAGTAGGGTGGATGAAATGGAAATATAAAAGCACCACTTTAGCTTAAAGGAAAATTTTACCCCAGTTATTAGCCTTGCTATGTTAAATGAAACTAAATGTTGGGCAGTACTGATCCAACGATAAAGTAAAGTTAGTGTTGCAGAGATTAGATTGAAAACAGATGAGTGGTCGTACAAGAATATAAGATTAGGGATACAGTTAGTATAGAGAAAGGTGGTAGCTCCCATTGTAAAAAAATGGTTGACCCTTGTGGTAGGTGGTTTGGACAAGCGTGGAGAAGATGCATATAAACTTCATAAGGGAGGATTGACCAAGTCCACGATAATACATAATGGGAAAAATCCAAGTCATGCCTTTGTTGGACATAAGACGTAAATAGAGCTTATAGAATCTTGGCAATCCTCATATCACAAGCCAGTTTTATGGAATTATGGTTAGACCCAAAAACTAAGATGGTATTAGAGTCTATCCTGAATCTGATATTGGGTCACTCATATTATCCTTGTACCGTATTTATTGTATATTAGTAATGCAGATTGATTTTTCAGGAAAATGGATTTGGGCTTGAGCATCATTTACATCGTGGACGAGCATTGGCAGCTTTTAACCAAATTCTTGGCCATAGAGTTCAAAATCTGAAGTCAGAATCAGAAAGCAATAGTTCGTCTCATGAACAAACTAACAGTCAATTAGATGTTCAGAAACTTCTTTCACCACTAGGACAACGCGAAGATAATCTACTTTCATCCGTGAGTATTTTTCTTCTTCTTTCAAACCTTGTGAAGAACCGATTAAACTTAAAAGGTTAAGCTGTATGGTTATGGGGCATCAATGAATTTATATCTTTAACCCTATTTGCTTGGTATTCTATCAGTTCTATGTTTCATCGTAGAATTTGTTTGGATTCTGATGCTAGATTGCTTCCTGACATGTAACATCATAGGATCTGTGTGGGTTTTATATATTTTTCCCATTATAAATGCCGGATAAAAAATCACTCATTGAATAGTAGATTGAAAGATTTGTGCTTGAATTTTCAGGTTTTGTCAACTGCAATTTTGCATTTTGAGGATTCTATGCTTGTTGCTTCTTGTGCTTTTCTTTTGGAGCTATGTGGTTTATCCGCCAGCAAGATGCGCATTGACATTGCTGTGCTAAAACGAATATCTTCTTTCTACAAATTAAGTGAAACTAATGAAAATCTCAAGCAATTATCACCTAAGGGATCTGTGTTTCATGCAATATCCCATGAAAGTGATGTAACAGAAACTCTTGCTCGAGCTCTAGCTGATGAGTATTTGCACAAGGATTCTCCTGTAATTTCTTCCGAAATTGGAGCTCCAAGTAAACAGCCTTCGCGAGCTCTTATTCTTGTCTTGCACCATTTGGAAAAGGCAAGCCTTCCACCGTTGGTTGATGGAAATACCTATGGCTCATGGATATTAAGTGGAAATGGTGATGGGAATGAGTTAAGATCTCACCGAAAGGTTTCCAGCCAGCACTGGTCATTGGTAACAAATTTTTGTAGGTTGCACCAGCTTCCCTTAAGTACAAAGTACCTTTCTGTATTAGCTAGAGACTGTGACTGGGTATGTTTCTATTTTTGTTATTTCTTCTATTAATTCCTCAACCAATAAACTTACAATTTTTTGTTTCCTGTCAGATTGAATTTTTGTCTGAAGCTCAGATCGGAGGATACCCATTTGATACAGTAGTTCAAGTGGTGAGTCTTGTATCCTATTCTAACTCAGAACGTTTAAATTGTGTAAGTTATGCTGAAACAAAATTTCTTCTTATACCTTTGTGATTATGAATGCTAGGCATCAAAGGAGTTCAGTGATCCACGTCTCAGACTTCATATGTTGACAGTTTTGAGAGGAATGCAATCGAAGAAAAAGGCAGGCTCATCATTCTCTGATGCACCGGAGAAAAGCAGTGAAACACCCTTTCCTGATGAAAACATGTGTTTTCCAGTTGAACTCTTTCAAATACTAGCTGTGTGTGAAAAGCAAAAATGTCCAGGAGAGGCTCTCTTGATGAAAGCAAAAGAGTTGTCCTGGTCAATATTGGCAATGGTTGCTTCATGTTTCCTTGATGTCTCTCCATTGTCATGTCTGACAGTTTGGTTGGAAATTACTGCTGCAAGGTGATCGAAACTGCTCTCAAATAATGATTTCATAGTCCTATTCTGGTTTTTTTTCTTCTTTATTGTTGATATATTAAGCCATTTCCGTTGTGAAGGGTCTGCAGTCTTGTGTGTGTTGATTTACATTGTGTATTAAAGTAGTCTGATGTGACATTTAGTCAAAATTAGTCTTTCTATCTATGTTTTAGAATAATTGGTAACATCATTGTTGACAGCAGCCCTATAAAACTAATGTGCAAAATGTTTTTTGTTACTGTTTGATTTCATAATTATAGCTGTCTAATTTATAAAAAAAACATCTGTATGACAAACACAATAGCAATATTTTCTAATTGACTCCTCGTAGGAATGAAGTTGGCTGTTGCATAATTCAATGGTTCAATTGAAAAGGACATTCTATGCTGAGTTGCTATATATGTCCAAACGTTTCAACTTTTAAATAAGTGCTAACCAATCCACACACACTCAATTCAAACATGTGGCTTCAATGATTGAAACTCATTGCCTTTTATGTTTTGGACAGAGAAACATCATCAATTAAGGTGAACGATATTGCTTCTCAGATTGCAGAAAACGTTGGAGCGGCTGTAAATGCAACTAATGCCCTTCCTGTAGGAGATAGAGTACTCGCATTTCATTATAATAGGCAGAGTCCTAAACGTCGACGGTTGATAACTCCTGTTTCACTAGAATCCTCTGCTTCTGCAATGTCTAACATCTCAAGTTCTTCTATAAATGAAAGAATATTTGACTCTCAAGGTAAGACTGTGGAGGATGAAATAACAGCAGAACATTGTGGATCTGTTAATGCTACAAGTGTTTCCGACGAAGGGCCTGCTTCTCTTTCCAAGATGGTTGCAGTGCTTTGTGAACAACAATTGTTTTCGCCTTTACTTAGGGCCTTTGAGATGTTCCTTCCATCATGCCCCTTGCTGCCATTTATCCGTGCTCTTCAGGTATAGCAGCTAACTCAAAATTTATCTGGCTCTTTAGTGCACATGAGATCATTGGGATTAGTAAGCAGATCACTACTTTTTAACTGTAGGTTTGTATTGTATGCAACGAATTTGTGTTTTTTTTTAACATGCTACTGTGTCTTTTTGGCCAAGTGCCGTAAAATGTTCTTGTTATTCAAGAACCGGTAGCTGGTTATTTTCATACTTTATAACTTGACTTTCTTCCAGCGAATAATATTTCTAATAAAAAAGATAACTTTAATTCAGCAGGCAACTAGGGAATGATACAAAAAAGGGTATTCTCAATATAAAAATTCAATAATAATTTGAAAACCCAAGGCAAATAATGGGCCTCCTCAACTAAACAGCATGAGTTTACTTGGAGAAGTTCTGATACTTGAGTCAAGTGAACACAAACTAGGAACAGGGTATCCCACTCCAAATTTTGATAATTCTCTACCATGATAGGTAGTTTGCTTAGGATTCTTCTGTTTAATATTAAATGTTTCATCTAACTTTGTACCAAAAAAAAATGTTTCATCTTATTGAATTGTTGTTAAGAACAGAGTTCAATCACTTTTATCAAATCAGGTCAATTCTGTAAGTATGTGTTGTTTGTTTATTGTGAACTATTTTAATAATATCTCTGGTGCAATATTGATATCAACCTGATAAATTTGCTCCATTTGATTTGAGCCTTAACTTTTAAATATAATAGCCTTCCAAGTTTGAAATTTCCCTTTTTCCTTTAGGCATTTTCGCAAATGCGCCTCTCAGAAGCTTCTGCACATTTGGGCTCCTTTTCTGCTCGAATTAAGGAAGAACCACTGCATGTACAGGCAAATTTAGGAAGGGAGGGGCAGATTGGGACATCGTGGATTAGTTCTACTGCTGCTACAGCTGCTGATGCTGTGCTTTCAACCTGTCCTTCTCCTTATGAGAAAAGATGCTTGCTGCAACTTCTTGCTGCCACAGACTTTGGTGATGGTGGAAATGCAGCGGCATACTATCGAAGGCTTTATTGGAAAATTAATTTAGCGGAGCCTCTACTTCGTAAAGACGACGAGTTACATTTAGGTGATGAAAATTGGGATGATGCTTCACTCTTGTCTGCGCTGGAAAAAAATAGGCACTGGGAGCAAGCAAGGAATTGGGCCAAGCAGTTGGAGGCCAGTGGTGCACCATGGAAATCTGCTATGCATCATGTTACTGAATCTCAGGTAATATTTTAAGTTTGTAAACCTGATTGTGAAATGGAGTCATTGTTATAAGACTATAACCTCAAGTGAGGCGAAGTCGATTGATCCTATATTTGAACCTCAATCAATTGAATGGTTTATATAGAAAAGTAAAAGTAGAACCTGTTTATAACTAATCTGTGGTTCTTTATCTGACTGCTCTTCATATTGTCTCTTAAAATTGCCGTTCAAAAAAAATAAAAATATTCTCTCTTAAAATTATAATTTTTGGCCCATCAAACTTCATGCTAGACTAGTTAATTATACATCGGTGGATTTTAAATCAATGCTATACAAAAAGGTTTAGCGACGCAGTTTGTTGCCCATCTACCTTTTGTTCATGTGTAATTATCTTAAAAAAATTAGGATCTAATTGTTGATTAGAAAGGAAAAAGGAGACAAAACATAGTTGAGAAAGTTTGCTGTATTGTATTGAATCTGTTCAAAATCAGTTACGAATGAGCGCCAACAGCTATATATAGCTGGGCCTTATCCTGCACTAACTGTTTTATCCTACACCAACTCTGCTGAATTTGTTACAGCTGTCACAAACCTACTAGCAGCCTATCTTGAGCTACACGCCACTGCTATACTCTTATATTGTTTAATCACTTCATCTATATGTGATTCAGTTTCCTTGCACATAATTGTCTAATTGATTTGTTAAGTTCAATTACTCATACTGTAATTATGCTGTTTTAATAAATTTTGGTGTAGATAATCATTATTTCATTTGATCAAATGGATGACCAATATCACTTGTATTGAGAATGTGAATTCTTATTTACAAATTTTACTGTTTAAACTTTAATGAGCATATTCGAGATCTTAGAAAAGTTATACAAATTCAGTCATATATGTAGTTGTATAATTTTTCTTTACCATTTTACATTTTTTTTTCTGACATTTAGCTTTTTTAGTTATAGTTTTTCATATTTCTCATGAACACTTTCCCCTCATCTCTCTGCCTCTTCCACAAATGCTAGGCTGAATCTATGGTAGCTGAATGGAAGGAATTTCTTTGGGATGTGCCAGAAGAGAGGGTTGCTTTATGGAGCCACTGCCACACACTATTCATCAGATATTCCTTTCCTTCTCTTCAAGTATGTTTAGTTTCTACTTTTTAGTACAGTCGGTAGATAAAGAATTATACTGTGTTGTTTTATGCTTTAAGTTTATTCCATTGTAATGATTGCAGGCTGGTTTATTTTTTCTTAAACATGCCGAAGCTGTGGAGAAAGATCTTCCTGCAAGGGAGCTTCATGAACTTTTATTGCTTTCTCTGCAATGGCTGAGTGGGATGATTAGTCTTTCCAACCCGTATGGAACATATTTAAGAATTACTTTCTGTTTCAACTTAAATTAATATCTTTAAGGATTACTTTCTGTTTCAACTTTAATTAAGATCTTGTTGCTGTATTTTTCAGTGTCTGTCCGTTGCAACTTCTGCGTGAAATTGAAACCAAAGTATGGCTCTTGGCCGTTGAGTCTGAGACTCAGGTGAAGAGTGAAGGAGACTTCAACTGTACCGTTTCTATCCGGGACAATGCTATCAAGAACGACTCCAGTATTATTGATCGAACTGCAGGTATAATAGCAAAAATGGATAACCATATAAATACGAGGAATAGAACTGTAGAGAAACATGAGTCCAGGGAAAACAACCAAATCCCTCACAAGAACCAAGTGGTGGATGCTGGTCTTTCAACTACTTTTGGTGGGAGTACAAAGCCAAAACGAAGGGCCAAAGGATATGTCGCGTTGAGACGCCCAGCTCTTGATTCGGTTGAAAAAAGTGAAGATACTGACGATAGCTCCAATACTATCAGTTTCAAAAATGAGTTGCAGTTACAAGAAGAAAACTTGAAAGTAGAAATGTCATTTTCTAGGTGGGAAGAGAGGGTTGGAGCGGCAGAGCTGGAAAGGGCTGTTCTTTCTTTATTGGAATTTGGGCAAATCACTGCTGCCAAGCAACTGCAACATAAATTCTCCCCTGGACAAATACCATCTGAGTTTAGACTTGTGGATGCAGCCTTGAAGCTTGCTTCTATGTCAACTCCTTCTAGCAATGTATCAGTTTCAATGCTTGACGAGGAAGTGCATTCAGTTCTGCAGACATATGGTTTACTGAATGATAAGCACCGTGTTGACCCACTCCAGGTAATTGTCCAAACCTCCTCTCCCCATCCCTGATATTTTGTTCTATTGTTGATGTGTACATTGTTGTGGAATGTTGGCTCAAAATGCTAGGTTTTGGAGAGTTTGGTGGTCATTTTTACCGAAGGCTGTGGCCGTGGGCTATGTAAGAGAATGATAGCAGTTATAAAAGCGTCAAACACCTTGGGCCTCTCATTTTTTGAGGCATTCAACAAGCAACCAATTGAGCTACTACAGCTGCTATCTCTTAAAGCACAAGAGTCCTTTGAGGAGGCAAAATTTCTGGTGCAGACTCATCCGATGCCAGCTGCTAGTATTGCTCAAATACTTGCAGAATCTTTCCTGAAGGTTTGGTTCATTTGTATTATTATTTATGATTCTAGCTAATTATGTTTTTACTCTGCTTGCTGTATGGAAAATGGAGGATGTGTTAGACATCCTAAGCATTAGATGGACTTATGTGGGTATGTTGTTTCCCATCTATTGAATGAAGAAATTAACCTGGATTTGTGATTATTTATTTTTTTGAACGGCACCTGGATTTGTGAATTGATGTCATTATGATTTACAGTTTTGTATCACCTGTCATTATAATTTTATGAAGTACATAAATAGGGGATTCATGACTTATTGCTAATTAAATATATACTGTACAGGGTGTGTTGGCTGCACATCGGGGAGGATATATGGATTCACAAAAAGAGGAAGGCCCTGCTCCCTTGCTATGGAGGTTCTCAGACTTCTTGAAATGGGCGGAGCTTTGTTCCTCTGAACCAGAGATCGGGCATGCTTTGATGCGTTTGGTGATAACTGGACAAGAAATACCACATGCCTGTGAGGTACCATGTTCATGACTTATCACTAACCTTTTTTTTATTTTGCTATCTTGTTCGAAAATGGTGAATTTAATCAGACTCTGTTGGGAAAACCCTGATTCATGTTATCTGGGATGATGATATAATGTAGTCAATTGTTGATTGTAATTCCATGCACTCTATTTTTTTATAGAAGAACATTAGCAGTGACATTGTCTGCAAAACTAAAATAGCTACATGATTGGACAAAAAACAAAAGCAAAGACAGGAAAAGGATTAAGAATTAAATAAAGAATAAAGATAATATAAAGAATATAAGTAAAATCATTTAAAAACAGCAGGATTTAAAACAGAATTAAAAAGATTTAAAAAAATGAAGCAAATTTAGAAAAGAGAGTAAAATAGAATATGCAAAATAGAGCAGAAAATGAAGAAAGTAATAGAGAAAAGAAAGAAACAAATAGAGCAGAAAATAGAATACTTACAAAGAGAACAAGAACAATCATCAACAATATTTATTAAGATAAAGCGTTTAACTCCAAATATTTTTTAGTAGTTCGACTTATAGTTTCCCTTGTTTTTCTTCTATCTGTTACTAACGCACGTCCTAGATAGCTTCTAACTAAGCACCAAAGTGTAGCAAATATTTCAAATTGTTACATAGTATTGGCTTCTTCACTTCTACTAAAACTAGTATCACAAGTCCAAGGACTTGGGACTCACTGTTCCAAAAAGCTAAGGAAAAAACCTCATACCACAGAGTAGGAGAACAATGTAAGAAAAGTTAGGAACATATTCTGAGCTTGCACCTCACATGTGAATCAATTTCAATGTTGTCGTTTATTTATCAATTAATAGACTTGCAAGTTGTTTTTCTAGGCAAAAGACAGCCTGTTAAGCCATCTTGCAGGGATTTGAATTCCCTGCTATAGAGATTACACGCTGTATTAGATGTCGTCCATTGATTTTAAATCGGATGATTCAGATTATAAACTCAATTTTACACAGTAAAACAATCTCGGCCGCCGATTTGAATTCGGACGGCTCAAATCAGTTACTGCGTCCTGCAGTAACTGCAGGAATACAGTTCGCATCATCGAGTCAGTACACTTGACCAAAAATTACCCATAGTTTGCTTGTTGTGGTAGAATTTCAGTTGTAGACATGATAGAAAACTCTGTAGTGACCGAGAGAGAACATATCAAGTGAACTATCTTATTATAAGAGCAGGAGAAGTGAACTTTAATCAAGTTTTCTGTGAATGTTGAGGATTAGATGACAACTTACACCACAAACTTGGTGTCCTTACGATTCTTACAAGATCCTATTTTTAAGATTTGCTCCTCTTTACCCAATTACAGCATGAGAGCCTATATACCCCTCTCATCCACCGCTGTTCTGTGCTGCCATATCTTTTTCAGGGATAATTGTTGAGAAGTTGTATTCTAGATAAGAGAAATATTAGTTGAGAATGTATCTTAATGATTCTGGCTAAATCATTCCTTTTTTACTTGTGCTGACAATGTTCTTCCTGCGATATTGGCATTTTCAGGTTGAGCTTCTTATTCTGTCCCACCACTTCTACAAATCATCTGCTTGCCTTGATGGAGTTGATGTTCTTGTGGCCCTTGCTGCAACTAGGGTTGATGCTTATGTATCGGAGGGTGATTTCCCGTGCTTGGCTCGCTTGATAACTGGAGTTGGAAATTTTTATGCTCTCAATTTCATTCTTGGCATTCTTATAGAAAATGGTCAATTGGATCTTCTTCTTCAGAAGTATTCTGCAGCTGCAGATACTAACACAGGCACTGCTGAGGCTGTCAGAGGATTCCGAATGGCTGTTCTGACATCTTTGAAGCATTTCAACCCTAATGACCTTGATGCATTTGCCCTGGTTTGTATTTTTTTTATATACTATTGAAACTCTATCATTATCCTGCTTTGTATTATATGAGTGTGTGTGGTGTAATGTTGCATATTGTTTCCAAGCATCGGATTAAGGGGTGGGCACATTGCATTTTCCACTTGCTCAAAGTTTTGTCTTCTTGTTGCGGTCATTGATGCTTAACATCTTTCAATTTGGAGCAAACTATGAAACAAACTGATTGAATTCAAGATCTAGCTGGCCCGATTATTGGGCCCACTTTACATGGACACTACTTCTAGAAGATTGTAGAAGCGAGGGAATGAGAGTTAGTTAGCACTTTCCTTATTTTAGGGAATATTCTGTTATATAAGGGAGGGAAGGGTAGTGAGTAAAGCATTCAGTTTGTTAGAAAATTGGTTAGGAGAGATATCTCTCTGGTCAGGAGCATTGTGCTCTGGTAGGAGTGTTCTCACTCTGGTTTATCATTTCATTTTCTATGGTTCCACCATTGTAGAGCCTCTGTACTCAACCTTTTCCATAAATAAAATACAGTTTCATTACCTTGATTTTACTGGTTCTATCACAAATGGATTTAAAATGTGATAATATATTAATTATAAGTCTGTGTTGTTTACAGGTCTATACTCATTTTGATATGAAGCATGAGACAGCCACTCTTTTAGAGTCTAGAGCAGAGCAATCATGTGAACAGTGGTTTCGGCGTTATAACAAGGACCAGAATGAAGACTTGTTGGATTCCATGCGCTACTTCATTGAAGCTGCTGAAGTTCACGCTTCCATTGATGCTGGCAATAAAACACGCAAGGATTGTGCTCAAGCTTCCCTTCTGTCTCTTCAAATACGAATGCCAGATTTCCAGTGGCTTTATCGATCAGAAACCAATGCTAGACGGGCATTAGTTGAGCAGTCTCGTTTCCAAGAAGCTTTAATTGTAGCTGAAGCTTATAACTTGAACCAACCAAGCGAATGGGCTTTAGTGCTCTGGAACCAAATGCTCAAACCTGAAGTCATGGAGGAGTTTGTAGCTGAATTTGTGGCAGTTTTACCTCTTCAACCTTCAATGTTGACTGATTTAGCTAAATTTTATAGGGCTGAAGTGGCTGCCAGAGGGGACCAATCTCATTTCTCTGTATGGCTCACGGGGGGAGGGTTGCCTGCTGAATGGGCTAAATATTTAGGAAGGTCATTCAGGTGCTTACTGAAACGAACAAGAGATTTGAGGTTGCGGTTGCAGTTGGCTACAGTGGCAACTGGATTTGGCGATGTCATTGATGCATGCACGCAAGAAATGGATAAGGTCCCTGACAATGCGGCACCATTAGTGCTGAGGAAAGGTCATGGTGGAGCTTACCTCCCTTTAATGTGAAACTTTCTACTGTAAATTGTCATTATGATTGGAAAACTGGGCTAGACAGAAAGTTGGTTCTTGACCTTAACCAATTGCTGGTTCAAAAACAATGTGGTGTCATTGCCGCACACATTGAACGGTGTTGACCCAAAACCGGAATGGCTGGACGATATGAATATTGAATGGGTTGTTGATCTATATATACATGTACATTCTTTGGTTGAGTAGATGCTTGATGGTTGTATAATAGGCAAGTTGTATCTGTAGCTCATTCTTGTAAAAACCCTTATAGTTTTTGTTTTTTCCAATTGTTTTGTAGGGGAGAAGAGGGTAGTTTGTTGTCGATTTTGAGGCCAATAGAATAGAATGTCCCTTGGTTTCTTTTTTTTTTTTTGCTCCATAATGTATAGTTCCTGTACATCAATATAAAAATCCATTTGCCATGTTTTGCATAAATGCTCACGTTTCTGTATTCCTACAAAATTATGCTCAATCTCTCATCAAATTCTTGACTGTTCTTGGTTCTTATTCAATCCAAGTGCACCAGAGATGCTTACAAATTAATATAACAAACAAGATACATTTCATCTTTAATGGTTTATGCATTGTCTAAATTGTTGATTGTTTGCATGGCTTCCTGCTCCTTAGGGTATATTTGGGAGTTTTGGAGGGGAGAGCTTTGGGAGGGTTTTTATATTACAAAATTCTCCTAATTCAGGACAATTATAAAAATTGAATTATTGTTGATAATGAGATTCGAACTACAGACATCGTGCTCAAAAGTTCCGCATAAATAAAAGCTCTAGAATTGTGACAACTAGAATTCTTCTATTGAAAATGCACAAGAAAGCTATGTGAGAATATTGTAATATAATTAGAGATTTACAAGTTTTTAAATATTTGCGCAGAAGACAAAAACTAATTGTACAAATCTTGGAAACAGAAAACAACAAAATAAATTCAAACTTTTATAATTATTATTAGTAAAAACAAAAAATAATGAAAGCAAAAAGCCGTTTCTCAGACCAATCAAACCCTAGAGTTTGAAGCAAAGAATATCTACTCAAATGCTACAAACTAGATGGAATACTTTCCAAGTTAACCAGAGGGATAATAAATGGGACATCTTTGTTGGCTATCATGCGTCCAGAGAATAAAAAATCATATTCTTAATCTTTACTATTTTCCGAGTTTGTGCGCTGAGCTAGTTTAGGACGCCTCTCTGCAAGGGCACGTTTTGTACTCTCAAGAACGCCGAAGAATATTGAACCACCTATGCCTATCCAAAGTACTCTTGGCCCAATGCCCTGCAATAAATATAAGTATATGATTTATATTATACGCTCCAAAACATATTTTGCGCCACGGTATACGATAAAGTGCATGCTTTGGGAGGAATTAGCACTGTGCTACTTTACTGTTCGAGCTACAATGTGTGAAAGAAAACACATACCTTCAAAAAAGCCCTAGGTCCCTCTTCCTTAATAATGGTTTGAACGCAATCCACGATTCCCTTATATTGGTTCGCAGGTCCCTTAAAGAGGGGGAAAATAAGGATTTCGTCAGTGGCTGGATAAGTGACATTGTTTATTCTTGTGATTTTCTTGCAGATTAATCTGACACAAAAGGTATCATATGTGTATGGATATAGATAGTTATCAGGTAACAAGATATAAAATACCTGAACCATTAACCTTGTCTTGATGACATCAAGAGGTGTAGTTATAGCTCCAGTTAGTGCACCTACAAGAAACAAGACGGCGTACCACATCACAAGGTTATAAATAAAGATATTCTTGTTTACTTAAAAGAATCCTAATTACCCACGAGCAGCCCATTTACCTACTGTCCTCAAAAAATTATAAATATAAATGGACAATATATGCTGCTTCAAAAATAAATGGACAATATAAGGAACACAATTTTTATAGCAAGTATATATTCGTTTAGGTTACAAGCTCCCATGTTTGAAATATGGTGGTGCAAATTTTGTCAACTTGTCAGCAAGTATCTTATTGCCAAATAAAACTAAACCCTTAATATCTTGATGCTATCTGCTGATTTCTTCATTGTTTAATAAACCCAAGGGTTCTATTAAGATCTAAAATTAAGTTAGCAGATGATTGACTTTCCTCTTAATTACAGACATTTAGCTAGACAAAATCACAGTTTTGATTCTACACAGAAAATACTGATAGAGTCAAACAACCACACATCTATATAAAAATTATATATATTGTGTACACGTAACATTAGACCTATATTGTCATTTATTTACCTGCAAAAGCACCAATAATTGCATTTTCTGGGTCATTCAGATTTCTTCGTGCCTATCAAAAAGAAATGCAAATCACATCGCCAATCATAACAAATCACAAATGAAATAGTAGAGAAAATAGCAGCATTGACTATTAGAATTTGGGAGGCCTGCATTCAACCACAAAAATTAGCTTGAGAGTTTGAGGTTTGCACTACCCTTATAAAGGCTATCTATGTCATATCTCTAGCCAATGTGGGACTTCTAACATGGACATATTAGATAAACCCTAAATAAGTATATCTTACATGTTGATATTAATTCTTTAAATTTAAAATACAACCTCCAATTCATGCTACTAAATTATCGTAACCATGAAAACTTTAAGGCAAATGCTAACGAGTGCCCCCGGGGCACTCTTTAAGACCTTAAATAGTAAGTTTTCTATAGAATTTTTATTGGAATTTGTAAAGTCAACTCATTGGAAATTGTAATGTTTAATTTATTAAATAAAAAGTTTCTTAAAATGGAATGCTTAAAGAGTGCCCCAGGGGCTTGGGAATTTATCATTGGCAACCAAATGGACTTAAGTCTTTAGAATACATAAAGAACTTCAGAAACTTACTGCAAGCATATAACCTATTCGAATCTGCTCATAGAGGCAAAACTGAATAGCATCAAAGGGCAAATCCCGCAGTAAGAAAGATCCATACCCCTGTAATTCCAAATATCAAAGAGACATTTAAACAAAATAGCACAGGTGTGGGGAATAAAATTTGTCATAAAATACTAAGAGAAAGAGATAGTAAGCTACATACCGCATAAAATCCTTTAAAGCCCTCCTTAGATGCAATAAAGCGAACAGCATTAGAAGCTGAGGTAAACTGCCCAGTTTGCATTCGTTGCTTGACAACCTGTGTAGCATTGAAGAATATGAAGTTGTCCAATGAAAAAAAGTTTTCAACCATGGAAATATCATTTTTACAAATATGAGAATCTAGTAACCTCTGTTGGAACGCGAACAAACGATGCAGCAATGCCTCCTATGGCACCTGCAGTCTAAATACATTTAAAAACTGCATCAATCACTTTAATCCCATAAAAATATTAAAGTATTTTGCCTCAATAAAAGTTTGTGCCAGCAACAAAAGAATGATAACATAGACATAGCATCAGCTTCGGTATGAGCCAAATATAGCATTATGTATCTTCGTACTAATGTTTATATAAGCAGAATCTTACTAAATGAGCAAAAGCACTCAGGTTTTCCGGAAACATCCTTAGCAATTTCTGCTTTGCAGGTTCATAAACTCCAACAAATAGAGCAGATGCCCTGCACATTAAACAATAGCACAAGATATTAGAGAAAAAATCTAGATATGATTCATGAATCAATATCTTTATATGCATAGAACAATAATTCCCGAAAACCACTTAAATAAATTTTTGTTTATATATAACTCTCTTTCAATGTAATAATGCATACAACATTTACTGTAGAATAAATAAATAGTTTCTGTAAAAGATACTACTCTTCCAAACAAAATTTTACATAAGGAGTCCAAAAATCAATAGTTAAAGGATGGCTTAGGACAGGAGTATCAATAAGTCTCCAACAAGGATTTTTCAATCTGTTTCTTTTCTATATCAATAGCAATAAACATTATCTGCATAATTTCCAGGTAACCTGACTCCAGTTGACATTGTCCAATCCCAGACAAGAATTAGATAAACCATATTTCAATTCCTACTGAAATTTGCCATATGCTTTACCAATAACTTTCTGGCTTCTTTCCAAGTTAGAGTTTTCATAATTTCTAATTAACATACAAAACCTAGAATGTTTGAAACATCATGCTATCCATGAGGATCTCACGGTAAGACACCAGCAAGGTTCCCTGCCAATCCAGAATAAAGGCCTTTTAATAATAGTTTTTCTCCTCCGCGAGCAGCCTAAAAACAAAAACAGACATAATCAGCACATTTTGTGTAAAAAAATGGGAGTCCTCTAAATTGCTATTTAGAAAAAAGAATGGAAACATACAAAACTTAACACTGATTCAGGAAAGTCCACTATACTATGTAAATCAACTAAGCATTCTATACACATTAAATCTTGACGATTGGATACTATGTAAATCAACTAAGCATTCTATACACATTAAATCTTGACGATTGGATATTGTTAACTGCTACTAGACAAATTGCCTCCTGTCCAACAAAAAAAGTATAATTTTACTTTGTCCTCGTCATTCCAAAAATTATAGATTTTCCACAACAATCAAGCCTAACTGGCAGTGACGCAAGGTCTCAAAGTTTGATGCACTTCTTGGTTATTACAGCACCAAATGGAAATCAGTATTAGCACACAACAAAATACAACCCTTGATAGTCATTAATCATTATAATTTGTTTTGTTGTAAAAGTCTACCTGCAGACGTGTTTTTATAGTGTCAATGGGATATAAAGCCGTTTCGACAACAACTCCAGCTGTACCTCCTGCAATAACACCCTCTGCAAAATTCCATCAAGCTAGTCAGAAAGATTAAAGTACAAAAATTCATCCCGATCATAGTGTTATCTATCAACTTGTCAAGATATTTAAACGAAATATAAGAGGGAAAGAGCTCCAATTCTTCACAGCATATATGAAGGACGGGTTGGGGAATAACACTTTGACAACAGAATAATGCTTGTATTGTAACACTATGATATCCACTTTTTGTTACAACTGAACAACAACAATGGATATATGATCGTTACCGAATAAAGTGCGCAGGAAGTCAAATGGTTTTTCTTGTCCCACACTAACAGATGCAAAAGAATTTTTCAGAATCAAGTCCTGCTTTCTCTTAGTACACGCATCTGCAAAACCATATATCCAATTAAAATGAGATGCAAACTGCAGATAACACAATACCGCAGCAGACAACGTGCTAAAATAACACAAGAATAAGAGATTCTCACTGTTTATCATAATAATTAATCTGTGTACTAAAGCATTCTCTAAAATAACAAATACGCTAATCGATTACAAAATTCTACTTATAATAATGTATGCATAAAATTTATAATTCTTTTTCCTTTATGATATGGTAAAATAGCTTATTTCTTATATGAAATCAGTTTAACTTTATTTATTTTTTTGGTTTTCACCGCCAGTTTAATCTGATTTGGGGTCAATTATGGCATCAAGTGGTTCCAGCCCCTCCCGATCGCAGTTGCGGGGGATCAAACCGTAGTCCTCTAAAATGCGAAATTAATTTTCAATTACACTGAATTGCATGCATTGGTATATCATAAATAAATGATTGGAGAATTATGAAGTAAAAATGAAGTAAACGAAAATCGGTAAAGTGCAATGTGAAACTTACTCGGAGTTGAAATGGCAGAATCTTGCACCGTAACGGAAAGTGTGAGAGGAGCCATAACTGAACAAATTGAAAACGAACCGAATTAGTTATTAGTGTATTTAACAAACAAAACTTCGATTTTGTGAAAAGATAAAACAAAAAACGACAACAGCATAGGTCGTTTTGAAGGTATTCCGAAGAGAGAGAGAGAGAGAGAAAGAGATTACCGCTGAAGAGAAGAGAAGAGAAGAGAGTATGTGCAGTGTGCAGAAACAAATGAGTTATCTTCTGCTAAACTTCCCGTTAGTACATGCCGTCAACAATAGCACTTTCCTCCGTTATTGGGTTACATTAACATGATAATTTTTTTTTAATTTATCAATAAATTTTATAAAATTCATATTATTTACTATTTTTTTTTCCGAAACCGGAGTATCCACCACCCGAACGCAGTGACTATTTACGATGTTATTTGTATATTGTACACCACTTAATCAACTATTTTATCATAGACAAAGTTTTTTAGAGATATTGATAGAGAGATTATTTGATTGAGAGTGAGTTACAAAAATAAAGATTAATTTAAGGTTTGTTTGAATTGATGGTATAGAATGGAGTGAAGCGGAATGGAATGGAATGGAACGTAACATAGATCTCATTCCATTGTTTAGAAAGTGAACAGAATGGAATGAATTATAACTTTTTTATTCCAACTATACTCTTTATTTATAAAATCTTAATATCATATATTTTGTACTCAATTTAATCAATAAATTTTACATATTTCATTACTAATTTATTGTCCAAACTATAGTAATACTCTTAATTGAACATTACAAATTGCACACACCACAACAAAATTATAATTAGAAACTTTCATGCATTTTCCGTTCACGAAAAAAAAATCTTTTATGCTAAAAAAAATTGTCACAACACTTTAACATACACGAGTGTGATTTTTTTTTTTTTGAATAACAAAGAAATTCATTCATTCAAACGGGGAGAATACATCATACAAGCACAAATCCAATATTGCTAAAAACAAAAAGGATAAACCTGCAAACAAACTCACAGTATCCAAGTTAATAGCTTCAAACGGCATACTTAAGCCTACAAATAATGTGACAAAATAAAAGTAACCGGAATATCCATGACTCCGGATCTGCATCGTTGATGATCTAGTCATTGATCGAATCTGAGTTGATAGAAGTTGATCTGACAATCTGAACCAAATGAACACCGTACCAAGACGGAAATACCAAACACTGCACCAAGACGGGAAATCACAAACACCGCACTAAGACGGAAAATCACAAACGCCGCACTAAGACGACGAAATCACAAAAATAACACGGAAGAAAAAACTTAAACGGTGTGAAAACCACTTATTGAAATCAAAAGAGATGGAAGAGATGCGCAGGGGTGATCTCGGGTCAAAGAACGACCCAAAACCACCCCTTTTAGATGAAGAAGAAGAAGAGGAAAACTCTCCAAAAAAAATATAGGACCGGCTACTCGAGGCTTCTGTACACGAGTGCGATAAAATCCACATATATAATATTTTTCTTTTCTCTCACAAATATGCATAAAAAAATAGGTGAATAAGTAAGGAAGAAAAGAAAGAAAAAAAAACAACACATACTACACAAAGTAAGCAACAATCATTAAGGATATGTTTAGTTTGACTTTAGATAAAATTGATTTTAGTAGAATTGATTTTGATAGAATTGATTTTATCATAATTGATTTTTAGTAGAATTGATTTTTAGTAGAATTGATTTATGTTTCGATTCAATTATGTAAAAGTGAGTTGAATGATAAATTTTAGTGTAAAAACCATACTTAAAGCCAGAAGCTACAAATCATATCTTCTAGCGTAATCAATTATGGAGACAGAATCAATTCTGCTTTAGAATAACCAAACACCATAAAATCAATCCAGAATCAATTCTAAACCTCTAGAATTATTTTTGGCTCTCTCAAAAGTCAAACCAAACACACATCAGAAACGACGTCGACAACCAATAAAGAAGAGAATAAACGTGAAAGAGGGAGGAATAAAAAGAGTCTTCTTGTGAAATAAAAAATTGAGGATAAAATTGTAAAATTATAATTATTTAGTATCATTCCATCATATATCCCCAAATTGGGCGGAATGGAAAATTGCATAAATGAGTGGTATTAGATGGAATGAGATTCATCCCACTCCATTCCATTTCATCCATTTTTTATAAAACCAAACGATGAAACATAACTATATTCTATTCCATTCCATCTCATCTCACCATATTACATTTCATTCCATCCATTTTTTTATAAAACAAAACAATGGAACATAATTATATTTCATTCCATCTCATCTCACCATATTCCATCAATCCAAACAGATCCAGTGTTTTAGTCATAAAAAATTATATAGATATGATATACTATCGATTTAGTAAAAAAAATGATATATCAATTTTATTGATTTAATTCTTTTTTTTATATTAAAGGCTAAAAATAATAATATTTAAGAAGTTTAATGTTTGTTCAATAACGGTATAAAAATAGTTTTACATGGTTATTATATTAAAAAAACTATTTTTATACTTTTACAGCACAGACATTTTCATTTAAATCATACAACTAAAATCTAAAATAACTTAATGATTTAACATAATATGAGATACTCATTGTAATATGTCAAGATAGAATTGTTTTACATTTTGTGCATGTATGATACATTAAGTTTACCAACAAAAAAAACACTTTTGGTTAGCTTTACAATGATAGAAATATTTGAAATGAATTGTTTCATGTAAACGTGAAATGAATGGTTAATAAATTTGAGGATAAAAGTTAATTGTAAAGACAAAAACTATATTTTATAATTTCTTGAAGTTAAAATATTTTTTAGTGGAAAATCAATTATTATTTTAAAATGTCAAAATCGATTACTTTTAAAAATATATATATATATATGGTTTACTAACTTCTCTTGTGTGGAAGGAAGTTAGAAAATCTCCTCTCACATGTTTTACTAGTACGCCCCCACTCCACCTTCTATTTTTCTCTTCGCGGTCTGGAACTAGTGAAATCAGAAATTGACTGCGGTGGACGAAATCAGGTGGTCGCGATCTCAGTAGAGTTTACCGATAGTAAAATTATCTTTGTCGTTTTGAGTGGAGAAACAGTCGAATTGTGCGATGACGGCGGCGATGATTGGTCTAACAGTGGTCATATTGACTAAAAAGCCAATTTTATTTATTAAAATATGTTTTAAACAAAGGGTAAATTTGTAAATGACATTTCTTTATATTTTTAAAAAAATAATAGATAAACATTAAAAACATGTTTTCTTAATTCTAGTAAAGGTCTGGTAGTTGATTTCACATAATTGAACCATATTGATCACTAAAAAAATCGAACAACACTAATTAATATGCAACTATTGTCAATGTTTTTTTTAGGCATGTCAATGTTTTTTTTATCATTTATTAGAATGGAAACTAATATATTTTCATGAGTCTAGCTCAATTGGTAAAGGACATTGCACATTTGTGTAGGGATCGAAGTTCGAATCTGGTATGCCCACTCATTTACCTTTAAGGAGTGAATTTCTAGCCTCCAGACTACTTGACAAAAAAAATGTGGAAACTAATATTATATTTCTCAACTTTTTTGTTATTATTGAGATACTAATCGTTGCTCTTTTTTTTTTATAAGCATCTCGTTGCTTGTTTGTTTGTATTGCAATGGTTCACATTCAAATATGCCTGCGAGCGAGAGAAACTATGAAAACAAAAGGCACGAGAAAAACCTGGTAAGAAAAAACCTATGAATCTATGATGTGTGTTTGGAGTGAAATATGTTTTGTTGTCCAAAAATAGAAGAGTGAAATATGTTTTTGTATTTATTTGATTAAAGAAAATTACAAAGTTAACCTCATAACTAAAATAGATTTGTATTGATAGAATTGGCTTTTTAGTAAAAACATAGTGGGAGGAGGCTTGCTAACTTCCTCCACATATTTTTAGGTGGGAGGAAGTTAACAGTTCCATATATATTAATTTTGCTAATCTTTCGGAGATTAATTTTTCTCAAGATGTTTGTGTGTA
This sequence comes from Trifolium dubium, assembly GCA_951804385.1. Classification (NCBI taxonomy): domain Eukaryota; kingdom Viridiplantae; phylum Streptophyta; class Magnoliopsida; order Fabales; family Fabaceae; genus Trifolium; species Trifolium dubium. Next base: position 4,478,946 of record OX638071.1, read on the forward strand.
GTTTGATTTCTTGGACTCAGGCCTTCTCTATCTCCAAAAAAATATTTATAAACTACTAAAATCTATCTTCGCTAACCATATATCCTTATGTAACCAAAAAAATATATATCATATTCCATACCAACCCAATACATGCATATTTCATATAAATGTTAACAAAATTAATATAAATTCAATCAAAAGACCGCCAACCATACGACTTCCTCCTCTAAGCACGGTTCCACCACTATCTATTGCTATAGGGAACAGACAACTTCCATTTGAAGGATTTTTTGTTACAATAGTGGCCAATCCATTGAAATCGCATACCTCGACACTTTGCTCATTCATTTGAAATAATTGGTTAAAAGCATATGAAGTATTACCCGCTACATCCAAATGTCCGCAAGAACAACCAAAACCTAAACTTGTACAATCACCTTTTTCACAAGCATAACTCAATTCTGCATAAACCAAACTTAAGTTTTTTACCTCTCCACTCAGGACACACCATTTATGTTCTAAATAAATAACTCCTTTTGCTCCAATAGGCATTTTATCTTGTCCTTTCCCCGAAAAATCAATAGGAAACTTAGGTTTTCCATCGTAACTAAAAATTCCCCAATGGCGTTCAAAGTTTCCAGGTGCAACACTCTTTGTATTCTCATCAACAAGAGAAAATAGATACACATCTATGGGTCCCGGATGAAGTGGTGAACCTTTTTTGTTTGCCATTTTCTTAAGAAAACCTTGGTAGAACCGTTTTGCATTATCCACGTTGGCCTGCTTGTGACCATCTGTTGGCCACCCAATTTCACCAATCATAATTGACACTTTTGGGTGACCTGCTTTTTTTAACGACCAAACAAGTGTATCCAAGTTTGCATCAAATACGTTGGAATATTTTTCATTGTTGTCGGTAATTGTTCTACTTGAATTGTCAAAAAATGCATAATCTTTGGGAAAACCATCATTTTGGTATAGACTTAGGAAAGGGTATATGTTTACTAAAAAAGGTGAATTATTTTCATCAAGAAATCGCACTATTTGTCTCATAACATCAGTAATGTCGGCACGAAAATCTCCATTTGATGGTTTGCCTGAACTAGAGTCATATACATCAGCATTTAAAGCAGTAGTCACCTTTATTGTGTCTTTCAAACCAGCTTTATTAATAGCTTTTTGAACATTTTCCATTGCTGGAAATGTAGTCCCTATGTACGAACCATTGTAACTTTTCAAGAATGCTTCATTACCGACAGATACATATCTATAATAAAAGACAAAACAAAAACTTATTAATACAATTGTCATTTAAGTTTATTTTGAAACATCGATTTAGTCTCAAGATTGTAAGGATTGAACAATTTGATAATTTAAACAATTATAAAACAATTTAAAAATTTAAATTATCATATGACATTAGCTCATTTGTAACAGATTAACTATTTGAAAAAAATCATTACTATTAATTACTTCAATCATACAATTTTCTTTTTGGTTTCCACCGTCAATTTAATCTGGTTCAGATGGCAGTTATGAAATATAGTTATTCCAACCCCCCTGAACGTAGTTGCAGGGATCAAACTATGATCCTCCATACCAAACTTGTTGTTAATCACCGTTGAACCAACTAACTCGTATGGTTCAATCATACGATTTTGTCTTCTATAATTTCAAAATAAAATTGTATAGTGCCTCCAATTTCATGATTGAAATAATAATTTACTTATAAAAATTGATTTAAACTCACTCTTATATTTATGATATGTTGTATATAATAAAACACGAGGCAATATTTAAATTACCTAATATTCACTCCTCCATGATCCATGTGTTTGGAGACATTGTTTTTAACCCAATCTTCCGCTTCATCCATGCTACTAGATAGTTTCTTCAATTGATCATTAGGAATTCCAACCATAACTTCAATGTCTGTACCAGCAAAAGCACTCAAAATCCAAGGATCTGTGTCAAAAATCTTAACCTTTTTAATTCCATTATCCTGGAGCATATTTACCACAATATGAGGATTTATTGGATTAGTTGCTAATAAACCCCAATTAACGCCAAGACCTTGTACAACTTCTGCACCGTGACCACCACCTGGTTGTTGGCAACAAGCCATAACAATTATCATGCAAGATATACATATGATAAACTCAACTCGAGTCTTGATTGAGCTTATTCTAGTTACATACATAGTGGTAAATGTAATTAAGTAAAAGTGACAAATAAGATATAGTTAATCAGTGAATAAGAACATTATATTGTTTGCATTGTTAAAATTGAATGGTCAATACTACACAAGCCAAAATTAGGCGCAGTGTGTTTAGTTAGATGCAATCTCTAAATGAAGTTTTCAAAACAACATCGGTTTTCAAACTACCTTTGTAACTACTTTTCTAATTTTAGTTGTTATATGTATCCACATTTTAATTTATTTATTGATATGAAATTCAAATATATTCATATTTAAAGTTATAGAGAGAGGACAATAGATAAAATCAGGTTGGTTTAAAAATTACAATAATCATTTGTCAAAAACAAATCACAATAATCAGTGCGTGCTTTGGATGATCTATTAAAGAACGTAACTGACATTTGCACGTAATCAAGACATAACTTTTTTTTTTGACTGGAACAACATTTCATTAAGAAACAAGAGAAAATGGTACAACAATAGTTGGTTGTAGAACTTGGTTGGGGTCTGTCCCAACTCAAGCAAGATCAAGACATAACTTTACAATTAAAAACTAGAGATCATATAACACCACGAGCATTATTATTCCTATCTATCCGGTATGATCATCAAATCGCCCCTCAAGTTAAGAATGAACTTTTGGCCTATTATTATTTTCCCTCATAAGTTTTTATTTATATTTATACCGGAGCAAAACACTTCATAAATTTTTATCATTTTAAATTTTTTTCAAATTTATCATCCAAACAAAATTTTTTTTACATAGAGAGATTTGAATTATCTCAAAACTTTATCCATCAAAACATACTATTAAAGTGTTTACAAAACATCTATAGTCCTTAACAAAAAAATAACATGTAAAGCTATTATTTTTTGAGTTATAAGAGTTAAATACACATTTTTTCTTTAGTACAATGACCCAAGATAAAAGATAAATTATTCTCGTCAAAAATTGATCCTTAAACCTCTCTCGACCCAATCTATATATCCCTCAACTCTTACCACTTAAACTATTATACGGGGACAGAATTAGCTACACTTTATACTTTTTATAATTTAATTTTTTTTATTATAAAAAACAGTATTGACAAAATAATCATTTAAAAATATTACAACCAAAAAATTTATAACTATCACAACCAAAAGTTTTATTTTATAACTATCACAATCACAATTTCAAACAACCAGCTTCACCTCCTCTTCATTGAATTATTTCTTAAACCTGTAAACATTAATTCCACTTTGATTAGTTAAAATTCCTCAAAAAATTCCTCTACCTACTAATTTTTTTAATTTTTTAGATAATTACAAATATTACAAATTTTCATACAATAAATCTAATTATTAAACTATTCACTATTGTTAAAATAAAGTAAAAATACTTAAATGATGTAGCTTTTTTTAAATGTGAATTTAATTAAAATCTGTAGGAAAAAAAAAGACAAACTTCTAACATAACATGTAGTAATTTTTTCAGTATTTAAAAACTTTATTAATCTACCAATAATGAATTGATTCATGTGGTAATAGTTTTAGTTCATTTAAACATATAATTAGATGTTCAATCTTTAACTCACGTGTATGCAAAAAATTTGATCAGAAGAAGAGAGCCCATATTGTATTTTCCGTTTCCGACAGAGATTAATCATTAATAATAACAGTGAAAATTTCGTATCAATATTATTTAATTTTTTTTTATTAATCCTATCCTATCCTATATATAAGGTTAAAAAATTTAATCCTAACCTAGCGGCACGTTGAACAGGTAGAGTGTCGTAAACCCCTCCATAAACCCTAACTCAAACTCGAACCTTTGCTTTCGTTTCCTCTTTACGCCGTTAACCTCCAACTACTTCAGGTTCCATTTTCGATTCCTTTGTTCAATTTCTAAATATTCACAAACGCTTAATCATTCAATCGATTACATAATAACGGATTTGAATTACTTGAACTGAAACTGTTTCAATTTTAAGCGAGTTTGTGATTCATATGATAATTGCTTAATTTTCATCGCAGCAAAAATGAGAAAGAAGGTAGATGAACGAATCAGAACTCTCATTGAAAATGGCGTCAAATCAAGGCATAGGTCAATGTTTGTTATTATTGGTGACAAATCACGTGATCAGGTATCATTTTTAGCATAGTAATTGGTTCTTATAGATAATTTCAATTACTAATTTTAATATTGTTGCAAATTTTTGTGCTTAATTAATGCAGAGTTTGTTGTATGCAGATTGTTAATCTTCATTATATGCTTAGCAAGGCTCAAATCAAAGCTAGACCAACTGTTTTATGGTGTTACAAGGAAAAGCTTGAACTTAGCAGGTTCTTTTGTATAATTAATTGATTGATGAACGAGGAAAAACGATTAAAATGATTTTCTTGAACTTAATTTAAATGATTTTGATTGCATGCAGTCACAAGGTAAAACGTGCCAAGCAGGTGAAAAAGTTGAATCAGAAGGGTCTTTTGGATCCTGAAAAAGCTGATGCATTTTCATTGTTTTTGGAAAGCGGGGATTTAACTCATTGTTTATATAAGAAATCCGAAAGAGTTCTCGGCAACACCTATGGGATGTGTATTCTTCAGGTATCGTGTACTACATACTACTTCAATCTCTTGTCATTTCTAGAATGTATTTTCCACCCAACATAAATTAATCGGTTTTGCCACTGTCTTTTCTTTTAGGATTTTGAGGCATTAACGCCTAATCTCCTGGCCAGAACAATAGAGACAGTAGAGGGAGGAGGGTTGGTTGTTTTGCTTCTTCGCTCTCTAGCCTCACTAACCAGTTTGTACACAATGGTGATGGTACGGAGGCAGATTCACAATTCATATTTTTTAGCCTTATTTTTGAAAAAAATAAAATAATTGTTCAATTGCTTAATTATTAGAGCTCTCATAGCTTATAATTACTACATAGCCCTTCTTATGTTTATCTGTGAGCATCTGCCACCGGTAATTTGATTTAGGATCTTCTTTTGAGTTCATAAGGCTCGTTGTATATTAGACAGACATCTGTTTCCTAAGGTTTATTGTTTTATAATAAAAGAAATATTGGAAAGTGTCTCATTTCGACGTATCTGTCTTGGTCTGGTATATCTCCAGGGTTGTGGACAAGATTGATAAGTTTAAGCAGGTTTTGCTGGTCTCAGAGGGGTTGGAGCATTATCTTATTAATTCAACGACTTTGAACTTCTGTCTTGTAACCAGATGTTAACGGTGGTCTTATTTGAGATATTATTCTCTGTGGAAAGGGATAATTAAATGCGAGTCTTTATCAGAATTGTTAGGTCAAGGATACTAAATTTGCAATTAAATTCATCTCTCATGTGCACGCTTGTGAAGTTCTAGTGTTTAACTATTTGAGTAAACTTATTAGGGGGTGGGGGGGTATTGACAGACACGTGAGAAATTATTCTCATTTTCATGCTTGTGAAGTTATAGCATTTAACTGTTTGAGTGAACTTATGGGGGAGGGGATGAGGTAATCACAGACTTGGTAACTCATAGTGTTTACCTCAAAAAAGTTGTTGTGTAGTCAGCTAATGGTTCCTTTCTTTACATCTATTTGCATCAGATTGGATAGCTCTCAGACCTAAACCTAACAAAGGACAATTATTGGGCAATAAAATGAAAGAAACACTATAAAAGAGGATAGGACATCTCTAAAGAGAAGCTGATAAATACAAAATCTAGAACAAGAAAGGCACATTTACTAAGCATAGGTTACTGGCCTCTACATACAAAGTTCATCTTTTTAGTCTATACCTAATCCAGTGAGCTCTATAATGAAGGTCACATAATCCTGCAAACGACAATTAAAATCCATGAAAATTCTTTCTTTCACGTCCACACGGGCACCAAATAACTGCAGCATATATTGTACACTACCTTCATGTATTTCTCTCTGTACTCACCCCTCCTTCTATTTCTTTCAATATTCGAGATCACAAATTCGCATGTAGAAACAGATCTATAGTGCATTTGAAAGACATACATAAAATTCTTCATATGCAGAAGAACTTGTCTGCAGCTGCAACCGCAACCGCAACCAAGAGCTTCTTCCAACTCTTGGTTTATATCTCAGCTAGAACAAGTTCACATTTTTGTCGTGTTGATTCTCTAACCAAAAACTGTTTTAAACATATAAATCACACATATATTTGGTGGAGGCTACTGTAAAATAGCTGTATGGTGGAGTAGATATGGCCCCTATTAATAATTTAGTGCCCCAAAAGAAACGAATACATTGTTCTTATTCCCTTAGGGCTCTATATGTAAGCCTGAAAACCATAATTTTTTGTTTCTATGGTAAAGTAGCTTATAAGAGTAACAAAAAAAGTAGCTTACAAGGCCATTACCTACCATGCTACTCAACTTACATGTGGTTCACTTGTTGCAGGATGTCCACGACAGATTTCGAACTGAATCCCACTCTGAAGCTACTGGACGCTTTAATGAGCGTTTCTTACTATCACTTGCCTCTTGTAAGGCATGTGTGGTCATGGACGATGAGCTTAATGTATTACCAATTTCATCTCACATAAGGTCTATTACACCAGTTCCTGCTAAAGAGGTATCCTTGTTACATCTTTAACTATTTTTTCCTTCCCTTTTTTATCTTTTTCCCTTTCTTTTTGGTTGCATATGATGTTGGGCTTTATTGCATGTATCTCGAAGGCGTATTTATTTACTTTTTCAAGATATGTGGAGATGGAAAGGCCTACTTTTAAAATGAAAAAGTGTTCTTTTTGGTCATATTTTCCGTTGTTTTACATGTGGGTTTCAATATATTATGTGTCTTGGTTGGTGTTTTTGAGGATCACGTTAAAACTAAGTCGTTTTTCCTCCCGTTGGATACTAGACGATATTCTTATTTGTTGTGCCTTTATTGTATGATGATGATGATAAATGTTCTGTAATCTTGATCTTGATGATAGTCTGATTGTGTATGATAACTGCTAATGTTATTGATAGAAGTCCCACATTGGCTTGAGATATGGCATAGATAGCCTATATAAATGAAGTCCAAACCTCAACTCTTAAGCTAGCTTTTGTGGTTGAGTAGAGGCCTCCCAAATTCTAATATGGTATCAGAGCCTATCCTAGATCCATTTGTTGTTTGTTGTGGAGACCTCCCATATTTGGGCCACCCGTTATTGTTGATTCCACGTTCCAGCTTGTTCAGTTTTGGACGTGAGGGGGTGTGTTAGAAGTCCCCACATTGGCTAGAGATATGGCATAGACAACCTTTACAAATGTAGTGCAAACCTCAACTCTCAAGCTAGCTTTTGTGGTGGAGTATAGGCCTCCCAAACTCTAATAGTTATATTTGTAAAGATGCCAGCGAGAGAAAGTAGAAAGAGGAAGATATAGAAGGGAGTAGTCATGCCATTAGATAATCTATACAGAACAGTCTCACCATTTATATAGTACATGTTACACAACTTGGTTTAGGTTGTACTACAAAGCACATCTAGGCCCAAAACATATATTCTTAGTTATTCTAAACAATGTTCAATTTTTGGTGCTGGTCTTTCATTGTGGTGTGAAATTCCTCGTTGTCAGTGTTAGATGCTTTTTTATTTTTGAAAAACGTTATTACAATGAATTGTGGGATTATTATTTTTCTATATTGCTTTGTTTGCAATTTCTTCAATAAATCATATTGCCAAAAATTGTTGTTTAATATTGTAGTGTTTTTCTTCCTCCATTCTCGTTCTTGGCAGCCAAGCTAGATGCTTGTTTGTTAAATTCTGATGGAAAGTACTTTTGTCACTGAATTGATGCTGTAGGACTCAGATGGGCTCTCAGAAGCAGATCAGGAGCTGAAGAAACTTAAAGAAGAACTGAATGAAGAATTTCCCGTTGGACCACTGATCCGGAAGTGCTGCACGTTGGACCAGGTAGGATTATGCACCTTTTGACTTTTCAGTCTACTGTGGTCTGCCAAATTGGTTGTGGTGCATGTCAGTGAATATATATATATATGTTTTCTGTAATAGGGAAAAGCTGTCATAACATTCCTGGATGCAATTCTGGGCAAGAAGCTTCGCAGTACTGTTGCTACTTTTGCTGCACGTGGCCGCGGGAAATCAGCTGCTCTTGGTTTATCAGTTGCTGGAGCTATTGCTGTGGGGTACTAGGCTTCAGTCATAAATATCTTCATGCATGATGGATACCCCAACTTTGTTTAGGACCTCATTTTAAAATTATCTGGTGTAGGTTTTCAAATATCTTTGTTACTGCACCCGGCCCCGAGAATCTGAGAACCTTGTTTGAATTCATATGCAAAGGTTTGCTTTTACTTGACTACAAGGTACTAGTTCTCTCACAGTCTCACTTGTTGATAGCTATTATCATTAATCCTTAATTAAGATGCATTTAGTTGCATAGATCTAAGGATGGCGATTGAGTAATGTAAGCAATCACTGATGTTTGTATTTGATTGGCAAATGGTTCATTCCCATATAAATCATAATGGTGCATATCTGGACTATTATATTGTGAATAAACTTACAACCCTGAAATTGTTGATATCATTTTTTTACAAATGATGGAAATCTGGCAAAATTTGTTTCATTTTTAACTTGTGGGTTAAGCATAAATTCCCAGTTCTATTGGCTGTCTAGACAAAGTTCTAAATAGATAATGCGTTATTTTACTCCCTTTGTAATGAAGAGATCTTCCTTGCTTGAGAAACGAGTCATCAGAGAGAAGAAGAAAAAAAGGGCAAGTGTGCGAACCAAATCAAATACCCATGTATCTGACCAGTAATGGAAGCCATAAAAATCATATGAATGTTTAATCCATTCAAGTTTCATAGGCCCAGTAAGTTGTGGTAAAATTTATTAACACGTTTATGCAACCGAGAAATCATAGCTTTTTAGACGTTATTGTAGCTCTAATCAAAATATTCTCAACACTAAATATATAGTAAGCGTACCTTATTCAATTAATTGTCATACTATGAATATAAAATGAAAAGATTCCAGACCTAGGGTACTGCCCTAAGTATATCAAGTTGGATACCTTTGTACTTTGACAATCATTGAGATGCTAGTTTACGAGTGAGGGTAATTGGTTTTGGGTCTTTTTACAGTCTCCTTTTTGCCTCATTTATTGAGGAAAGAGGAGTTATTGACAATACACATTTTCTAAAGGCCTTTTGGTTGTGTATAAAAAAGTTGAATGATGTTTGTTTAAGAGAGGTTTGTTTCCAATGTGAATAGGAGCACGAAGATTTTGATGTGGTGACAACTAAAAGTGCAATTCCTGCCCTGAAGGCTGTTACTATAAGGATCAATATTTACAAGAACCACAGACAGACCATTCAGGTAATTTCACTAGTGATATTTCTTCATTGAATATGACTCAAAAAGTGTCTAATAATATTTACAAGTAGTTAAAAATGTAATTCTGGCCTTGCTTTTTCATCCTAATATCTTTCAGTATATAATGCCACACGAACATGAAAAGCTTTCGCAAGTTGAATTATTGGTTGTTGATGAAGCAGCTGCTATTCCGCTGCCGATGGTGAAGTCTTTACTTGGCCCATATCTGGTCTTCCTGTCTTCTACTGTTAATGGGTATGACTAACTTTTGCTTTTGGTGAAATCCTTCCATATATCATAATTTTTTCTAGCTTGAATTATCTATCCTTTTGAATTATTAGCCCTTGCATTCCTCTTGGGTCAAGTTTGATGCGTCAAATGCATTTGAAAGAGCTAACTCCCGATGTGGCTTGGTTACTGAAAAAATTGTGTTCTTTTGCTCATGTGAAGCTATGAAGGAACTGGACGCTCTTTGTCACTAAAACTTGTGCAGCAACTGCAAGAGCAAAGCCAATTGTCTGCTAAGAGCACAGATGGCACTGGTACTATGCTTCTGACCTTCAGAATTCACTTTAAATAAATAGAGTGTTTGTCATGCACTGTTCTGAATTGAAAAACAGTCTAAGTGAATTATTAAATTAATTTCCTTGGCTTTCAATGGATCCATTATATAATTGTAATAAGTTTTTTGAAGGTTGTTATTTTGATTTTGTAATGTGAGTTTTTTTTTGTTCATTAATGCACTGAAAATATATAGGCAAAGACGGTTAGAACCAATCTATTAACTAGGAAGCATAAATACAAATATGCAAAGGATATGAAATAAAACCGGAAATAAATCTTATCTGAAATTGATAATCAAGTTCTAAATATAATCTAAACTAATTCAATCTGTTATTCCTGATTTGTAACAATCTGTTTTTGAACTTTCAGGTGACCTGTTTAAGAAAATAGAATTGAGTGAATCCATTAGATATGCTTCTGGGGATCCCATTGAAAGCTGGCTTAACACATTACTTTGCTTGGATGTTTCAAATTCCATCCCTAGTATTAGCAGGTTAGACCAGATCTAATTTCATATTTGGAATACAAGTCCATTTTCTTATCCCCCCATTTATGGTTGTTCTTTTTGTCTGAAATCAGGTTACCTCCGGCCAGTGAGTGTGATCTATATTATGTTAATCGTGATACTCTCTTTTCCTATCACAAGGATAGTGAATTATTTTTGCAGGTAAAACCAGATTCATTGAATGATGTTGGGTGGGTTGTGATAATATTTTCACGTGTTTAAATGCCATAATAAAATATTTGTATTCTTGCAGCGAATGATGGCCTTATATGTTGCATCACATTACAAGAATTCTCCCAATGATCTTCAATTGATGGCAGATGCTCCAGCACACCATTTATTTGTGCTACTTGGTATGTTTGGTTTTCTTTCTAGGTGTTCTTTTTTGTTTGTATGTTAAAATTTATGGGAATTGATTTAAACAGGAGAGTATTTGTATGACAGGGCCGGTGGATGAATCAAAGAATCAACTTCCTGATATATTGTGTGTCATCCAGGTCTGCATCTTTGGCATTAGGCATAAATAACCCTCACGGCATTGGGTTGCTTTACTCTCTTTTGATTGAACCTGATATATTTTTTTTTATTTTTTATTATTGATTACAGCAACGCCATTTTATGTTTATCATGCTTGTTTCTTGTAATGACTTTCCGTATTCTATTCACAGGTTTGCCTTGAGGGGCAGATATCTCGTCAGTCAGCTATCGATAGTTTGAGCCGTGGTCATCAACCTTCTGGTGATCAAATACCGTGGAAATTCTGTGAGCAATTCCGAGATACAGTTTTTCCTTCACTTTCAGGCGCTCGCATCGTACGCATTGCTACACACCCCAGTGCAATGAGGGTAACTTCTATATTTAGCATATGGTTATTGTTTAACCCGATTCTTCCCAAGTTTCAACACAGGCACTTATCTTCTACCTTTATTGTATTTCAGCTTGGATATGGTTCTCAAGCAGTCGAGCTGTTAACACGGTGAGTCCTTGCCTGGTTTCCTTTTAACTAAGTAATGTTCATTTAAGCTTGTGCGTCACTCAAGATGTTGCAAGAGAATTGATTGTTCTTCAAAAGTTTTTAAAATAATATTGATTTATTTTGGGGTCAATATTAGTTGGTTCACAATTTTCTAAAGGAGTCATTCAGATTGAACTGAACTGTTGTGATTTTAGTCTTTGAATTGAATGAATTTCCTTCTCAACTGCACCGTGAACCTTCTAGTTTTAACATGTGGAGGAAACTTGTAAATTTAATAGTAATGAGAGTTAGTTATGGTTAGTGAGTAGTCCATCGCCAGCAATGTTGTTAAATAGTGGCTATAGCATAACAAAGTTTGAAAAAGAACTATTGTTTGATACACTATTTAGTACAAAATGTTGTCTAATAACGGCTACAATGACGCTATAGCATTGATGCATAGCATTATTTGAACGAAGCACTATTTCCCGTCGTCCATGATTGACAACACTGATCAGTAGAGGCAGAGAAGACAAAGAAAAGCTATAGAAGAAACCGATAATACCTGAGAGACGGACTTTTCTGTTGAAGCACTAGTCTCTTCGATGGAAATTTCTTCCACTGGTGCAGGACGGAGGTGACACTGATAAGTAAGGAGAGGAGGAACCAAAGGATTGGAAGCCTTAGGTGTATTAGAGGCTGACAAGTTAGGATAAAATGGAATAGAAGGAGGAATCAACGCTCACATGTCTTATTGTCTTTTTGTGGCTATTCCATTCCGTTTCTGGCCATGCACGGACATGCCCATGGTAGCATGAAATCGTGCGATTCTATGCAGCGGCGTACACTTTTAACTTCCATGGTTAAGCTTGTGTACGATGGTTTGGACCCCTCCCCTCATTTTGCTATTTCATTAATTAATATAAAAGATGCTTCACCTTTGTTTGCATTTAGTCTTTAAATATGTTAAAATGTACGCATCACATCAGACGTAAATCACTTACTATGCACTGTCTGCAGTTATTTTGAAGGACAACTTACGCCTATCTCTGAGAATATCAAAGATGCTTCACCTTTGTTTGCATTTAGTCTTTAAATATGTTAAAATGTACGCATCACATCAGACGTAAATCACTTACTATGCACTGTCTGCAGTTATTTTGAAGGACAACTTACGCCTATCTCTGAGAATGAAGTTGATGATAAAGTGGACACTCCACAAATTAGAGTTACAGAAGCTGCAGAGAAGGTACATTCTTTCTAAAGTCCTTTTTTGTCGGCTTATATTGTTCTGTTCTGTCTCAGCAAGTTATGTATAACATATGGGAGGCTATCTAGGAGTAGTCTAATTGATTAGCAACATCACAGATTTCAAACAAAATTGACAGGCTATGTTTGATTTGTAACCATCTGTGATTTTATGTATATCACTTTATATTTATCTTTCCAACAGATGTTTTGCCTTTTTTATGATACTACTACGAATTCAGGTTTCACTACTTGAAGAAAATATAAAACCCAGAACAGATCTTCCTCATTTGCTAGTACATCTGCGCGAAAGGCGCCCGGAAAAGCTCCATTATATTGGTGTCTCCTTTGGCCTGACCTTGGAACTTTTTCGCTTTTGGAAGAAGCATAAATTTGCTCCTTTCTATATTGGCCAAATTCCAGTTAAGCTTTATTTTTTTTCTTAACCAGTAGACTATGGTAATGTGTTTTTGTGATCAATAATTAATTAACATATTGTTTCCCCAATCTGATAGAATAATGTGACTGGTGAGCATTCATGCATGGTCCTGAAACCCTTGAATAATGATGAAATTGAAGTTGATGGATCAAATCAGTATGGTTTTTATGGTCCATTTTACCAAGGTGGGTTCATCCTCCTTTGCCATTATGATATCTATGTTCCATATTCGTGATTCATCTTCTTAAATTCTGACTATTTAGTTTGCTATCTGTAGATTTTAGGCAAAGATTTGCGAAACTTCTGGCTTCCACTTTCCGTGATATGGAATACAAGCTTGCTATGAGGTTAGTATTTGGAGTTTGATGGGGATGTTATGAAGTTCCTTGAATTCTAGGGGCCTACAGTTATTAATTATTAGATCATTTGATGAGTAAGATTTTCCACCTCAACTTATCTATTTAAATATAAGATGTATTGTTAGAGGAGGAAGAGTACAAAAGCTGCGAATAAGATATGCTCCAAAAAGAAAATAGAACATGCAAAGTGCAGAAAGCCGGTGCAAACTAGAAGGACAAATCACAAACAAAGCTTTGCCAGTCTGTTTTTTTTTTTGCATGTCTATCATTGAATCCCCTTTAGAGTATTCATTAGAGAGCATCAAGTGCATTTCCAGTTGGAGTAAGAGGGATGTGTTTAGATATTTCTTGATTATATAATATTATTATCGTGTTCCAAGATTTTGTGTTTCATAGATTTAGTGAGAGTGGCATGTGTAAGCAACCTTGAAAGAGAGTGTTCCATAGTATTTACATATTTTTGTGTGTTTGATATTGTATATGCGGGAGAGAGAATATGAGATGTTGAAGTGAAGGAGGATATTGGGGAATTAAGCTACTCAGTTATAGAAACTCCACATTAGAGTGAAAATTGAGTGAGTTGGCATGCATAGACTCACATGTGGTTTTGGCTGAAGAATAATTTCCTTTTCGATATCGTACAAAGTAATATATTATTAATAAAACTTTCTTGTGCATGAAATTGAAATAGGCAAGGGGAGCTCTTTTCTTTATTTTCAATTTATTGATTATTAAATAGTACTAGTGTTTGTCTTACAAATATATGTAAAGGATTGTCCTTTACAAGATGCTGCAACCACCATTACATATGCCAGTTTTTTTTATTTTATGTCATTCATGGAATGGAAATTCCTTTTGGTCTAAGAGATCAAAAGGAAGTTCTATTCAAGCTTTTATCCTTACATAAAATTCTACAGCTATTGCATAATCTAATCCAACATTCATTGCTAGAATTCAGATAGCAAATTATGTATGATCTGCATCCTTCATTTATTCATAGCGACTTTATTTTGATAATGTATGCAGCATCATAGACCCAAAAATCAACTTTTCGGAGCACGACCCTATCAAGGCAACCACTGCCAATTTTTTGGGATCTGTTAAAGAATATTTATCACCACATGATATGAAGCGACTAGAGGCTTATGTTGACAATCTTGTTGACTTTCATCTGGTAAGTTATCGAATGATTATGGATGCTTTTTTTATTTTACTTGATGGATGACCGGTATGATAATTTTTAGTCATTAAAACCTGCACTGTGCTCTGTACTCCACTCTAAAGTCCTAACGGTTCTCATTCTTTTGGTAATAGATGATTCCATTTAAAATTTAAAGTAGAATTTCATCTTGCTTCTCCCCCTTTCCCCAACCACCCTGTATATATCATAAATTTGTGTTATAAAATTTGATTGGATAAATTGCAATAGCCAGACAAATTAAATTAACATTCCCATGAGTTTGCTTCATGCACATGGGACTAAAAAGTGGTCCAGGATGGTGGCCTTATGTAATATCAGGCATTATGCATTTATATACATATAGCTGAAGTTGCGATGCAATAACTGTATCAAAGTTTAGGCCTTTGATGTGGCATGCTTTTAAGTATGATCTTAACTGTTTTTTTTTTAATTTTGGGACAGATTTTAGATTTAGTTCCTGCACTGTCGCACCTGTACTTCCAAGAAAAGATTCCAGTTACATTATCACATGCTCAAGCTTGTGTGTTACTCTGCACGGGTCTGCAGAATCAGAACATTTCGCATATTGAGGTTTGTTTACTAACGTACAAGTTTTTGTTTAAATAACACAATCATGTGATTATTTAGCAGTTAGCACATATACCTAATTGCTTAATACTGTAAGAGGTTTGAAGTAGAAGTATTTATCCTGTTTGATTTCTTTCATGTTGGTACCTTTTCAAAAAGATGCACATTCTCATTTGTGCACTTTTATCTAATAGGGACAAATGAAGTTGGAAAGGCCACAAATATTATCTCTATTTATAAAGGTTATGAAAAGATTCTACAAATACCTATATGGTCTTGCATCCAAAGAGATTGAATCAACCATGCCACGACTGAAAGAAGTAAGTTAATAATGGTTGAACATTGTGTATTGACTTGATGTTTTCGCTGGGTTAATGAAATTTCACATGCATGTGCGGCAGTACGTAGGGACACAGATTCTACTAATTTGTTTTCCTTTTTACCCTTCACTAATCTTGAACCTCTTTTTCTTTTCCCCCTTTTCGTTGGTTTTCTTCTCTTTTGTCTCTAGATTGTTATGGAACCGCATAGTGTTTCTGTGGATGAAGACCTCAACGATGGGGCTAAACAAGTTGAGGTATGTACTTCCATCTTTTGTTTTATTTTTTCGAAGATCATAAGATAATTCCCATTCTTGTTTGTTTCAACTTCCAATTTTTAGTAGCTCTTATCTTTAATATTATTTATTATTGGATAGGATGATATGAAGTCAAAATCAGAATCGCTCTTTACTCCTGAATTGCTTCAGCGGTATGCCATTGAAGATGGGGAATCTGGCTTTGACAATGTCTTACAAAATAATGGTGGAAAAATACCCATTGGTGGTCTTATCAGTATGAAATCCAATAAGAAAATAATCAAGTCTGAAAAGGAGAACGGAAGTCATAAGGGTGATAAAAAGCGGCGTATAGACAGTAACAACCATAAGTCAGGTAAAAAGGATAAGAGGAAAAGGTCTTGATCGAGGAGAAGAACCATTGCAGAACAAATCATGACGATTTTAGGCATTGTTGGTTCTGGTTAGAAGTAAAAACATTAGTAATACTGAGCAGAGTATAAGTCCAAGTTGAAGAAAGGGGGAACATCGTTTTACAAGATCAGATGCTATATTGGATCTCCTTGTCTTGTTCTTGATGCCTCTGTTGAATGATTTTTTTATTAATTCAAAGTACATGAATTTGTACTGCTGCTAAACTTGAATTTTTTTGTTTTTTAGGCAATTCCCAGTTTTGTTTTTCTGCTCTCCCGTTGGTGGAGAAACTACATTAATTATATACACATTATTTCCAAGAAACTTCTTAGGAAACAATTAATTTGGCGATTGTTTCAGAATCTTATGGTTGTGAGAGGAGCTCTAATCCTCAATCCCTCAATGTGAGAGGAGCTCTAATCATCAATCCCTCGATATCCGGCACACACACCATAGCTGTACAATTATTATTAAAAAAAGATAAGTGAAATTGTATACTTCAAAGTTCAAAATGTATGTGAACGTTTTAAATTGATGTCATTTGTTTTTAACACTCCTTAGGTTAATGCAGAGTGAACTCATCAATGTTATAACGACATCTCTCTATACCTGTTGAAAATTTGACCGTGTCAGTAAGTTAAACATGTTTGATTAACAGAATTGCTTCTAAAATAAATACATTTCAAAGATCCAATTTACAAGCCTGCATTTCAAGAACTTGAATATGCATGATTTTATTATAGGCCCTGATTACAAGGTAATTGCTAGTAAGTAATATCTGGGGCAATAAGCAGAGCAATGGAACAAATTAACTTGCATGAGAAGATATGCGAGAGTGAGAGTTTCAAACATGCATCCAATTTGGATCATCAATTTTGACTACAGCATGTAATCTTGAACCCTCTGGAGTTCCCAATGGAGGATCAATGCATGAACAATTGTCAACAAAAAAAAGCTCCCATTCTTTGATTTCACATTTATCTAATGCAGCAACTATTTTTGTCTTCTCTCTTTCATTTGGAAATGTTCCATCTGGACTAACAAGTACTGCCCCTGTATAAGACTGTCCTGCAGCTCTAGCAGCTCCATGATAGTGAAACAAACCCCAGCTAAGATCCTCAGCTACATCCACAATTGTCCAAAACTCATTTGAAACAACTCCATTATCTAACACACTGAAATAGAATGTGCCGGGTATCTTACCTCTCTTAACCCTATATTTTCTCCTCCTCCATACCATTTGGCCTTCAAATGTTTTTACTTGAAAAACCGGTTCATACCAAAATGACCCTTTTGCTTTTCCTCTATAAAATAACTGATATTGGCAAGGGAATTGATCATATGCTGGATTCTGCCCAGCTACGACACGCCAACTCCATTGCAAACTTCCTAACCAACCAATGAACAAATCTTCTGCAATTTCGTGACTCAAACTCTGCCTGCGAAACTCAACCATTGGAGGTACACATGGCTTGTTGGGGACTTCTGCTTCCAATTCAAGACAGTTGTTTTTCTGTAACACGCAAAGAGAAAAGGCTTCCAGATATGCACTTTCGTATGAAGCGATGCATCGGTAATTACATACTTGATCAACAGGACTACACTTATTCAAGCATTGAAGAGCTTTTCTACAATTAGGATCCAACAAGCAGTTAAGTACTTGCCTGCCGCAGTTCTTCAACATACAGTTTAAGGTTGAAAAACCTTTTGCTCTCAAGTTTTTCAATATCGGAACTGGCCTTATATAAGCATTGATTAACAACAGCAAACAGAATCGTATATCATCAGAACTACGTCGATCCCATGCTTCAGATACAGTTTGCACTACTTCATTTGAGTCTTTAGTTTTATCTGACTCGGAACTCCCCAATATTTTTCCAAATATACTGCCTCTTACTTCATTGTGAATATCATAGCCTCCTAATCTATTCTTCAAATCTGGTGAAGAGTCAAAGCATATTACATTTTCAATAGTTTTGCTGGTGATTTTAATCCAATTAACTGACTCTTTGTTCGTAATAGCAACAATCACCAAGATATCAGTGTTCAGTAATTCTCTCTCGAGTCTCGTGGCCATATATTCATTAGATTGAATGCATTCATCGGTAAATACAAGAAGTTCATACCCTTCATCAACCCATTTTAATCTTTTTGCCTGATAACATTAAAATGGCAAGGAGCAAACAGAAAATAAAAATGACTGTTAATATGAGCCTTTTTTGAAATGACTATAATCCTTTACATGATAACTTTTCACAAACGTAGAATTTAGCTCTTGGATCTCGATTTTCTAATAACCTATATATAACTTCTAAACACCTATAAACATAAAGGGAAATTTTCATAAGTGAAGAACCAAATAGTTATTTACTTCAGAATCTCTTATAAAGAAGAAATTAGTAATTAGTCAAAACTAAGCCTATAACAAAACTACTATGAAGGTGTAGTAAAAGATGCAACATAGAAAAATAAAAAATTCAGTCACAAATAGCACTCTTGGATTACTCACTCAGCGAATACATGAAAACGAGAGAGGTGGAAGGAAATAAGATACTTAACAGTGTGAAGCATGACTTGTTCCCAAGAAGCAGAGTTTAAAGGACTGATAGCTCCATGGCCAACGACAGCCACCAACCTCACCGGCGGCTCATCCGTGGTGGTGACGGTTGTTGACGACGACGACGATGATGATGATGATGATGATGATGATGAACGAAAGCAGCAAAAAGGAGAAGTTGTGTGTGATGAAGAATGGG
Source organism: Trifolium dubium (assembly GCA_951804385.1). Lineage (NCBI taxonomy): Eukaryota > Viridiplantae > Streptophyta > Magnoliopsida > Fabales > Fabaceae > Trifolium > Trifolium dubium. The sequence goes on from OX638071.1 coordinate 4,498,029, forward strand.
AAAAGGAGAAGAGGTTAAAAGAAGAAGAAGAGAGAAAGTGGTGTTTATCAGAGACAGAGACAGAGAAGGGATGATTCTTTGTAAGAACCACTGGTGTCGTCGTCGGTAGATGCAATTGCAACAACATTGTTTTGTTTTGTTTGTTGAAATTAATTAGTTGCAAAAATAACAAACCAAACGGATGAATTAATCTAATTGTTACGACTAATTTGAAAGAACAAGTCTGGTTCTCGTTTCAGATAAATGATGGGGTAGCATGGACATTTTTTTTTATCAGATTTTTTTTTTGAATTTTCCTACGGATTTTGAATTTTTATTTTACAAAGTACGATATACTTCCTCCGTCCCATTATATAAGCACCTTTACTACAAAAGTTTAGTACTAAAATATAAGTCCCTTTACAATTTTTGTATTCCAATGCAACTTAGTAATAATAATTAGGGGTATGTGTAAGCAAAAAAGTAATAAATGTACCTAATAAATTGTAAAGGGGCTTATATTGTGGGACTAAACTTTTATATTCTAGGACTAGACTTTTATAATAAAAGTGCTTATATAATAAGACAGATAATGAGACGGAAGGAGTAGTAATTTAGAACAGGAGTACTAACAAATCTGTTTCTATATACATATATAGTAATTTTTTTTGCTTTTAATAATTTTAATGCACTTTTTTTCTACTGTAATGGATAAAGATTCCACGCAGTAAATGCAAGACGCATTTTTTAATCAATTACTACATGTAAATGGATGATTTCTTTCTGGATCAGTTGTGTAGGAGTACATCCATAGCTTTCATTGAATAACAGCTTTTTTCACTAAACAATTTACATAAACCATAAACTAAAACGGTTGACCTGAAAAATAAAAACTTGATCTAGAACTTAATATCATTATTTTGACAAAAGAACTTAAAATATCGTTTTAAAGAGTAAAAATTGTTAAAAAAAAATATTATAATCAATAATTTTCCTGTAATATTTTAGGAGTAACCTTTCCAATAGTAGCATATGCAGAGATTATATTATATCAGAATAAACACAGTTTCAATTTGCTTTAAAAATGGAAGTAATCATCATTCTTGATGATCATATCCACAAGTTATGAATCAAAATATGACCATCCCAGTCTTCTCTCATGGGATATCAAATACTTTATTTTAAATACTGAAATGATAGATGCCTAGATTGAAGAATAGATGGTTGCAATCAAAATTGGGAACATCCATCGCATTAATAAGAATAATCCGGGAAACAACTTGACAAAAAAAATTTAGAACATTTGATTACTTCAACTTCCAGATTTAAGGAGGAATTTGGAATAAAAAAGAACTTGAAAACTCAAGAATCTTCAAACTGGCTTCAGTGCTGCATTTCAAAATCATTCATTGGTGTCTACTTATTGAAGAAACATGGCCTCACCATTATCCAAATGCAATATTTTATAATATATAAAAATATGAAGACATTTTAAAGGAAGTTCCGGATGTCCAAAGTTTTGACATCAACTGCCTCAGGCTCATCCTTGAATTCCTCCCTGAAATGGCAAACAAACGAGGAAAAGTAAATTATACAATGGTTTAAATTTTTTACATACTTCATATAGAAACGAGTAAAAGTGCCTCTAGTGGTAGAAGATAAAGCAATAGTCTCATTTCCAACAAATCAATTGGTCCCCTCAACATCATATTCACACATTCTAACTATCTTCAAAGTTAGAATCATCAGGCAGAAAATAAAAACTAGTAATCATGCGCTTATCATAGAGGTGTTATTGTTACAAAAGCAGGCGAATGGAAAAATACAGTAATCAGAAACGGTGCTGTGGGTAATACCTTTTCTTTTGAGTTTCCATTGCCTCAACAACATCCTTTTTCAACTCCTCCAGCTGTGCTTTGGCTATTTTAAGCTCCAGCTGCTCCTCTAACTTAGGCAATTCTTCTTTTTGAATTCCAAGTCTACAATGGCACCATCAAAGGGTGAAAAAACGACAAGAGGAAAACAAAAATAAGTAAAGTAATCATAACACAGTAATTCATTCTGCTCAGATGAAGAGAATTATTAAAAAAATTAGAATGAAGCATTCAAACAACCAAATGCAATTGCAAACAAAACACAACACCACACACATGAACTATAATATTCCCAAACAAGCAGCTACAGAATGCAATATTTGGAAAGCGAAAATACATAAACCTTCGTAAATTATAAGAGTCGATTCTTCCCTCTACTGCAAAAATATATTTTATCATAAAAACTCTCCTCTACATCATACTCCCTCCTTCAAAATGAGTGTCACTTTGGTTTGGCCAGTAGTTAATAAGGCTGGTCTATTAAAAGTATCATATCTTTGGACAACATTTATGTATAAAAACCTTAATAACACTCATTTTGAAATGGAGGGAGTAAGATGAAATGAGCATCTTGGAATAGAACAAGGATACTGAAGTACAACTAAACCAGAAAGTAATATTTAAAAATAACCAGCTAATTAGAAAGAATTTCGTTAAATTGCATGAAAGCATAAACAAAATAAAAGTTACATACAAAAGCTTGAAACGATATAATATATGAACTTACTTCTTATTAATCTTATCAAACTCTGCCAAAAGAAGGTCCATTCCTTTCTTATCATTTCTCAATAGGGGTTTCTTTAAGTCCTTTTCAATTTTGTCCAATGCATCAATCATCAAAGCCTCTGCTCCAAGATCATCTACAAGACCTCTCCTGAAAAAGAATGTACCCAAATATGAGCCAATGTGACTAGAGTCTGAACTACCCTGAAGCAAGAGATGTATGCATCATATTGCATTTTCTCTCATGTGTGTGTGTGTCTATACATATGAAACATACGCCTGCACAAAAGTTTGAAAAGGAGAGAGTAGAATAGAACATCACACACTTGGTTCTTATTTCCTTCAAGGTCAAGAGATAAGTCCGAGCATCAGGAATATCTTGTGTCTCTATATCAATGGTGGCTAAGATATCTTGGGACTCAGACAACAAGTTTGCCCTGCGGAATACACAAAAAGTTGTAGGAAAAACATAATTGAAGTGTTGAAAAAAAAACTACAATAAAAAGTTTGAAAGATTACAAGATATAAACTCACTTCTCTCGGACTGTTTTCATGACCTTTGCATAATGAGAAACAGCAGCTGGGTCCTCTGGAGCGATGGTGATCTTCTCCTTCCTTAATATTCCGACAGCTGTCTCAAATTTGTTCTTCACTTCCAAATAAATGTTCTTCAGCATCTCTTTAACCATTAAATTAAGAGTACATTGTCAGAATTAAGAAAGTCGCATAAAAAAGCACAAAATTTCTATTGAAAATCAAAGTGCCTATTTCTTTGCCTTTTACATAGATCAGCGATTCAGCTCAAGTTGAACAAACGCACAAAGACGAACAACTTTAAAATCAAACTACTTAAACACCAACATGCCTTAGGCTGTCTCAGTCCTAAAATCCCTATGATTACCCTAAAAAAAAAGCAAATAAAATATATAAAAGAAATGCAACTCCAAAGTAAATGAGAACTCACCGTCTCCCTTAAGAGCAGGAAGGCCAGACGTCCCGGATCCTTTAGCAAAGTGTCGAACCGGAACAGCAAACTCCTTTTGCAGCAGCATCTGACTACCACCATACAGCTATAACAAAAGTAGATAATGTAGCACAATTCAATAGAATAACAATAAACCGAAAAAAAAAAATTATGATTGATGAGCGATTATTAACTACTTCTAGCTAGATGCAGATAATTGTAACACACAATTTCCCCAATCTATAGGAGAAAATAATAACCTAATTAGCCAAAATAAAATAAAAAATAAGATTTTAAGACTGAAAATCCAATGAATAATTACGTTTTTAACGTGATTTTGTTTTGAAATTAGTGAGATAAGGAATCAGATAGATATATCGTTGAAAACAGAAAAACTGTGCAGATCCCGATGTTACAATTTGTAACATGAAAATCAGAAATCGGAAAAAGAAAAATGAAAAAATGAAATCGTAGGCATAGAAGAAGTGAGAAGATACCAATTTGGATTTGTAAGCGATGCGAGAAGAAAGTGCCATGGCTGAATGAATGAGAAGCTTTGTCTGAAATGAAAATGCGTTTAGGGCTTTCTCTTTGTTTGTTTCACTTTGATGCTGATGCGTTCGTCTATTCAATTGTGAAGGTGCATCTTTTTCCCGATGAATAGCTTTTGCCTTATCTCAGCCGTTCATTCTTATTCCTAAATCTACGGTTCTTCTTCTCTTACACTTTATTTTCTTCCTTGTTTTTTGTTTCACTTTATTTTATTTTATTTTATTTTGTTTTTTTATTTATTATTATAAAACCGAAATGGTAAGTTATTAAAAATTCACAGACAAAGTAGAAGAATCAGAGTTCGAACTTTAGTCGTAGATATTTGATCTGGCAATTTTTGCACTTTATATCAGTTGAGTTGTGACTTTTAGACTCATTTTCTCTTTTTTATTCTAAAATATAAGTTTAGGCTAGTGTTATAAAACTAGGTTGCTTAACAACAAAACTTTTGTCTGGCAAAAATGGTTAGACCCGTACAACATGACAAATTAAGTTTATTTCGATTTAATTCACATTTAGTTCTATAATACACTTCGAACATTTAATTCTAACACACTTCGATTATGATTACTTTTATTTGAGAGAATTTATAAAAGACCATTAAAAAAACACCTCAATTCACCAAAAAAATAAAATAAATAAACACAACTCAAATATTTGATAGCAAGCCAACCATAAATTAGTTCGAGTGTTTAGAAAAATAAATCTCTTAAACAAATAGTCAGGTGTTCAACTCTATGGAACATGATACTGCAAAAAAAAAAAAAAAATGGTGTGGTACCAAATTGTGTGAACAAATTGTACGAAAATATTCACAATTGTCATATTCACTTTTTTTTATTTTTCTGTGCAAGTTACATTCACTTTTATTTCTCCATTGAACTATCATTTCTCACTCTTATCACTATTCCATTGGTTGATTTTGATTTCATAGTTTTTCATAGAAAACAACTTCGTGCTATTATTAGTAAAGCATTGCTATTATATTGAATAGTTTACATACATAATTTTTATCTAGAAAATTGTAAGTAGTTATAGAATATGAATTCTCCACAATTGTACGATTAAATTCGTCGTCTATAAGATTATTATGTAAACATGGAGATTATTTTGTATGAATCAACTGTGTCAAGTTGCATAAAATACCGTACTGGTTAGTTCAATTCTCTCATGTTTCAGCAGGTACTTTCGATTATTGATTTTTCAGCGCACCACTAAAACCATAATGGATGCATCAACAGAGAATGTGGTTCAGTAGCTGGTAGTTCTGCTGAGCCAATATTTATATTCGGACGACAAATACAACAGATCATACAAGCGATTATATACCTTAACAACAAACTGATGCAGGACAGCAAACATAAACAGAAATAGGGATAACAAACAAATTCCGTAATTTTTTTCTTGACAATTACTATAATAATGTAATAGTTGATAATAAAATCCTATAATTAGTCCATGTATTGCTTGAAACATTCACCTTAGTAGTGTAATTACTGCCTATAATTATTAACATGAATTTACATTTCTGCATTAAAGGATTTACCACATCCACATGTTTGTGTCGCATTAGGATTCTTGAAATTGAAGCCTCCCCCAATCAGAGCATCGCTATAGTCTAATTGCATGCCAAATACAAAGAGTAGGCTCTTAGGATCACAGACTGCAAAAACAAATGTAGATGTCAAATATGACATACAGTGACTTAAAGAGTTTATGTCTTGACAAAAAAATGAAACATGGAGCACTGCAGTTAACACATTAATAATATAAATACATAAAGAAAAAGTCTCCTTCTCCTCTATCAAAGTCGCTACATACATGCATCGGTTTTGTTTCAGCACTAGTGTGAAACAGTTTACATGCTGTTCCTTCTTTCATTTGCCAAATATAGCATAGCAAAGCTTAATTACTAAAAGCAATCCAAGTGCATCCTTAAAAAAGTTTTAACCACCGTTCAACTACCAATTGCTGCAAAAGCCGGTAAACAAAATCTTAAAAAGAACTAAAGAAGATAACATGGAAGGGATTAGGCTTTAAATCAAGTCTTAAGAGTTAAATATTTTCCTGCTGAACAAACAACGTGCTAGCAGCTTGCTTGCATTTCTTAAAAATAATACTAGGACAAATTACACTCAGTTAACCACCAAAAATTTGGAAGCTGTCTCTAGAAAGATTAGTTGATTCCTAATGGAGAAAATGTTCAATTCGAAACAGAAACACACAGTTTATATTTCCATAAATTCCATTGAAGTACTCGTTTGATAACACTTGTACTTGGTTCAATCCCTCACTCTATGTACTAAAAGCCTTAAACCAAATATATATACCCACATTGAAACAAAACCCCAGCTGCATAAAACCATAATTAAGATTTTCATCTATACTATAACTCCTATTGCATTTGACGATATTGAATGTAGCTAAAGCATGTCAATTAAAAAAGAGAGCGAAAGAGCCCTATGAAACGGAAATGTTAATGATGAGAAAATAGCCCTATGAATTCATACCAATTACGAAACCTTTGTATTCAATGATGGAGTCATCTGGCCTTGCATTAGCCCTGTCCTCAAAATCCATTGTGTACGACATACCAGAGCATCCACCCTGTTTAACGCCTATTCGTAAACACAAATCTTGACTCCGTTCGGACCTCATCTTATTCAAGTGATTCAGTGCATTATCTGTAAGTGAAATTGCAGGTGCCACAGCCCCAGATGCAGGTGCAGCTGAAATATAGGATTAAAGTAAACATTCAATAAATGCATAGTTTCGAGACAGTGGAAAATATCACAATAGTTCATACTAGCACATAACAAAAAACGAAGTATTTTTTTGCACTCCAATTGTTAACATCGGTTTATGTAAAATCTAATCAAATTTTACATGGAAATGAATTTATTCGGAATAACCTAATCTAATAAATTATGATGTTGATTAATGATTACGGTGCAAATTAACAGATGCAACGTGTTGTATGATGAATTATTGATAATAAACGAATAAACAAAAGAGGTTAGGTTGAAAATAGAAAAATATGAAAGGGGGAAAAAGCGTACCAGAAGCAGGAACGGAAACTGATCGAATTGAGAGAGGTTTAGGAGCATAACGGCGATTGAGAAACGGTGTTGAAAATTGAGAAGAGAGAGAAGTGTGAATTTGAGGAACAGAGATTGGAACGCGAACGAATTGGGGAGAGTAGTGCATAGAAATTGCAGAGAAACCCATTTTTGTGTGTAGAGAAAGAAAAGAAGAGAACAAAACAACGCCAAACACCGATGATTGATTACTTACGTGACGTCTCAATTTCATTTACTATATATATTTCGATACAATTATTTATTGCCTTCATTTTTTAGCCAAATATTTGTTTTTTTTTTTTATTACACAAACATGTTGTACTTAAATTTATTTTAGTGTCTTTCTCAAATTAAATTTATTAGTTTAACATTTTTTTTTAAACTCGTTGATTAAAATATTATCATATAAATTTATATTATTATAATTTTTTGTTCACAAATACTTATATTAACATGTTTTCAACCACATATTTTGATTTGTCATGTTGTGAAAGTCTAACTCTTTTGATTAAAATTCAATCTTATTGGTTAATCCAATCATATTTTTTAAAAATTCTATGGTACATTTGACAATTTCAAATGTACTTGTACTTAAGGTATTAAAATAATAATTATTGTCAAAAAATAAGGTATTAAAATAATAAAGAAAATGAATATTTTTTAAAAGAAATTATTTTTCTATCATTAAAAACATTATAAAAACCATTAATCAAAATTGTTAAAAATATAAATTTTAATATTTTTTTAAATTTTTATTCTTCATAATAGTTAATATCAATTTTTTATTGAAAAATGTTAAAATACTAGTGTAATTATTATAAACAATGAAAATTATATTTTTTATTGTGCTATTATTATTTCTAAAATACAATAATCAATTAATAGTTCTTTTAATTTATAAAAATAATCATTAATTTATCAATTTCACGACTTTGTATTTAAATTAGTCAATGTACAGTAGAACCTCTCCATATTTTTTTTTTTATATAAATATGTATTAAGATACTTTAAAAGTTGGAGCAACAAAAGTGATGTATGATGTAGTTTGATTATAAAGGTATAAATGCAATATAATTGTACACTAATTACATATGCAATATACAAAAATGTTACAAAAAAGATTTTATTCGACCTTAAAAATTTTAAAAATACAAGTTCACCTAAGAAAAACATAGAAGGGTTTTGGTGCTTGAAATCCATAGAACCCGAATCAAATACAACTTGATCAATTAAAAATACTGCACGAAAGAACAAAACTATGCTCCTTAAAATTTATTTATATCCTTGAATGAGAAAGATAACAAAGTTTCACTTTTTTTTTTCCCTTCTTTTTTTTTCTTTTCATTTTCTGTTTTATTGGAAATGCCAAATATGGATACTGGTTCATCAAAGATGTTTTCCCAACACTGAAAATAAAAACAAAAATAAGAACAATATATATATTTCCTAACAAAGTATTAATATATATTCATTTCTCATGTATATATCAACATACTACATCCATTAGTAATTGATCAAAGATTCAAAACAAGATGTGAAAGAAGAGAACTTGAGAGATGAGTTAAAATGGTGAATTTGCAGTGCGATGCTTAATTATTCATCTGAATGCACAAAGGAGATTTGGCTGCAGTAGGAGGTAAATGGACTCTCATGGTTGTGCACACCTTCATAAGTTGTTATCACATAGCTCGAATCACCTTCATAATTTTAGTACCTAAAATTAACAAATTGTTTCAGTCACCTCATTCTGAGTAACATTTATAGTTTTAACGAACAAACAAAATAAGAACTAATTCTTCATAATGTCACATTATAAACTATTTTATACATCAACAACAATTCCTCCTACCTTTCGAGACTGTAATGACAAGTTCACCATGACATCAAATATTGCCATGTTCTTTGCAATGCCGATCAACAAACGATAGAACTAACTTCAAGAAATAGGTTAACTATAACATTAAAGATCACCAAAGTTAATTACATTGTCATTACACCAATGAATCTCAGAAGATGTTCTTTCACTATTTATCATTGTATCACTAAGGGAACTCTCCAAGGTTCTTTCTAAAGACTCTGCAAGATCCATCTCCCACAAACCTAACCTACACATTGTTCTGTAGGTCTCATAACATGTTACCCTCATGCCATCTGATACTAACTCCTTTAAGTCTCCACCAATTTCGTTACCGTTCATTACATTTATAAAATCTTTCGACAACCCGGGTTGCCAGAAAACAACGATCGCACAACTCTTATCCACGAATCTTACATCAAACTCTCCTGAAAAGATTTCATGTGATGCACGAAGAGCACTCTTCAGCATGCCGGCCGTCATACCAAATTTAAATCCCCATAAGAAAACCAAATGTTCACAATTGATTTTTCTTGTATTATTGGTCCATACACTAACATCCTCATTACATGATGATTCTTGGATATTGGCTGAGAATGGATGAAATACATTAGTGAAATCTTCAAGCTCCAGAGACAATTGCCTATTTCCGGATTCAGGAACAATAGGGGAAATTTTCAATATAAAGCACAACTTCGTAAATAAATAGGATAGCCTCAATGCATCAAGTCCATCAACCTTGTCTTTGTTTACTGTATCTGTAAGCAAAAAAGAACAGAAACAAAGTTAGCCAAATTAACTTTGTATATTACCTTTTTGTTTACATTAATTATTAGGGTCTGTTTGGATTTACTTATTCGAGTTTATCTACCGACATAAACACCTGTGATACTGTTTAGGAGAGCTTATATAAACAACTTCTGACATGTCTACAAGAAATTTTCACCTTATTTTCATAAACTCTCCAGGATTGCTTTTGAGAACAGCTTATAGATTCTTATATGAAAGCAGTTGACTTTGTTTTATATTTTTATATAGAATAACTTACAGGTAAGTACTTATATGATAAGCGTTTATGCTGTAAGTGCTTAGTTAAGTTGTTTATCCAAATAGGAGCCAAAAACAAAACTTGGCATATATATAAATCTTGACAGCATGCAAGTTATAAAGGGTTGATTAAAGCTTTCCACAAATTTTGCATGACAAGGACAATAATTAAATAACCAAACTTCTATATTTTGCACGGAACATCGTTTAAGAGAGAGTGACTGACCTTGGTCAGGAATTTCCATATCAACTGGTGCAAAGTAATGAGTATTCACGTAGGATAAAGCATTATGTATGTTGGCCATTTTCTTCATGGTTCCACTTTTCTTCATCAGATAAGTCATGTCGAGTACTCTGGGAAAAAACTTGCCAAAGGAGCTCACAAAATCATCTACTTCTGATGGAAGTGGCGAGATGAATTTTGAATGAATAAGCGTACAGTCTACATAAATAAATCAATAAATGGTTAATAAACGGAAGAGAGTAAACCAGATCAGTATACTAGAACTAAGTTGAGAAAATTCCATTTAAGAGAAACACCATTAATGCAATTGTGGGAGATAACAGGTTTCTGTGAAGCGGAAATCAAATCGATCACCTCTCGAAATCCACGAATTTTCTTGCCCTCCTCCTCTTCAATACTATGAAGCTCTCTCTGCAGTGCGAATCAGGAATTATATTCATAGTAAAACCTAGTGAGGAACCGACAAAGAGAAATATACTTTTGTTACCTCCAACAATTGCTTATCTTCTCTTGAGTTTGCCAAAACTATACGTACTGCCTGAGTGGTCCCACCCTTTGTAGGGACCACCAAAGGAAGGAAATCATCTGGGAAGTCTGCTATCAACTACAAACAGACAAACCAAAGTACAAAAGAAAGAGGGAAAAAAGTTAATCCAGTTCTACCAAATGTGGAGAGATCAAGGACTTATTTGAGCTTATCTACTAGCACGCAGTTGTGAGACTGTTAGAGAGAGCATATCGAAATAGCTTATGCCATGTTCATAAGTTGTTTTTCATAACATCTACAGAATATCCTATGATAAAAAAACTTATTGCTTATATGAAATAGTTTGATTTTATTTTATCTTTTGTTATGAAACTAGTTTACATATAAGCACTTATACGATAAGCACTTACGCTATAGGCACTTAATTAGGTTGTTTATCCAAATAGGACCCAAGGTTGCATCAATCAAATTAAAGAAATTACTACGACTTCATTAAGTCCATTATACCTGCAGAATTAGTTGCACTTGACGTTCACTGCAAACATCTATAGTCAAGCATGGTCTTGATTTAAACTGTTCACTACCCAGAACAATATTCCTAATAGAGTTGATAATTTCTTCTGCACAAAACAAGTGTTACAGAACTAAAGGAGGACCTAAGAAAAACCTTATACAAAATTCCCTAAAGATTTTCTTACCATCTTTGCTTGTCTTTGTGCCAGATTTTTCACATGCATTTCTCAAATGTTTAATCCTTGATCTAATCCTCTCAACAAAAACTGTATCAGCAACAGTAGGGGGTGAAGAAGATTTCACAGCAGCAAGAGATTGAAAACCAGTCCCTAAACGAATTTTAGCCACTGACTCTTGTGCTCTGGACAAATATGATATGCCTGATGCACGAATTCAAACAGTACATAAGCCTTTGGAGATAGGTAACAAAACCGTAGATTCTCAATTCATAGCATAGCATAGCATACTTTTTTCTGTAATAAAATAGAGTCATAAAACATTTCTGTAATATAATATATTATCTATTTGGGTGTCTTGAAATGAAATCCCTACTTCGAATTTATGGCGAAAAAGGATGCAATAGTAATCATTTCCTATTTAGTTTATAGTGTCTCACATCACATAAGCAACTAAAGTAGCACGGATTAACATGAAATAGAACATTGCAGAAAAACGGTACTTGCACAAATCCAACTCCTTTCTCCATAGCATACAAATTTGAAACAAGCTACTACATTAGAACACATGAATGAAAGCTTTTGTTTCTGTTTAAGGGTAGGACTGTAGGAGTCTACGAGATACATGTCAAATGGTTAATAGGTCTCAAGATGAGTTTGCGAAAACAACTTAATTAAGTTTATTGTATAGCTTATTGATAAGTTGTTTCTACAATGGAAGAAAGAATGAGGAGAAACTCTCATATGCTCTAGATAAGTTGTTTATAATAATTATCCTACAGAACTTATGAGAATTAGCTGACAACAACTTAAGAACTTATCACTACCTATTCTGAACACTTATACAAATATTTATGTCTTACGTCTAAATAAACTCTTCCAAAGTACCCTATAATTATTAAATATCAGGAAGACAAAACCCGAAAAAATCTCTCTAAAAGATAACAGTTCCAGTTTGGAGCAAAAGAAAGCATTGCGTTTGTAAAATAACAGAACAAAATCTAGATTACACCTACAATGGCAAACAACAAACCCAGATCAGTGTTGTCAAATATCAGCCATGGTGGATATCGGTGATGGGTTTCTGGCTTTCCGTTATGGCCAATTTTGTGAAGGATGGCGGAACCACTGTGCCATACTCGGATATGGCGGCAGTGCATGTCGGCCGGTATGGCAGGCTTTTGGCTCTCCACCATCCGCCATCGACAACACTGACCCAAAAAAAAATTCCTAGCAATAGTTACTTATTTAAATGTATCCCATTAAAAACCTAGAATGGAGAATGCAAAACATGAAGCACAACAAAATCTCACACCTTCATATATGCAAGCATTGAAATCAAAACCCTGGTGAGCCATGGACGCCAAATGAGATGTCTGGCACAAAAAACTGTAAGCAGGCATGCCCAGCTTCAACTCATCCCTTGGAAATAGAAGAAAATTATACCTGCACAATAAATAAAATTATGAAAGAAGAAAAAATGGAGTCAAACTGAGATTGAAGGTGTTTCTAGTGTCAACACATACTTAAGTTGTTAGTGTAAAACAAATTTACTTAAGTCTATGGCAATTAAACTCCAAGAATAACGCTTGTGCTGCTACATTCTTTCAGTTCAATTCAAAAAGGTACAACAAAAGAAAACTAGCATATGCTAATTGATATTTATATTTCTATTTTCTCAAATTACTATTGGTTTCATCAATGTCAGTTGTCCTGTATATGTCGCTACATGCCCTGCTTCATAGCATCCCACTCTTCTAACTACATTATACAACTGATGATATAATATGACAAAATGAAGGCACTAATCAGATTTTAGTGTAAAACTAATTTACTCACAATAAATGACAGTTAAAATAGTCTCGTAAGTACAACTTAGTTGGTAGCTACAAGAACACCAATATGCAGTGGCTCAGGTTCAAACCTAAAATTCCACATTTTTTCATATTTACTCTAAAAATGTCTGAGTTTAGTCACTAACCTAGTAGACCAAAATTAAAATTTTAGGTAATTTGAATAATTGATGTATGTATCCACTCTATTCCAACTTCCAAGATTATTCGAAAAGAGCTAATATCAAAAAAAAAAAAAAAACTAACATTTCCTAGTTAATACTATGATTCACATTTTCTAATAATCAAGAATATCTGTTTTTGTCCAGGAACAAATTTATAATCAAACACAGTACTGAAGTTGTCCCGTCCAGTCTCTTATAGTATAGTAGAGATCAAAAGCACGCTATGATTCACATTTTCTAATAATAATAAAAATAAAAAACATTTATAGTTACTGAAGTTATGAAATAAACTTACGGATGAGCAACCAAGTTGTTAGAATCCGTAACAGAAAACGGGCAGACAGCGAACTGAAGAACCTGAAACCGGCGGGCAGAGTGACTAGCCTTAAAATAAGCTGTTTCGGCGGTATCAAACGGTTGAACTCGGTGGCATGGAGTCGTTGATGAAGAACCAGTTTTTTCCATAGATATGGAAATAAAATCTGAAGAAGAAATATGGGTTTTGATTTCTTCCAATGATTCTTTGAAGTTGGAAGATGTGACTTGCTTTACCTTCCATTTGGGATCGGAGAGTTTGGTGCAGAATGAACGCTTTTGATTGAGTAGTAGTAATTGAAAGAGTGATGAAGCCATTGAGAAGAGAGAGAGAGAGAGAGAAGTGGTATTTTTTATTGTACTACTATTATTATCTCTAAAATATAATAATCAATCAATATTTTTTTAATTTATAAAAATAATCATTAATTTATCAATTTCACGATTTCATATACCGATATATTTAAGTTAGTCAAATGTACGATAGAACTTCCATATTTTTTTTTATATAAATGTGTATTAAGATATTTTAAAAGTTGGAGCAACAAAAATGATGTATGATGTAGTTTGATTATAAAGATATAAATACAGTACAATATAATTGTACACTAATTACATATGCAATATACAAAAATGTTACAAAAAAGATTTTATTCGACCTTGAAAATTTTAAAAATACAAGTTCACCTAAGAAAATCATTAATATATAGAAGGGTTTCCGTGCTTGAAATCCATGGAACCTGAACCAAATACAACTTGATCAATTAAAAATACTGTACCAAAGAACAAAACTATGCTCCTTAAAATTTATTTATATCCTTGAATGACAACTTTAGCAAGCACAACCACTTCGTTGTTCTACTTCTGAAGGGGTTTCAGAGATTCCGCGAAAATAACTGCCATTAAATAACAATGTTAGCTACCGAAAGGAATTGGATTCGGATGATAGAAGCACCTAACTTTTATTAGCCTAATTAATTACTATTGATCTAAGGAGTTCACACTATCCTCTGCCGCGCGGACCAAAATCAACTGCAGAATTTGATAAAGTGCGACAAAAGAATAATTACTAAACTCGTGAGATCAAATTTTATAGGTTATAACAAAATGAGAAGAAGCATGAATTTTGAATTTAAAAATTGGTAAGTGGTCCAAGAAATTAAAATGAAAGTTAGATACTTACATATCTAAATCATGTTCATTTTCTGATGCAACTTTAGCAACACATAAAAATGCATCATCAACATTGTAACCCTCTTTTGCAGATGTCTCAAAATATGGTATGTTACCCCTAGAACCACACCATTCCCTAGCTTTCTTCTCTGTAACCTGCAACAATTAAAAAGGCAAATTGCGTGAAAAATGTTCAATGATAATATTTCATAAAACAAGGTTAATTATCTACATACATACCCTTCTACTATTTCCACCATCTACATCAACCTTGTTCCCAAGTAATACAAAGGGAAATGCATCAGGATTTTCTGTATCTGCCTGAGATCAATTTCAACATCACATGATTAAGGTTAAGCATTACAATTTTTTATAAGCAAGACATTTGGAAAATATTATATACTCAAATCAGTTGGCTCTACCCTCTAAACCAATATTTAAAAAACGTGGACCACAACAAAACGGCGAGACCTCTTGATAATGGTTCAATTGGTTCAACTATGATTGAATCGGACGACAAATAAGTACATTAAAAATTAAACAAAATGGTCTATTCATCCGTGGTTCAGTCGGTTTGATCCCTATTCTAAAACATTTCTCTAAAGTCTAAACTACAATCACTTCAGTTCATTTGTTTAAGTAAAAACTAGCAACAATAATAACATAACCTGCAGATTCTAAGCAAAACAGATTACAAAAACCAAATATACAAATAGAAAAAAAAAACAGCATCTAACTAAAACACACACCTGCTTAAGAAAGTCATCATGCCAATTGTTTAAGGTATCAAATGTTTTGTGTATATTTACATCATATACCAATACACAACAATCTGCACCTCTGTAAAATGCAGCACCAAGACTATGGAACCTTTCTTGTCCTGCTGTATCCCAAATCTGCCATAACATTCTAATTATTACATTATTTTTTGTTTATTCTCTTACCACATTAAAAAAAGTACAATAATTGATAGCATTATTAAATAAAGCAAGAAAATAGTTGAGGAAAATTAAATATCTCACCTGCAAAGTTACAAGTTTGTCATCAACTAGTATCTCCTTTGTAACAAAATCAGCTCCAA
This sequence comes from Trifolium dubium, assembly GCA_951804385.1. Taxonomy (NCBI): domain Eukaryota; kingdom Viridiplantae; phylum Streptophyta; class Magnoliopsida; order Fabales; family Fabaceae; genus Trifolium; species Trifolium dubium. The sequence continues at coordinate 4,514,109 of OX638071.1, forward strand.
TTGTGGCTTTATACTGTTGGCTAAATTTTTTATAAACATATCTATATTGAAAGTTAATGTTCCACAATAGTATATTATTCCATAACAGACTTTCTTATTATAATCCAAGTGTTACACAAATTCAGAAGTGAAAAATAAAATGCCGAATTTTCGAATACGTTAAAATTTCACTGCTGACATCACCAATTTTAGTGCATGTTTGAATTTGCGATGAATTTGATCGAATCACAGTGTATCAGTTTCAACAAAAATACGGTGTCAACCGTCAACGTGATTCCAAACATAAGTTAGGCAAACATCATTACTTGCCAGATGGACTGAACCACTATTCCTCACAAGCAAAGGATTGCCAACTATTTTTGTCGTTTAAAAAAAGCAACAAAACAAAAAGGAAATAGTGAAAAGCTCCAAAAAAATTTAAAGATTTGGAATTAATAATGCATCTACAACGACTCACTAACATGAGAAAGATAACAAAGTTTCACTTTTTTTCCCTTCTTTTTTTTCTTTTTCTTTTCATTTTCTGTTTTATTGAAAATGCCAAATATGGATACTGGTTCATCAAAGATGTTTTCCCAACACTGAAAATAAAAACAAAAACAAAAATCAAAACTCAATTCACATTCATCAATAATAATCTCATAAAAATAAGATAGAATCATACATGAAGAAGAAAACAGAATGAATATTTTGAAATGAAAAAAAAACAGAGAGAATTTAAGAAAAATTTAGAACATACCCACTATCTCCAAGGACAATAACCTAAAGCAAAGTTCTCTTTCTGTGTGAACTAGAAATATCCATGTTTGGAGATTCAAAACTCAAAAGCACTTATCAAAAGCAGAAAGAGCTAGCAATGTTTCTTCTTTTCAATTTGAAACAATGAATGGTGAAGTTATTGAAAACAAAAGAAGAAAAAAGAAAAATGATTGAATGGAGAAAAGGGAATCCCGTGTTTGAACTTTGAGGTAGTTGTTTGTTCTTGATTCTTCTTTGTTGATGATATTCACCTTTATGTATTTTTTTATGTTTGTGTTGCATTTGAATGATGCAATGTGAGAATCATGTGAAATTTGACAACTAAAACCAACGTTCTAGTGACAGCGGAGCATTATAATTTTTTGAATTAAAATAAGGGCTATGCTAAACAATGTCTTCTGGCTAAAAAAATAAGAAAAATGATAAATATTGTTCTAAAAGCAATGGTTAAGAAAATAAACATATTGAATATATGACTCTTAAGATTATATTATCATTTTTATTTTCTCAATTATTACTAATATCTCGAAAACACTATTTAGCATTTACAAAGTATTTTTCGCTAACTTGAAAAAAGTTTAATAATGGGTTAATTGAAATTTGGATAATATACGTGCGTGCCTCTTGTGTTGTTGGATTGGATCTAATAAATCTGTTGAGAAGTGCTTTTCTATTCAGTTGGTTAATTGTGATGCTATTTATTTTGACATACACTTTTACAAGAAACTATGATGCCTACATTTAATTTAAAGCTATATGGTTTTTTTTGTTGGGAAGGTTTGTTTGGATTGCATTTTTTCTTACTAAATTTGTTTGGATTGCATTGAAGATAAAAAAATTTGATTTTGTAAATATAGTTTTAGTTAAAAACGAATTGAATAATAAAATTGAGAGTAAAAACTATAAATCATAAGTTTAAGTTAGAATAAGTTCAAGAAGCAAAAATTATATCAAAAAAACAAAGAAGTTCCAGAAGCAAAATTAACATCAATTGGTAACCCCCAAACATATTAAAAAATACTTTCTCGGATTTTTATTAATTTTTGGCTCTATTATAAATATTTTTAGCTTCATTATTATATGTTTTTGTTCTAATTAAACTTAGATTGATCACTTAGCTCCATAATATTTTGCCACGATCATAGTTCGACACACATGAGACATAACATGTGATGTCGCTTGAATGTAGGAAAAAACCAGTGACAATACTTTGAGATTTTTTTTTCCCACAAACTTTAACATTGAAGAAGTGTATTATTTGAACTTCAAAAAATTGACAACTCTTGACCAAAAAAATAATAAAAAATTGATAACTATCTTTATCTTTTTCCTATTGTTTATTTCATATATTTTAAAAATACACATAAAAAACATTTGACAATAATTTTTTTATGTTCAAATATTGAAATATAAGATCTAACCATCATGGAGAAGGAGAGGAATCATCTAATGATGAAATGGAACCAAAGTAAGACCAATATTTAGTGCAAGGACTTGAGAAATTCAATCAAACAATGGTTTCGTTGTATGCTAATAATTTGAAGGACCTTTCTGTCTTGCTTTTTATTTATCTCTCCTTCCCCTTTGGCAAGGTGTGAGGTTTCATCAGCAGTTATGTTATATGATCAACTACGGGAGTATGCTTAAATTGAAATGTCTCAAATGTACGCCTATAAACTACTAAGAGTAACATAAATGTGCATGCTAATTAAGTAGTAGATTTTGCGTCTCAAATCTTTAGTCTTTTTAATTTTTTAATTTTGTCCCCAAATTTTAGTATCTAAAAACTAAAGTAGAATTACCATTTATACATTTACAAAATTAAAACATTCATTAAATGAATTTTTTTTTATTACATTAAATGAATTTTTTTATTTCTTAGGGTACGTTTGATCTGCAAAATGAAAGTATTGGACAGAACAGTACAAAACAGAACAAGGCAGAACAGTACAGGACAAGTATTTACGGTATTAAACAAATTTTGTCTTGTACGATGTTTGATAGAGAAGATGTTATTTTGGTGATTTAGAAAAGTTGTGTTGAGGACAAATAGTTGTCCCATGGTTCTGTAGGGGACAATAATAACTGATTTTGTCCGGTCCCTTTACCCCTAGTTTGTCCAGTCCCAGTGACAGTTTTCAAATCAAACACAGTACAACAGAAGTTGTCCTGTCCAATCCTCTGTTTTTTAGCAGATCAAACACACCCTTAATAAAGTAAGTATAAAGATGACTTAATTTATCAATATTTATTATAAAATTTGCCCTCCTACCCTACAAATCATTCAATTTTCCAAAGTTACACCTTTTGCCATTAAAATTTTTACATTTTATTTTTCACATTTTTGGAGTTCACCCCCCACATGAGCTCTACCTATAAAATTTTACTTTTTAGAAAAGTCGAGTTTCTTAAAACTTGCATGCAAAATTGAACATTTCAAGCAACATTATTCCGGTAAGAAGAACGAAACCAAAATACTTGGAAAAGATGTTTTGATTCATATAAAAATTGGGCTTGAGCACGATTTTTAGACTTTTATTGACAGTTCAATCTGTCACTAAAAACAATAACTCGCAGGTAGAACTCATGTGGGGTGAATTCCAAAAGTATGAAAAATGAAGTCTAAAATTTAAAATGGTAAAATTGAACTATTGAATGATTTTTATGAGTGAACGGATAATTGTAGGAGTGAGAATAAAGAAAATTTTCTATTTATTATTTTTTGATCCACGTTAAATTATTATGTTTTTTAAAATAATTTATGAGCATCGTTATTTAAGTGATTTTTCCACCTATCTATAATGTTTGTCTTTTAATTTAGTGGTTGAATTTTCTGTTAATTTTGTTATTTATGTTTGAATCTTATTTTATCTTAACATTTTTTTTCCATTCATCAATGCTTTATTCCATTGAGTTTCTCTTGGTAAAATTTTTAATGATGAATTCTTACACTTTAGGTTTTGGAATAATCTCCCTAAAATTCATTTATATCGTTTAATTATATATTTTATTTTTATTCAATATATTTTATTAGAATACTTTTTGAATGTTTCTATGGGACGACACATAGTTTGTTTTTTAAATGTCTGTTATCTTTGTACTCTTTAGCTATTAAAAAAATTTAAAATTAAATTACAACAATAAACAACTTCACTAGTTTTGGCTTACTCTTTTATTTGTGACCGAGACTGTAACGAGTACTAATATTTAAAATATATTCCGACCATTGACCAATGATGGTTTTCATGGATAACTAGGCAAATATTTGGTTGAAATACAATTGATGTTCTTCTCATGGGATAATAACTAAATAAAGTCGCAAATACAATTGATGTTCTTCTCATGGAGTACTTTTTTTTTGTTTTGTTGTTGAACGGCGTTCTCATGGAGACTAGTAGTAACTTATAAAGTTATACTAGGCTCAATTAATAAATGTTTTATTTAGGTTAGAACCAAAACTCTATTACAGTATATGCGAATTTCATCGTATACTGTATTTACTATCCTGAAAAATATAAATTATATCGACATATATTTAATTTTTCATGTTAAATAAATATATTTAAAATAATTACAACAAATATGCAACAAATTTTTTTTTTATAGATATATAGATGAAATGACAAAAATAATATAAACTCATACACATAACACAGAGAAATCCATGATCGAATCCAAATCATAAATATTTGACCTAATAATATCAACAATTTCTATCAGTTAAGGTATATAATATGTTAAGCTATATAATAATTCTCTTAACGGCCTAAATTTAAATAATATTGGCCACATATAGATAGTAACCTTAAGTGGCCTAAATTAAAATAACGTCATCATAATGACGCCACTAAATGTCCAATATAGTGGGCACGTGTGTTATAGAGGAACTTTCATGGAATCCATCTAGGAAGGAAGGTGATTGGAAACTTGGAACGATCATTCATAGAAAATCATACTCCTTTATCACTCTTCTAGACTCAAAAGATACCACACTAGCATTATTTTATAACAATAAATACTATATATATAGATATATAGTCACAGAAAATAAAATAAAATGATATGTGCACAATTGCACACACTACCATTTATACTACCAACAACCATCAAGTTTATCTATATCCAATGGACTACTATTTTGTAAATCCTCATGCTGCTCCCAATTTTGCTCAATCTACTCATATGATTCCTAATTCATCCTCCCATGAATTTATGCAACTATCTGATTATCTCATGCTCGATGATATTTTTATGGATCACCATGATCAAGAATCTTGGTCACAAAGTTCTGAATCATTAGAGAAAGTAGCATTCAATGATGCTACTCAAGGATTCAATGATGCAACCTCTAAGAACAATAACATGTACTTTTCTTCTCCCTTAATTTGTTTTCCTGGTCTTGTTCATATTTGTCCGTCAAGTAACGTAGTAACTATAATTTTACTATAAATAAGTAATCTCAAGTTCAAACTTCGGCTATACATATTTAATGCAATGTTTCTATCAATTAATTGTACGACATGACTTCTTTTTATTCATTTAAATTAAGAAAATGCAATATCATGTATACTAATTACTATATATTGTTTTACGAACAATAAAGTGTATGGTTCATTTGTATGAAGTGTAATAATTTTGATTATGTGGAATAATAATGTTTTGCAGAAAATACAAAAATGGGATTAAGCGAGAAGTGGGGCCAAAGATAGCCTTTAGAACAAGATCAGAGATTGAGATTATGGATGATGGATACAAATGGCGGAAGTATGGAAAGAAGTCAGTGAAGAACAATCTCAACTTAAGGTAAAAGGAAAATCCTATATTTATAAACTTAATTACACTTTAAACTTTTATAGCTGTTAGAGTGCTATTGTATGATTTACGGTTAATTGAAATTTGAAAATTGTTTGAAACTCTATCAATGATTTGGTGTCACTTTTTACCATTCAAAAAGGTAGCGGCGCAGCTTGTTGCACGTTTACCTTTCATTCAAGTGTAATTATCTTACATATATATATATATATATATATATATATATATATATATATATATATATATATATATAATCTCAAACTCATGATATTTAGGTTAATGAAGATGAAATTTTGAACAATTTTCAAATTTTAGTTGATGGTAAACAACATACATGCATGTAGGGGTGGCAAAATGGATGGATGGATGAATTTGGATTTGGATTCTAATGGATGGATAAAAATAATCCATTAATTCATTACAATCCATTAAATTTTTTGGAAATCCAATCCGATCCATCCAATTAACAAAAAAATCCATCAATTCATCCATTAACATATTTAAATGGATGGATATCCATCCGATCCATCTAATTTTCAAAAAAAAAAATTTATTTTTTTTAGATTTTTTGTAAGTATAAATTAATTTAAATAATGAATGATCCGATGGATTTTAAATTTAAGGTGGATGAATTTAATCCATCCAATCAATTAGTGGATGAATCCGATCTAATCCAATTACAAAATAAATTTCTTTGTGGATGGATTGGATGAATAAATTAGTGGATGGATTTTAGCTTAATGGATTATTTTGCCACCCCTACATACATGTGATACCTTCATGGTAACATTTTTTTTTTTGGTACATCGGAAATATAAATTGCTCCCGTTAGGGATCGAACTCTGAACCTCCCCCTACCCATGTCCCCCAGCTCTTACCACTTGAGCTATCCTACAAGGACATGATAACAATTATCTTGAACAAGTTAATATTTAATCCTCATATTAAGTGTCATATTTAAAATATTTATATTTGTCTGACACTATTAATATTTATTAATCAATTGATTAACTATATATTACTGAGCATATTAATAACTAGGGTCATAATAAGTGTCATAAAAATATTTAATAAAAAATACTGTACAAAATAAAGTGTGATATATAAATTTTGCATTAGAAATATCAATTTGTGAACTTTCACAAAGTATGTTGGTATGTATTGCTCTATCTTCTTACAAAATGCACAACTTTAAACGAAACTTACGAGACAATGACTAATTGGATTCAAATTTTTGTAGCACAATAGTCACACATATGGCAGAGTTTAAATTTCATTTTTTGGTACAAGGCAGAGTGAGTTTAAATTCCTAACTAATTAAATTTACTTTAAAATGTATACATATAACATATAACATATTTTGCCAAAAACAAGTGTATACATAACATATGATCTAGATTATGATGATTGCACGGAAACACACCTAATCCAAAAGCTAGTATAGTAATCTTAATCTGGTTAAATCAGTACTTTAATTTTAGTTAGACCAGTGTGAAAGGCGGTACTGGTATGGTAGCTTAGTTAGATAATGATGTTCTGGCGGCTGATCATATTGTACTGTATGTGTGCTAATAATGCTTGAGATAGGGACAACTCCGCCTTAACATAATTTAGTTATCTTTTATAAATGGACCCCACTTTGAAATTTCATTTTTGGCTGATTATAGTAAGCACTAAGCAATAGTTAATGAGAAATGTTATCATGTGTCTTTGGAGTGTTAGTATATTAATAAAAGAAATTTAATCTTAGAACTTATGTATTTCATATTTTTGAAAAGCAAAACATTGTTAACTTCAAAATAAAATTACTATTTCGAGTATTCTTAAAATTTGTCATTAGGACACATGTTAACATGACCCATAATTAATATATTCTATGATAAAAGTGCTCACTCTGATCTCATGATACAATAAGAAAACGTTAACACAAAAAAATTATATATATTGTTTAAAAATTAGATAAAAATATTAATTTTTATTGACTAAATTTTTTCTTATATAAAGGAGGGAGGGAGTATTGATTTGGCCAAGCATTGTGTATAAACAAAAATATTTGTGATGTTAATTTATCTAATTTTTTAATGCTGTCAAAGAAAAAAATTGTTGAAAATTTTAACAAATCATGAGGTTCGAATTTTGGCTTATGGTAATATGACTTTCTTATCAATTGAGTTAAACTTATGAAAACATGTATTGATATAATTAATAACGATATTTCATTGATGATGACATTGCAGGAACTACTACAAATGTTCAAGTGTGGGATGCAATGTGAAGAAAAGAGTGGAAAGGGATAGAGATGATTCGAGCTATGTGATAACAACTTATGAAGGTGTGCACAGCCATGAGAGTCCATTTACCTCCTACTGCAGCCAAATCTCCTTTGTGCATTCTGATGCATAATTAAGCATTGCACATTTAATTTGCACTGCAAACTCACAGTTTTAACTCCCCTCTCAAGTTCTCTTCTTTCATATATAATTGTTTTTGATCAATTACTAATTAATGTAGTATGTTGATATATAAAGAAGATATTAAAAATATTTGTATTACTTTGTTAGGAAATGTATATTTTTCTGCACAAGAGTCGACCAATTAAGCAATTGCCATGTTCTTTCAAAATAAAATTATGGATAACTAACATGGTTATACTAGTTGGATATTTGAGTTTAACAAATAAAAAAAATATAATTCAAGTGCAAATTTGCAATTCTCAACTTTGTGAAATTTTTTGAAGGAAAATTTTGTTGCACATTGTGTATTATTTAATTCGAGAGATTAGTCAATACAATTATGTATAATGAATATCCAATTTAAAAGAATTTCATATACATTAATATGAGGAAAAAAATTATAGGTTGCAAATGCTATTAATTAAAATGAAAATTGCTAACTTATGGTCAAACAACACTAATTAAATAATTTTGACAAAAAAAAACACTAATTAAATAATTATTATCTTTGTCAAATAAAATAATTATTATCTTTGTTTCTATAATTAATGTTTTTTGACTCTTTGTTTCTTTAATTTGTGTTTTTTAGTACTAAATAAAGAAACAAAGATAAAAAGATATTTTGAAGTTTGTGTAGTCAAACTATTAAAAGTACCCCCTCTATATTAAAATATAAGGAAAAATTTGTCAATCAAAATTAATCATCTATATTTAAATTCTTAATCAAATACATTAATCTTTTTAACTATTTTTTCTTATATTTTATAACGGAATATTGTTTTCAATGTCAGGATTTATTTTTTATTTTTAACCAATGTTGCAGTAATTTTAGTGTCCTAGAAACACTCTGGTTAGCAACATAATTAAAATACTATGAGATGTTTGACATTGACCTAACATGTATAGGCAGGGGGAAGCTTCTCTATAAATTAGATCACTACGATTGGTCAAAAGAATATACTCCACACATGTGTGGTATTTATGCCCACAGTTGAGCTAAAAAGTTTTAAATGAATTGTTGACTATATAAATATATTTTAAAAAAAAATTAGGAAAATGTTAACTAGGACACTAGTTAAAAGGAACAAAAATTTAATAAAATACAGTATATATTAAAATTTGTGTAGTCAAAATCTTAAAAATATTTAAAATGTTATTTTTAATATAAAATCATCTCTTGTCATCTTAACTAGTGCTCCAAAATCCAAAGACACTAGTTAATTAATACTCCAACAACACTACTCACTACTCGTCCTTCGTCCCGAAATATAAATGAAAAAAATAATTTCACTTATTAAGAAAATATAATCATGAAAATTTGAAATATGATTTTGTGGGGTTTTCTTGAAATAAGTTGCATAAAAAGATATATAACCATTTTTTATTGGTTATTATTTATCGAGAAAAGGAGAGAGATTAAAAATTAAATATAATTTGATTTAATTTTATGAGAATAAGAAAAAATAGTTTTTTGAAAATAGTTTTTCCCTTATATTTTGGAACAAAAAAAATAATTTTTTTCTCTTATATTTCAAAACAGAAAGAGTAGTTAGCAAGACCCAAAAATTTACGACTCTGCTAAGTTTTAACCATACTCCCTCATGAGAAATTATCCATGCATAAGAATGACGGAGGTATGGGCTTTAAAAGTCTTCACGCTTTTAATTTGGCTATGTTGGGCAAGCAAGAGTGGCGGATCCTGACCAATCCTAATACCCTCATTTCTAAAGTTTATAAAGCCAAATATTTTCCAAAGTGTGATTTTCTTGACTCTAGCCTTGGACATAACCCCAGTTTTGTGTGGAGGAGCATTTGTAATGCTAAATTTATTGTAAAAGCAGGGTGTCGTTGGCGCATTGGTAATGGCAGTAATATTTCAGTTTGGAATGAAAATTGGTTGAATGATGCTTCATCTCTTGTGCCTGATCCTTATAATAATACTTTCTTTAATGATATGTTGGTGTCTGATATTCTGGATCATGATATCAAGAGATGGAACGTTGACTTCATATCCTCCTTTTTTGATGAGCCCGCAGTTTCTAGAATCCTTAATACTCCACTTTATCCTATTATTACGGAGGATAGAAGAATTTGGCGTTATGAAAACCATGGAGAATATTCTGTGAGAAGTGCTTATAGAATCTGCGTTCAGGAGCTCATTGACACATCTCATTTGCGAGTTCCTGGAAGTTGGACATTACTGTGGAAACTTAAAGCTCCTCCAAAGGTTAAAAACTTACTTTGGCGAATTTGTCGGCGGTGTGTTCCGACTAGAGTACGACTTCAAGACAAAGGTGTGAATTGTTCAACCATGTGTGCTCTTTGCAATGAAGAGGCAGAAGACAATATGCATATTTTCTTCACTTGTGCTAGTAGCCGAAATGTTTGGAGTATGTCTAGTTTTTCTCAAATTGTGGCTGCTGCTTCGTATACAGAAGATGACGCCTCAACAGTTATTTTTACAATTCTTCAACAATTATCAATGGATGATGCAGCTTTGTTTGCTTGTACTCTTTGGAGTATTTGGAAACAACGTAATAATCAAATCTGGAACAATGTTACTGATGCTCAGACTTTTGTTTTTTCTCGTGCTAAATCATTATTTCAGGATTGGTGTGCAGTTCGTACTGTGGTTACAAGACCTCATCCGCGTTCTCAGATTGGTGCAAAAAGTACTTGGCAAAAACCGATGACAGGCCGAATGAAATGTAATGTTGATGCTTCTTTTCCGGTTAACAACAACAAAGTCGGCATTGGTATATGTATCCGTGATGATCAAGGAGCTTTCGTTCTAGGCAGGACATAATGGATTTCTCCAAAAAGCGAAGTGCACATAGGTGAAGCACTCGGTCTTCTCGCTGCGCTAAATTGGATTCATGAGCTTAACTTAGGACCGGTGGACTTCGAATTGGATTCACAAAGAGTTGTTGATAGCTTTCATTCCTCCAAGTGTGATGTTACAGAATTTGGAGCTATTATAGCACATTGTAAATTTATTTTTTCTCTTTATTATAGAAACTCCAGGGTAGAGTTTGTGCGGAGACAAGCAAATGAGGTTGCTCATACACTTGCTAGAGCGGCCACATTGTCAGCTAGTGTCCAGATTTTAATTGATGTACCAGATTGTATTGAACACATTTTAATTAATGAAATGCTATAAGCATATTTTTGTAAAAAAAAAAAAAAACCATACTCCCTCATACTTTTATTATAAGACTTATAGTTTGACAAAAAATTTGTCAATTTTGATAAAAATTCTTTTATAATTATTAATGATATTAATTATTATTTTTCCAAAATTACTCTTACAGTATATGGATAAATTTGACGGTTTAAAAGAGTCGGTGACATTTCTAAAATATTCATAATATTAAAATCAAATACCTATTTAAAAAAATGTCTTCTAAAATCAGAGATTCATTCAATAGTTTACTCTTTACTTTACTCTTAAACACTTCTAAATAATTATATTTATCCAAATAGAGTATGTATTAACAAACTCTAATTTTAAATTTATTGAAATATAAATATATTTTAAATAATTCAATTTTAACGAATAAAGAATATAAAGTTTTTTTTGGATGAAATTAGAATTTTCACCACCAAATATGGTGATTAATTACTCATTGGATTAGAAATACTTTAAAAATTATAAAACTGTTCAGAACATACAAGATTTTTTTGAGTACGTAACTCACACATACAAAAATAGAGTGACAAGAGATTGAACCCCAATCATAAAAATGTTTGACATAATAATTTTGATATGGCTTAAACATACATTTGGTCCCTGTATGTACACCAATTTTTCGTTTTAGTCCCTGTATCGAAAATTTTGACAAAATAGTCCCTGTATCGCACTTTTTTTTTTGACATTGGTCCCTGCCGTCCAATTTCATCCAAGTGGCAAACGTTTTGCCACCTGGACCCTGCCACGTGGAATGCTAGAGGGACCAAAACCAAAAAATTGAACTGAATGCAGAGACCAAAACCAAAAAATTGAACTGAATGCTAGAGGGACTAAAACCAAAAATTTAAACTAATTGCAAAATAACCCATTTAAACTCTAAATCCTTAAATTGAAATTTGTTTCTCCACTCTTCTCTTCTCTTGTCTTCTCATAAACCAACTTTCATGGCAAAAATAATTTTGCGTCGATCAATGCGCCCCATTTGGATGAGTTTTTTGATAAAATTATGAGAGGCATTGCGAATGTTGACAACGTGATCAGAAAGCGCGTCGAGAAAACCACCACGGTTGGGCGGTTGTTGATCGGGATCGTTGAAAGGGAAATCATTAGGATAATCTTTTTTAGCAATGAGTCTCTCTGTTTAAAGGTTGATGAGAAGAGAAGAGAAGAGTAGAGAAACAAATTTCAATTTAAGGATTTAGAGTTTAAATGAGTCATTTTGCAATTAGTTTAATTTTTTGGTTTTAGTCCATCTAGCATTCAGTTCAATTTTTTGGTTTTGGTCCCTGCATTCAGTTCAATTTTTTGGTTTTGGTCCCTCTAATCCAGTCAGCAACATTTTTTGGCCACGTGGCAAAGTCCAGGTGGCAAAATGTTTGCCACTTGGATGAAATTGGACGGCAGGGACCAACGTCAAAAAAAAAGCGTGATACAGGGACTATTTTGTCAAAATTTTTGATACAAGGACTAAAACGAAAAATTGGTGTACATACAGGGACCAAATATATGTTTAAGCCTTTTGATATTTTTTACTAGTTGAGCTGAAACTTCTAGACTTTACAACATATATACAAGTTACCTCAAATAAAAATGAATTTGGTTAGGCACATATGCTGTATATACAAATATTAAATATTTTGTTTCAAAGAATATAATTTGTATTATATCAATAAATTAAACAAAAGTTTGTATAAAAAAAATTAAACAAAATAAAAATAAGAATGAAGATATTTTTCAATAAATAAAAAAAATCTGAGTATAACAAAATCACGTGCTCTCTAATCGCGTGGTTTACACGAGAATGAGTAGCGAGATCGCATCATCATAATTTAATTTCTTCCCATCTTCAGGGGTTCTTCCACCACCTTGATCCATTTCTGCAAATCATTCAACTCTCTCTTTTACTCATTCTCCAAATTAATCATTTTCACCACTTCTCAACAACTAAACATTCCCAAACCCTATTCAGATCCATCACCGAAGTGTTTGATTTCATTTTCTCCCTAGGGATGCGTAACTATGGGGTTTTAATCTCTTTTCCTGATCTCGGCGCGTGACATGGATTTTGTAACCAAATTCGATACAGCCATTTTGAAAAATCGGTGGTTGAATCTATTTGACGGAACTTGATTACTCTATATTTAGTTGAAAATATCGTTTTCAGTTTGAATTTGAATTTGAAGTTGTTAAAAAGTTGTGGAGGATTTAGAAATCATGTTCTGGAGAGAACGTGAGAGGGAGAATAAGGAACATAACGGTGGAGTTCTTTGTGGACAAGTTAGAGTGCTCGTTGTTGGTGATTCAGGTTCATGATTCGTTCTTACACTTTTTTTTTGTTGCTTTTGGTGTTGTTATTGTTCTTAGTAGTTAGTGACTTAGTGTGTTAATTTTTCCTAATTTGATGTATTTTAATGTGTGAAAGTTGTGATATGTTCATAATTAATCTTAGTTAATTTGAAATATATGGTGATTACTGATTAGTGATTACTATTAATCAGTTGTGATATGTACTTTACATTACAACCTTATTTATGCACCTTAGAAATCAGATTAGTTTAGAAGAGATTTATGCTTAAATTTTAATTTGATTTTTCAGTGGGAAATTGAAAGAAGGTGTGATGCACAAAAAGCGAAATTGATTGAGTGAAGGACATTGTAATGTAGAGACTAGAGATCCATGGGGATTTGGTTACTGCTGAAAACCATAGATTAGGGGATTGAGAAAAATAATCATTGTGATGAAACCATTATATGTTCATAACACTCAATGAAAGATTTATTTAAGAGTTAATGTTACCAAAATTAGTGTTATGGACAAGTTTGTAGAATTTATTTATGTAGTTTGCTTTAGAACTTAGACGGATAAAGGATCTACGATTCTACGTATTATAATGCAAGAGAAATAAGTAGGAAGATGGTGGAAATTTCTGAGAAATGTGATGTGGTTTGACAAACTTAAACTTCTTTAAGTGTGCTTTCGAGACCTATCCCGTGAGAATTCAAGTCATTCAAAATTAGGCTAACTTCCTATATGGGTGGAGAAAATTAGCCGAGTTAAGAATTTCAGGAGAGTAGTTTTCCCTCTTATATGGGTGTTGGACTCCACAAAGTTTAGATTTATCGATATTGTAGCTTTCTACTACGAATTGTGCGAGTATTATTGGGCTAAAGTTAATTTCTTTCAAATATAATCTTAAGGACATGCTCAGTAGTCAACTCTAGTAATTGAGTGAAGCAAATGGCTAGATGGTTTTGTGAACATGAAATATAATATTATTTGACTGATATAGTTAAAGTTGAGGAACAGAGCAGAGTAGGTGTGGCGTGAGAATAACAATATTTGACATAAATGACTTATCAAAAAAAAAAAAAAACAACATTTGACATAAATGATTAGCTACCTAGGTTTAAGTTACGGTAGGCTTAAGATGCCAAAGTTTGCCATGGAGGAATATTCATTGGAAAATACTCTCACATGACATTTCTCTGAAGCTTTTAGGATAAACTATTTATTGGTATTGTTGTGTCAAGTACACTAAAGTAGCTCTTTAGTGCCTGCTTGATTTGAGATTTTGAGGAAATACTTTCTATTTGACTGTCGCTATTTCTTAATTTGCTAATAATTACAAAAATGCATCTTCGCTTTACCTTTTTCCTAATTTCAACTCATACAAAAATGCCATTTCACCATTTATTGTACAAAGATTGGTAGACAGAAAATAAGGTGACATTTTGTAATTAATGAAATCAGAAAATATAAATAGGAAACATTTCCGCAAACCAAACAGTTCTTAAGCTGTCTATCCTTGGGCATTATTGGCGGTACTTCCCAAGTCTAAATTTATGCCCTTTGATGTGCATTACTCAACTGTAGGTAAATGATGAAAAAATAATTTGATTTTTCTGAGCATGTGATTGCTTGCCCTGCCCCCTACTTTCTGACTCTCTAAACCCATTTTCAGAGATATCTTAGTTGCAGATATATGATATTATCTCATTCTTGCAGGTGTTGGGAAGACTTCTTTAGTTCACCTTATTGTTAAAGGTTCTCCCGTTGTTCGCCCTTCTCAGACAATTGGTTGTACAGTAGATGTGAAGGTAAGTATTCCACTTTAAACGGTTTACACGAGAAATACAATGTTTCTGTTATTCAATGTCTTCTATTTCATTTCAGCATACTACTTATGGAAATACTGGTAGCTCTTCAAGTAGCCTCAAAGGTGATTCAGAGAGAGATTTCTTTGTTGAACTGTGGGATGTCTCAGGACATGAACGTTACAAAGATTGCCGATCTCTGTTTTATTCACAAATTAATGGTGAGTAAGAAGTTCTTACTGTTTCAGTTTATAAACTGTATAACTGCTTACATTTGAAGGAAGTATTTATTGTTTGAACTTCATTTGCAGGTGTAATATTTGTTCACGATCTTTCACAAAGAAGAACAAAGACTAGCTTGCAGAAGTGGGCAGCTGAGATTGCTGCAACTGGGACATTTTCAGCTCCTTTGGGATCTGGTGGCCCTGGTGGCCTTCCTGTTCCGTATATTGTTATTGGTAACAAAGCTGATATTGTTGCAAAAGAGGGTACAAGAGGAAGCAGTGGGAATCTTGTTGATGTTGCACGCCAGTGGGTGGAGAAGCAGGGTTTGCTTCCATCCAGTGAGGAGCTTCCACTGACTGAGAGTTTTCCTGGAGGTGGAGGACTTGTTGCAGTAAGCGTCTCAACTTTAAAAATTTATGTCAGCTTTACAAGTTTGACATGGCACTCAGATACTAGATAGTATGCTATCTCCATGAATAAATCTGATGTTAATGCTAATGGTTAAGGAGTTTCAAGTACTAACATGTATAGCGGCAATTCAAAATCTGATGTGAATGTGATCTTCAACCATTCTGTATTACTTCAAGGCCTAAATATTATGAATGGCTTGCATTGAAACCTCACTTTGTTGCCACCTATCTTGATTAGAAGTATTATGTTTTGTTTAGCTATAAGCCTGTAATTCATTTTCAAAATCAAGAGGCTAATGAATAAAATTATATTTCTAACAGTAGGTTCTTGAAGCATGTCAGATCATGTTTTCTTGATAGTCATTCATTATGAATAATGACTTTAGCTCGACCATTGCTGCATTGCCGACTGTGCTGTACTTGAGAAAATACTATCCGGAATCTCAATTTCTCATATAGTTATTCAAAACCTGTACCCGTTGTGATTATGAAGTAACAAATCATATCTGATAGGATTTGATACATAGATCAGCCTCTCTTTTCTTTTTCTAATAGTTGCTAACTCAGTTCATTCTTCTTATAGTAGATTTAATTTTTTGTTGTTGGATGTCTACAGGCAGCAAAAGATGCAAGGTATGATAAAGAGGCCGTGATTAAGTTTTTCCGCATGGTCAGTGATGTCTTTGATAATTTTATGCTTTATTTATTGTTTAAGTTTATCAGATGTCATCTAAATTTTCTTGTACCTTTCATTTTAGTTGATTAGGAGAAGATATTTCTCAGATGAAATACCTGCACCTGCATGGTCCGTTCCTTCAGCTCAAAGATCTTCTCAGCGTATAGATGAAAGTTTTATCGAAGAGGATCAGTCTTATAATACAAGGTATTTTATGCTTCTTTTTGAAAAATCATTTTCATGTTTTGTGTCACTCCTTACAAGTTTTATTGTTAATTGCAGTCGAAGCAGTGATCCATACAAGTATAACATGCTTCCCCCACTTCCGGCTCAACGCAATTTAACTCCACCGCCAACACTTTATCCTCAACAACCAGTTTCAGTCTCTGAAAACTACAGTTTCCCTAGATTTTCTTTGTCCGGTTCCTCAGAAATGAGTGCTTCATCGAGAACAAAGCGATCAGATATTAATGTCTGAAGATCTCATGTTTGGTAATTGGGCACCGCTATTGCACTGATATGTATTCTTACAGGGAGCAAAGTTATATGTTTGTTTTGATTCTTTGTTCCACTTGTAACCTGTCCACTGATTCATTCATTTTTTAGAGGCTTTCTCAGTGGGGAGAAGGAGCTACTTGTTCAAAGTTTGGGGAGAATTTATTATATATATATATGGTTGATTCTTTAATACCATGCCTTCTTTTTCTGCCATTGAAATGTTAACAATACATGTGTTAACCCAACAACATGTAGCACATGTGGTATTATATACTTGGTCTCTTAACCATTTGATCCGAGGTTTGATCCATGGGCGATACATATGAAAAACATGTTGAAAAACGTCAATCTCTTAAAATGAATATCAATTACCTCTATAATAAGATTGATTTCGGGAGTCTTAGATTGACCATAGAAACAACTTTGTTGATTGATACTTACACTCAAAATAAGTTGGAATGGAAGCTCTTTTGACGGTTAGCTCCATTGCTTTAAAATATAGTCGTTGAATTGATATGAATGATTGGCAAGAATCAAATAAAACTTTAACAAATCGATTTAATATACAAAAAATAAGACGAACGAGTTCATACCAATAAAAATTAAGCAAATGTTTATAAAGAGAACTATACTCAACAGCACATTCATAATTATTTTAGTTTGAATTGAAAAATAGACAACAAAACATGTATAAATTTGTATCACGCAGAAAGTAATTTTGGTTTATTCTAGAAAATTTGAAAAGATACATGAAAAAATTAATTAAATTTGAAACATAGAGATGAGTCACTACAAATAACCGGTGCAAAAAGCAACACCATTCTGGGCCCATCACACTAAACACCGCCCGCATTTCCTTCCCAATTTTTTCTCCATTAGCGGGAAGAACGAAATATCAAAAGCCGCTGTGTATTGCGTTTTCACCACTCTCACTCTCATCACTCACATCAACGCTTCTGCTCTCAGGTTCGCTTTGTTCATTTGCTTTTTTTTTTGTTACATAGAATCTTTTGTGCATTGTTGTTGTTTGATAGTTCAATTTCGGTTTTGCCGATTTGTTTCTTACAATGGATTAGTATTTCCGTATCCTTGATGCTAGAGTTTGATTATTTGTTGTTTATATTTCAATGTCGTTGGTTGATGCTAGTTTGTTTCTTATAATGGATATTGTATACCGCTTATGCTTGTTTAGAATCTACTGAATGGATTTTGACATTTTGTGTACCGTTGATGCTAATTTGTTTTGAATGTGGTAGAATTTGAGTGTTTCTTTATTTATTTTATTTGCAGTATGGAATGCATTAGTGAGAGTTGCGGCCGAGATAAAAATGAATGCCGAACTTTACAAACTTGTAACTCAGCATATTCTGATGGTTATTATGAACGACCGAATAAGAAACTTAAAAGGTTTGATGTTTGGAACTACTTTGTTAAAATTGATAAAAATGGAAAAGAAATGTGCGAATGTATGACTTGTGGAAAAGTGTTTACTTGTGGTGGAAGGTCAGGTATCACTCATCTAGACCAACATATTCTTAAATGTCCTTTGATTATGAAATCTCGTATTGCCAATCGTTTCAAGCTTAAAAAGATTAATGATGCGATGGTTCATGAGTCGATTACTCAAATGACTGTAAAACATTATCTTCCATTTCAGTTTGTTGAATGGGATAGATTTAGAGCATTCACCAAATTTGTTTCTTTTAATGAGGCTGAAATTCTTTCTAGAGATGCTGTTGTTGCTGATTTGATGAAACTTTACTTGCTTGAAAAAGATAAACTCAAAAAACAGCTAGCTTCAAATGAAGGTAGGGTGTGTTTGACCTTACGTTGTTGGACTTCGTCAACTTCTTCTAATAGCTATATTACTCTAGCGGCTCATTTTATGGATGATAAATGGAATTTGATTGTGAAATTGTTGAATTTTTGTCATTTGGACCCTGCACATGATAATTTTGAGCTATCAAGGAAGGTGTTTGGTTATTTGCAGGAATGGGGAATAGAGAGAAATGTTTTTTCTTTTACTGTTGATAATGCTTCGACTAATGATGACTTGCAAAACTTGAAAAATCAACTTTGCTCAATTGATAGTTTGTTGAGTAACGGGGATTACTTCCACTTGAAGTGTTGTGCTCGCGTCTTGGATCTTATGGTTGAAGAGAGTTTAAAGGTAGTAAGTGATTTATTGGACAAGATAAGGAACAGTTTGAAGTATGTGAGTGTGTCAAACTCCAGGTTAAAACAATTTTGTCAATGTCTTGAACAAATTGGTGGCGGTGATGGTAGCGATGACTTGCATTTGGATGTGTCCGGTAAATGGGTTTCTACTTATACAATGCTTAACAGTGCAATCAAATATCGCAGTGCCTTTGAACACATGTGTTTAAAAGATGCAACATATAGCCATTGCCCATCAAGTGAAGAGTGGGAGAGAGGAGAGCAAATTTGTGCATTCTTGAAGATATTTTATGGACTTACTACTATTCTTTCTCGATGTACTTATCCTACGTTCGGGACTCATTTAGGTAAATTTTTGGGGATAGAGTTATCATTGAAAAAAATGATGTTGAGCGAAGATGGCAAGATAAGAGATATGGCTTCAAATATGTCCAATGAGTTTGACGAGTATTTGAGTGAATATAGCATGATTCTTGCATTTGGTTGTGTTTTAAATCCTCGTCTGAAGTTCAAATATTTGGAATATCTATACGAAAAATTAGGTCATGATACGGAGACAGTAAAAGATAAGGTGAGCAGTGTGAGGAAAGCTATATATGCTCTTTTTGATGAATATGCAGACAAATATGCATCAAATTCAAGTAGTTCACCTGTGGTGGATCCACTTTCTTCTACTTCAACTCAGGAGTCGGATCTGGACATGTGTTTGTCAGAGTATCATGTATGTCTCTGTTTAGTATCTCTTTTTTGTTTTGTCTTGTTGTCTTTCTGCTTAGATATTTATTTTTTCTTTGATTTATATTGTCATAGGAATATCTTGAAAAAGAGAGGCAACAAAAATACATAGATGGTGTGTCTCAACTTGATCTTTATTTGAAAGAGACAAATATTTATTATAAAAATCCTTTAGAATATTGGAAGTACAGTGGTCATAAATATGGTATCCTTGAAAGGATGGCTAGAGATGTGTTAAGCATCCCAATAATGACAGTTGCATCAGAATCTGCATTTAGTCCTGGCAGCTGTATTTTGAACAAGTCCCAATAATGAAAGTTGTATTTTGAACATCCCAAAATTTGTATACGTAAACATATACAAATTAATTTTGAATTGAAACTAGTATAAGAAAAATTATATATTAGATAATATTTTATTCTTATTTAGTCATACTATTTTTAGTACTAATCCTAGTAAGTATTATTATTAGAATTAGAATGTGAGTGGGGTAGCTAACTAATAGTCATAAGTTGATAGTATTTAAAATTAATGAATAAATAATTAAATACCGATGTATGTGTGCTATTAGTTGAGGTGATTAACATAAATATAGGAGTATTAGAAGTGTTAAACAAACTATGCTAAATTATAGGGTTAGTGGAGAGTAGTAGGTTAAAAAGAAAAATAAAATAAAAGGAAGAAAGAAAGAAACCACCGAAAGGAAAGGATAGAAGAAAACACAGAGCACGTAAGAAAGAAAAGAAAAAAAACTTAGAAGAACAAAGATCTACCTGCATCAATAGTGAATACCGGTGAGAAGATAAGAAAAGAAACATCATTATCAACTGTTCAAGAGGTGAGTAATTACACACTTTAAAATATTTCCATGGTATACTAATTTTTAGAATATATTAGATTATAAAGAATTTAGAGACTCTAAGTGATAATTCACATCGCATAATTTATTTTGATGGAAGCCTACTCTATTTATTGAGGATTGAATCTAAATATTATAATAGAAATTCATATACGATCGATTTGATAGGCTAACTTATTTACAGAGGAAATTGGTTTGATATGCTAATTTAGTTACAGAGAAAATTGTGTATAATACGTGTACATATGATTTGAACAAGTATACTACTTAGATTGAATTAATATGTGACATGTTGCATCACACGGTGACACAGGGATAATGATAATGGAATGGTTGTTTTGTTTTCTTGGAACTGGACTAATAAATTCATATGATAACGTAAATATAATACTATTTGATTTATTGATTCCTATATAAGTACGAATTTGTGAATTGCTTATGTAGAGTCTTGGAATAATTGTTCTACTTTAAGTTGAAATAATCTTTTATATTTTAAAGATTACTATATGGATATTATATAGATATTGCGTTTGAGATTTATAGAATTATTATTATAGGTGTTTGAGATGAGTTTTATACTTCATATAGATGAGTCTTGTACTCCATATCAGATGAGTTTTATACTCCATATTGGATGGGTCTTGTACCCCATATCAGATGAGTTTTATACTCCATATTGGATGGGTCTTGTACCCCATATCAGATGAGTTTTATACTCCATATTGGATGGGTCTTGTACCCCATATCAGATGAGTTTTATACTCCATATTGGATGGGTCTTGTACCCCATATCAGATGAGTTTTACACTCCATATTGGATGGGTCTTGTACCCCATATCAGATGAGTTTTATACTCCATATTGGATGGGTCTTGTACCCCATATCAGATGAGTTTTACACTCCATATTGGATGGGTCTTGTGCCCCATATCAGATGAGTTATGTACTCCATATAGATAAGTATTGTACTCCATATCATATGAGTTTTATACTCCATATAGATGGGTCTTGTACCCCATATCAGATGAGTTTTATACTCCATAATAGATGAGCTGGAGCTCCACATGATGAGATGATATTCACTTCATAGAAAAGAGTACATCTCCTTATAATAATAAGATTTAAGTTGAATACTTTTGCTAGTATAGCTATGAAATATTACTAATTTGTAAAGGTAAGAGTTTCGATTGACTATGAGAAAATGACTATTTTGAGCTAAATAAATTATTTATGTTACTTATGCATTTTAAAGACTATTTTGAAAGAAAGCGGATACCATGGTTGATTTTTCCGGCTACCGCACCGGCTGAGAACAACATTTATTTTCTTTAACGGTGTATTATTCACTGGGATTATGTATCTCATTAAAGTGTTGTTTTCAGAGACACTAAATTGGACGGAGATCGTTGACGTCGTCGAGTACTGAAGAGTTCGACATCTTAAAAGTATTGGTTCATTAAGATTTGATTGAGAGTTTGAGAATAACGATAGAAAATTCACATAGTACTTTTATTATGGAGATTAAATATTAAATGTCCAATTTCAAGTATTTTGATATCTCATGGATTTCTAGATGTATAACTTACTTATGGATTTTATAATGTCAAGTTTTAGACATTTAACTATATTTCTAAGATTTATTTCTTGGGTAGTGTTATTCGTTCTCGTTAGCGTCTTATGATAAAGGTTTCAAAATTAGACGTTACATTTTTGGTATCAGAGCAGGTCAATCCATAGGACCAAGTGTTGTAGTGTCGCATCCTTATAGATGACATGTGTGCGAACACTGTCGATGCCTAGCAAGCGTCATCTGTCGTAGTGCGTTAGTCGCGTCTAATTGCTGATATATTTTCTTATATACTAATTTTAATTTATAGACACGCTCTCACATTAACCACTACTTTACTTTTGCAAAGTACCTGATGAACATCTTGAAATGTTGTTAACTTGACTTACACTCTTACTTGATAGGAGTATTTCCATGTAAGTATGTAACATATGTTCTTAAATTATGATAGTTTAAAATTTGTGACTTTTGCCTCATTTGAATTGTAAGAAATAGTGAATATTTAGAATTGCTATTATCTGCTCTTACTCTCTTTAATGGTGTTTGTTAGATAGTTGCTTTATGGGTGACAATTTTTGACGTCGGGAGAAAATTCTTAAAGGGGAGGGAGTAACACCTCAAAATTTAAAAATATTTAATTTATTAAAAACTAGTTAAATAATATTTTAGTATTAACTTATTTAGCTAATTTAGTATTAATTAATAGTTGTGGTGTGAGTAGAGAATATTAGAAGTAATTAACTAAATAAAACTTTAGGTAAGTTAAATAATAAAAATAATATGAGAAAAAGGAGGGAAAAAAAAACAGAAATTAGAAGAAGATAGTAAGGGAAGAGGGCGCGTGAGGCACTAAAAGGATGAGGTGATAGGTAATCCAATTAAAATAGATTAGTATGAAGAATAAAAATGATATTTCTTTTAGGATTTTATTGGGAATTAAAAGTGGAAACAAATATGTCAAGATCATTCTTATTTACAAAGAAAAAATTTAACGTTCATCTATAAATATAGTAATATAATTCAAAATCAGGATAACCTTCTTTCAATTGAGAGAGAGAGAGAGAGAGAGAGAGAGAGGGGAACATATGAGGTAAGGAGTAAAATCATAAAATCATAGAAGCAACATCTGAGCCTAGAGAGTTCTACATAATCTAAGAAAGAAGTTTGAATAAGTCTCACTAATCTAAAGAGTTTTGTCTTGACTAAATAATTAAAGGCTTTGGTAACCATAAGAATCTGTTTTCTTCTTGTTTTGAATATATGTTATAATTTCTTTAATTACTTCTTAATCTTTGCGAATTGCCTTTTCTGTTTTGTGCCTATTTTTCGTACAACCTCTTTTATGAATTGTGTTTGTATTCTTTGATCAAGTTGTTTTGTTCTTATTCTTAGAGATGTTGAATAGATGAAAATTTAATCAATAAGAACCTTAAAAGTTGAGTTAAGATGAATTGATAATATCACAGGTTAATAGAGAATAATTATAGAGTTGTAGAGATGGAATAGGGACCCGAATGTCCATCTCTGAGCTAAAAATCTGATTATAAGTTGCGTTTAGGTGTCGTATCAAATTGGGGTTTCAGAAAAGTTAAAATTTAAGGGTTGTAGATTTAAAACCCACTGTCAGTTTAGTGATTCAGGGAATCGCATTTTTGACCATCAAGACGTTCGAACTTGAATTTGTGTTATACACCAAAGTTGTAGCTCTTTTTTTTAGCTGTCCAACACCTATGGTCACGCATCATTTGGATAACCTAAGCAAAAGTAATGCCGACACAGTGAACATATTGAAATGTTTTATTTAACTTATAACCAAAACTTAAGAATCCTTTGTACTCTAAATTGGCTTCTCGTATCAACATGAAATTTGTAGCCTTTTGTCTTAGTTTTCTAACGCATATTTTTGCGCCTCAATCGGATACTCGTAGATCAAAAGATAATATGTGCATTGGTAAGGTGTTTAATTGATGTGCTTGGTTAATGAGTTTTAAATAATTATTTTCATAATAAATTTTTAGTGAGTAAGTAAATAGGAAGGAATTATTTTTAAATAAAATGGGGTTAGTATTAACTAATTAAGGGGCACATGTATTCTTGAGGATCACTCCTAAGATTAAGGTGGAAAGGGCAATGAATGTCAAGATGTTAAATCCTCTTTTCAAATTCTAAAATGAGTTGGTATATAGTTGCTTATCAGTTGGCTCTACTACCACCATTATCTAATCTTCACACTGTATTTCTTGTTTCTCAACTTCGAACTTATGTGTTAGATATATAGATCACATATGAGCACTCTTCTGTGTCAGTATATTGAATGATAAGTTGATAACTTAATTTTAAGCTTAGACCTACTCAGATCATGGACAAGAGCACTAGAACTCTAAGGAACAAGATGATTTTATTGGAAAAAGTGGTTTGAAAAGGGTTAACGCCAGAGGAAGCCACTTGGAAATAAGAGGAACAAGTCTTATATTAGTATCCATACCTCACTAATGCTGGTAGATATGACTTATGGTGTTGTGTCAACTATGTGTGTTGAGTTTTAAAATATTTAACGAAAAATTTCGGGGACGAAATTTCTTTTAGGGGGGAAGAAATGTAACATCCCAAAATTTGTATACGTAAACATATACAAATTAATTTTGAATTGAAACTAGTATAAGAAAAATTATATATTAGATAATATTTTATTCTTATTTAGTCATACTATTTTTAGTACTAATCCTAGTAAGTATTATTATTAGAATTAGAATGTGAGTGGGGTAGCTAACTAATAGTCATAAGTTGATAGTATTTAAAATTAATGAATAAATAATTAAATACCGATGTATGTGTGCTATTAGTTGAGGTGATTAACATAAATATAGGAGTATTAGAAGTGTTAAACAAACTATGCTAAATTATAGGGTTAGTGGAGAGTAGTAGGTTAAAAAGAAAAATAAAATAAAAGGAAGAAAGAAAGAAACCACCGAAAGGAAAGGATAGAAGAAAACACAGAGCACGTAAGAAAGAAAAGAAAAAAAACTTAGAAGAACAAAGATCTACCTGCATCAATAGTGAATACCGGTGAGAAGATAAGAAAAGAAACATCATTATCAACTGTTCAAGAGGTGAGTAATTACACACTTTAAAATATTTCCATGGTATACTAATTTTTAGAATATATTAGATTATAAAGAATTTAGAGACTCTAAGTGATAATTCACATCGCATAATTTATTTTGATGGAAGCCTACTCTATTTATTGAGGATTGAATCTAAATATTATAATAGAAATTCATATACGATCGATTTGATAGGCTAACTTATTTACAGAGGAAATTGGTTTGATATGCTAATTTAGTTACAGAGAAAATTGTGTATAATACGTGTACATATGATTTGAACAAGTATACTACTTAGATTGAATTAATATGTGACATGTTGCATCACACGGTGACACAGGGATAATGATAATGGAATGGTTGTTTTGTTTTCTTGGAACTGGACTAATAAATTCATATGATAACGTAAATATAATACTATTTGATTTATTGATTCCTATATAAGTACGAATTTGTGAATTGCTTATGTAGAGTCTTGGAATAATTGTTCTACTTTAAGTTGAAATAATCTTTTATATTTTAAAGATTACTATATGGATATTATATAGATATTGCGTTTGAGATTTATAGAATTATTATTATAGGTGTTTGAGATGAGTTTTATACTTCATATAGATGAGTCTTGTACTCCATATCAGATGAGTTTTATACTCCATATTGGATGGGTCTTGTACCCCATATCAGATGAGTTTTATACTCCATATTGGATGGGTCTTGTACCCCATATCAGATGAGTTTTATACTCCATATTGGATGGGTCTTGTACCCCATATCAGATGAGTTTTATACTCCATATTGGATGGGTCTTGTACCCCATATCAGATGAGTTTTATACTCCATATTGGATGGGTCTTGTACCCCATATCAGATGAGTTTTATACTCCATATTGGATGGGTCTTGTACCCCATATCAGATGAGTTTTACACTCCATATTGGATGGGTCTTGTACCCCATATCAGATGAGTTTTATACTCCATATTGGATGGGTCTTGTACCCCATATCAGATGAGTTTTACACTCCATATTGGATGGGTCTTGTGCCCCATATCAGATGAGTTATGTACTCCATATAGATAAGTATTGTACTCCATATCATATGAGTTTTATACTCCATATAGATGGGTCTTGTACCCCATATCAGATGAGTTTTATACTCCATAATAGATGAGCTGGAGCTCCACATGATGAGATGATATTCACTTCATAGAAAAGAGTACATCTCCTTATAATAATAAGATTTAAGTTGAATACTTTTGCTAGTATAGCTATGAAATATTACTAATTTGTAAAGGTAAGAGTTTCGATTGACTATGAGAAAATGACTATTTTGAGCTAAATAAATTATTTATGTTACTTATGCATTTTAAAGACTATTTTGAAAGAAAGCGGATACCATGGTTGATTTTTCCGGCTACCGCACCGGCTGAGAACAACATTTATTTTCTTTAACGGTGTATTATTCACTGGGATTATGTATCTCATTAAAGTGTTGTTTTCAGAGACACTAAATTGGACGGAGATCGTTGACGTCGTCGAGTACTGAAGAGTTCGACATCTTAAAAGTATTGGTTCATTAAGATTTGATTGAGAGTTTGAGAATAACGATAGAAAATTCACATAGTACTTTTATTATGGAGATTAAATATTAAATGTCCAATTTCAAGTATTTTGATATCTCATGGATTTCTAGATGTATAACTTACTTATGGATTTTATAATGTCAAGTTTTAGACATTTAACTATATTTCTAAGATTTATTTCTTGGGTAGTGTTATTCGTTCTCGTTAGCGTCTTATGATAAAGGTTTCAAAATTAGACGTTACATTGTTTATCCAAACAAGCCCTTAGAATATGTGGTGTGTGTTGTTGTTGATAGTTCAATATTGTTGTTACCGATTAGTTGCTTGAATCTAAATAATTAACTTTGCAAAAAACTTTTTCTATTTTTATTAATTAAAATGTGTTGTTTTCACTTGCTATTTGCTAATACAAAGATGCGAAACTCTTAAAGTTAACCGTTGTTGTGATGGAGAGAAGATGAATTGTTTGCTAGGGATTATGTATTCTTTTGGTATTTTCATTGTTTAAAAAAAATGTAGGTTCAATCTTTTTGTTAGAAGGTAAAATTATTATTCAGCGTTGTCATTTTTGCGTAATGCTATATGTGTCACTGAATTTTTAATGCGGTAGAGTTTGTTTTGTTTATTTGCAGTATGGATTCCACTAGTGAGATACGCGGCGGTGAAAATGATGGCCAAATTTTACAAACTTGTTGCTCAGCAAATTGTGATGGTTATTATGAACCACCAAATAAGAAGCTTAAAAGGTGTGATGTTTGGAACTACTTTGTTAAAATTGATATAAATGGAAAAGAGATGTGTGGATGTAAGACTTGCGGGAAAGTTTTTACTTATGGTGGAAGGTCAGGTATCTCTCATCTAAACCAACATATTCCAGTATGTCCTTTGATTATGAAATGTCGTATTGCTAAGAATTTCGGACTCAAAGAGATTGATCATATGATAGTTCGTGAATCAATTACTCAAATGACTATAAAAAATCATCTTCCTTGTCAGTTTGTAGAGTGGGATAAATTTAGGGCATTTACGAAATTTGTTTCTTATAATGAGGCTCAATTTAATTCTAGAGATGATGTTGTTGCTGATGTGATGAAAGTTTACTTGCTTGAAAAGGATAAATTGAAAAAACAGCTAGCTACAATTAAGGGTAGTGTGTGTTTAAGCTTTCGTTGTTGGACATCTTCAGCTTCTCCTCGTGGCTATGTTACTTTAACGGCTCATTTTATGGATGATAAATGGAATTTGATGGTCAAATTGTTGAATTTTTGTCATTTAGACCCTTCACATGATAATTTTGAGCTATCAAGGAAGGTGATTGGTTATTTGCAGGAATGGGGAATAGAGAAAAATATTTTTTCTATTACTATGGATAATTCCTCAGTTAAGGATGACGGCGACTTTCAAAACTTGAAAAATCAACTTTGCACGCTTGATAATTTGTTGAGAACGTTTGTCACATCAGCAACACCATCATCTCTAGAAAAACATTTTAAGTGTTGTGCTCGTGTCTTGGATCTTATAGTTGCATGCCTTCAGAAAATATGCAAGCTCTCGTTTGCGCTCATAATTGGTTATTTGGGTTCTCACCTCCTGGTAAATATTTTTCGCAATCAGTATAATTTTTTAGATTTTGTTTCTCATGATTAATATATTGTTGATTAGTATCGTTATATTAACTTTGGTCATTATATCATTACACAGATCAATTTGGAGATGTGATCGAGGAAACAAGAAAAATTGACATAAGTCTATCTAAGCAAGATTCAAAATGTCATTGCTTTCACAATGAGAACAAAAATGAAGATTCATAGATTGGAAGGGTAACTGATGTTGGTTTCTTTCATCAGAAAGATTTAATAATTTGATGTGGCTACTAATATTTTTGTTTGACATATAATATGTAGTTAGTATTTATAATATTCAGATATGTTGGTATTTGATCAAACATGGAATCCACAAGATCAAGTTTCATTGTTTGGCATTTTTCTTTTTTTCCTCCCAGAGGCTAGATATGGGTGAAGATGTGAGGTTATGGACAAAATGCAGTGTATCCAAATGATCCTAGTAAACAAAATTGTTGATAAATTCACTAAAATTTTGCAAAATGTGATAAAGAAAATGAAGCAAGATTTGATCAGTTTGGGTAATTTGTAAATTTGAAAACTCCAAATTGTGAATTTGATTTTATCGTTCTTTTGTGACAGAATCTATATATTGCATGTTTGTTATATTTTCCAGCGAGCACGGATTTACAGATTATTCACAACCTGTGATCAGTATTCTATTGTACAAATCTCACTTGATCTGATGATACTAATTGGTCCAATAATAGAAACAAATTTGTTCAAGGTATAACACATACTGCATTTGTGAACCATAGAACTAGTTTGTTTTGTATTTTATTTTTCATATATTGTTCAGATTCACTTTGTACTCCAGTATTTTTCTAATCTATCTGTTGAGAAGTAAATAGTTTATGGCTGTTATGTGATATGTTTTTTTTTCTTCTTTTGCATATGCCTCAACAAAAAATTCATCAATCAAATGTTGTTTCTCAGAACATAAAATAATTGGCCATCATATTATTCAACTAGTATCATTGTAAGTTAAGTAATTGCATAAACTAATCACTCTAGTCGAATAGGACCACAATGGATGGCAAATATATCTATCAAGAGTTTTAGCCCTACTACATTTACCAAGAAACTCAAATCATCTCATTTAAGTGTTTGAGTTTTATATACACTCCTAGCAACATTAGGGTTGAATTCGAACTAACCAAGAGTATGATTTAATTTCTAAGTCCATTTGAATTGTGAAACTACCTGATATTTCCACACATCTATATGTTGTCCCAAGAAATGTACACATTCTTTATTTTTTCTTTATATACCTTCCGTTCTCTTCAAACTCTTTTTTTTTTTGATAAATTCTTTTCAAACTCTAACCAACTCGAGTGTCTAGTCTTTATATCTTTAAAGTTTTAGATAAATAATTTGACTTCGAAAATGATAATAAGATTAAATGTTTGAATTTTTTTTTGAAAGGATAAAAACATTTTATATACGTCATTTAATATTTTTCTTGGTCGAGACTTGTGTATACATCGCTAAATTAGAGACACCTCAAAGAGTGAGATAACTGACCCAGAGATTTAAAGTTGCTCCGTATTTAAGGCAAGAATCGAACCTTCGACCCTTGATTAAAGTAGGATGAGTCCCTGCTCAACCGCATCCTCTGGGTTAAAATGTCATTTAGTATGATTATAATATAAGTAACAACAATGTGGCAAAAATGAAAATTAAAAAATAAGTAACAACAACTTTATCTTCGGAAAAGTAAAAACGACCCAATCAATAAAATAAATAAAAAAGGGAAGGGATTTGTGTGGGAGAAAAGGGGGTGTAGAAAGGAAAAACTACTAATACCCTATAGGGCCCAAATTTGGCGCCAAAAATCTTCCCCAATAGCGGGAAGGAAGGAAATAGAAAGATGCAATGCAATCGTCATTTGCATCTCACTCTCACTCACGCTTCCGCTCGGAATCTCTCCCACAGGTTCGCTTTGAATAAATTTATTGATTTAGGGTCTGTTTGGATCGACTGATGAGTTTATTTTTATAAGTTCTCAAAAATAGCTTATGAATGTATAAAAAACAAATTTATCTTTATTTTATGTTTTGCTATAAAAATAGCTTATGTAAGTCGTCTATACAAAAGCTCTTATAATGATAGACGTTTGTGTTACATGATGCAAATAAGTTGTTTATCCAAACAAGCCCTTAGAATATGTGGTGTGTTGTTGTTGTTGATAGTTCAATATTGTTGTTGCCGATTAGTTGCTTCAATCTAAACAGTTAACTTTGCAAAAACATTTTCTATTTTTATTATTTAAGATGTGTTATTTTTAGTTGCTAATAAAAAGATGCAAAACTCTTAAAGTCAATTGATGTTGTAATGGAGAGAAGATGAATTTTCATTGTTTTTAAAAAAATGTAGGTTCAATCTTTTTGTTAGCAAGTAAAATTATTATTCAGCATTTTCATTTTTTCGTAATGCTATGTGCGCTAATGAGATTGAATGCGGTAGAGTTTGAGTATTATGTGTTTGTTTTTATTTATTTGCAGTATGGATTCCATTAGTGAGATACGCGGCGGTGAAAATAATGGCCAAATTTTACAAACTTGTTGCTCAGCAAATTCTGATGGTTATTATGAACCACCAAATAAGAAGCTTAAAAGGTGTGATGTTTGGAACTACTTTGTTAAAATTGATAAAAATGGAAAAGAGATGTGTGAATGTAAGACTTGCGGGAAAGTTTTTACTTGTGGTGGAAGGTCAGGCATCTCTCATTTAAGCCAACATATTCCTGTATGTCCTTTGATTATGAAATCTCGTATTGCTAAGAACTTCGGGCTCAAAGAGCTTGATCATAACATGGTTCGTGAATCGATTACTCAAATGACTATAAAAAATCATCTTCCATGTCAGTTTGTAGAGTGGGATAAATTTAGGGCATTTACGAAATTTGTTTCTTATAACGAGGCTCAATTTTATTCTAGAGATGATGTTGTTGCTGATGTGACGAAAGTTTACTTGCTTGAAAAGGATAAATTGAAAAAACAGCTAGCTACAATTAAGAGTAGTGTGTGTTTGAGCATTCGTTTTTGGACTTCTTCCGCTTCTCCTCGTGGTTATGTTACTTTAATGGCTCATTTTATGGATGATAAATGGAATTTGATTGTCAAATTGTTGAATTTTTGTCATTTAGACCCTTCACATGATAATTTTGAGCTATCAAGGAAGGTGATTGGTTATTTGCAGGAATGGGGAATAGAGAAAAATATTTTTTCTATTACTATGGATAATTCCTCAGTTAAGGATGACGGCGACTTTCAAAACTTGAAAAATCAACTTTGCACGCTTGATAGTTTGTTGAGAACGTTCGTCACATCAACAACAACACCATCTCTTGAAAGACATTTTAAGTGTTGTGCCCCCATCTTGGATCTCATGGTTGAAGAGAGTTTGAAGGTAGTAAGTGATGTATTGGACAAGATAAGGAACAGTTTGAAGTATGTGAGTGTGTCAAACTCTAGGTTAAAACAATTTCGTCAATGTGTTGAAGAGGTTGGTGGCAGAGATGGTAGCGATGTCTTGCATTTGGATGCGTTTGGTAAATGGGTTTCTACTTATACGATGCTCAAGAATGCAATCAGATATCGCAGTGCCTTTGAACGCATGTGTTTGAATGATACAGCATATAGTCATTGTCCATCTAGTGAAGATTGGGAAAGAGGAGAGAAAATTTGTGCATTCTTGATGAATTTTTATGAACTTACCAATATAGTTTCTGGATCTACTTATCCTACTTCCTATCATCATTTAGATAAGTTTTTGGGGATAGAGTTTTCATTGAAAAAAATGATGTTGAGTGAAGATGAAAAGATAAGAGTTATGGCTTCAAAGATGTTTAATGAGTATGACAAGTATTTGAGTGAATATAGCATGATTCTAGCATTTGGTTGTGTTTTAAATCCTTGTCTGAAGTTTGAATGTTTGGAGTTTCTGTACAAAAAATTAGGTCATGATACGGAGACAGTAAAAGATAAGGTGAGCAATGTGAGGAAAGCTTTATATACTCTTTTTAATCAATATGCCAACAAAAGTGCATCAACTTCAACTAAGTTTTCTTTAATGGGTTCTCGTTCTTCATCAACAAAATGGAAAGGGGAGATAGACTCGTTTGAACTTGAGTTTGAAGTACGTTTCTGTTTTGTGAATTTGTTTAGTTTTGTTTTGTCTTTCTGCTTAGATATTTATTTTTTCTTTGATTGGAATTTTCATAGGAATATCTTGAAAAAAAGAGGCAAGAAAAATATGCAGGTGGTGCGACTCAACTTGATGTTTATTTGAAAGAGACAGATATACATTATGAAAATCCTTTAGAATATTGGAATAACTATGATGATGAATATGATATCCTTGCAAGGATGGCTAGAGATGTGTTGAGCATCCCTATAATCACAGTTGCATCAGAATCTGCTTTTAGTCATGGCAGCTGTATTTTGAACAAGTATAGAAGAAGTTGTATGGTTTCAAAAAATCTCCAAGCTCTTGTATGCTCCCATAATTGGTTATATGGGTTCTCACCCAGTGGTAAATTTTATTGTAATTTGTTTAACTTTTTAGAATCTGTTTCTCACAAATTATATATCATTGATTGTTATTATTATATTAACCTTTGGTTATAATGTCAATACACAGATCAAATTGGAGATGTGATTGAGGAGACCAGAAAAATCGACATAAATCTATCTAAGCAAGATTCAAAATGTCATTGTAGCCATGAGAACAAAACTGAAGATTGATGGATTGGAAGGATAATTGCATTTTTGTTGCATTTTCCAGTTATCACAGATTTATAGATTATTCACATCCTGTGATCAGTATTCTATTGTACAAATCTATTATGATCTGTTGCCATTGACATTGACATTTATTCTAACACAAAAGTCATGAATCATATCCATCCATGCTTTATTAATT
This sequence comes from Trifolium dubium, assembly GCA_951804385.1. Lineage (NCBI taxonomy): Eukaryota > Viridiplantae > Streptophyta > Magnoliopsida > Fabales > Fabaceae > Trifolium > Trifolium dubium. The sequence continues at coordinate 4,547,798 of OX638071.1, forward strand.
GTTTGTCATCTAAATTTTCTTATTCCTCTCCTTTTAATTGATTAGTAGAAAATATTTCTCAGATGTAATACCTGCACCTGCATTGTTCATTTCTTCACCTCAAAGATCTTGTGTGTAAATGAAAGTTTTGTTGAAGATGATCAGTCTTATAATATAAGCCATCTTATGATTATTTTGTAAATCATTTTCACGTTTTAATGTCTGTCTCATTCCAACCACAAGTTTTCAATCCACAAAGCTCAAACTTCAAACTCTTGCTTAAGGGATCCAATTTTTGTTTCACTCCAACCAATATAATATGATCCAATAACAAGTTTTAAAAATGTCATCCGATCTTTTATTATAAGTAAAAGTAATTAACATAAAATTTATTCAAGAATTTAGTTACAATTAATCCTTATGCTCTCATAAGAAATAAATGCATTTTAAAAATAACCATTCATGATATTTTTTTTTGTCGAAACCGGAGTATCCACCGCCGAACGCAGTGCGGAGTAGGGCTGGGCATCGGTTCGGTTCGATTTCGGTTTGAAACCCTAGAACCGGTCGGACCGACGGGCCCAACATACAGGCCCAATTTCGAACCAAATATGGTTCGGTCTTTTTCGGTTCGGCTTTTTTCGGTTCGGTCTTGTTCGGTTCGGTATTCGGTTTGACCCAATGATAAATATTAATTTAAAATTTTAAGCAAAATCTAGTTTAGTTTACTTTTTTTTTCGTTTTTTTTTTTCTAATAATTGTAGGCCATTAGTTCCTTTTTTTTATTATATCTATTTATTTGTCCAATTTTGGTCCAAGAAAAAATAAATCACATATTTCTTTGGCATTCATGGTATATTCCTGTTCAACAACAACAACAACAACAACAACAAAGCTTCAACTTCAACAAACACCATCACAGCATCAAAAAAGTGCAAAAAGTAAAAGCTTTTGCAATAGATCTAACAAGAAACACAACACTAGCAACCAAAACTAAAGCCTAACAAGTAGAACCTCAACAAAGACAACAACATATCTAACCACAGAAACGAGAGAGAGAGAGAGAGAGAGAGAGAAGTAAAAACAAATATACAAACTTCAGAAAAGAAATCTATAAACAAATTAGAGATTTGTGAGAAGGGGTTGGGAAGGAATGAAACAACTATGAGAGGGGGTAGAGATTTGCCGCCGCTGGATCTGTTGTTGTGCTACTAGGGTTAGGAATGGATAGAATGGAAGTGTGTGATTGCCCTTTTAAAGAAAGAAATCTAGGGTTTAAATGGGTCAGCCAACGAATTGGGCTTTGCTTGTGGTCCAATACCATTAATACCATTCATTAATAGTAATAATTATAATAGCTTCGGTTCGGGCCGGGTTCCGACGGGCCAAATATCTGCAACCGCACCCGACCGAAGTGACCCTAAAATAACCGATTTTTAGCCCGATCAACCCGCGAACCCGAATTAAGCCGACCCGCGGACCCAATTTCGGTTTGGGCCGGTTGGTTAACTTCGGTTAACTTATATTTGCCCAGCCCTAGTGCGGAGTGGATAACTGCTGAAAGCATCTAAGTAGTAAGCCCACCCCAAGATGAGTGCTCTCCTATTCCGACTTCCCCATAGCCTACAGTATCACAGCCTAGACAGCGATGGGTTCTCTGCCCCTACGGGGATGGAGCAAAAGAAGTTTTGAGAATTGAAGGTTACGGCGAGACTAGCCGTTTTTCATTAACGATAGGCGTCAAGTGGAAGTGCAGTAATGTATGCAGCTGAGACATCTCGCTAGATTGGAGGCACCTCAAAGGAACCATTCATGATATTTATTACTGAAGAACAAACTTCAAATTAAATGATGGGGTTTTATGATATCTTAATGATCTCATAAAAATAATTTTTATCAAGAAAAAATAGAATATAATAAATTTAATAAAAATTATTTACATGCTGGAAAAAAATTATGTTTTTTAATTTTTAAAATTGAAAAACTACCCATGCTCTATACTCTATAGATCTGTATGTCTAAGCCCAGCCCAGCCCAATTCCGTATCGCGCCCGAAATTTTCCCCATTAGCGGGAAGGAAATAGAAAGATAAAAAATTGTTAACAAAATCGTCATTTTCATTTCACTCTTCCGCTCACAAATCTCTCCCAGGTTCGTTTTGCTTGATTTCACTTTTCACTTTTTATTTATTTATTTTATAATAATTACAATTTACAAGCATAAATTTATCTATTTACAGTAGAATCTGTTATGTGTTATGTTACTGTTGATAGTTTAATATTGTTGTTGCCCTGCTTGAATCTAAGCAAGTATAGTTGATTCCTAATCACAGTTTAATCTGTGAACTTTTGTTCTAATTTTCTATAAGATGTGTTTATTAAAACTTGTTAATAAAAAATGAGAGACTCTAAAAGACATTGCAAGTTTAAAGCGGGAAATTCTAGACATTAGGCTATCTGACCAAAAAAAAATGAGAGATTGTTAAAGTGAACAGTTGTGATGAAGAGACTTATGAAATGCTAGCTAGGGATGATGCGTTTTTAGAAATAATGGAAACAACTATTTTGGCATTTTCATCTTTTCTTAAAAATACACACAACTTGTTCACTTTAAGATTCTATTATCTCTTTGTTAACTAGTAAATTTAATGTTCAGCGTATGCACCTATGAAGCACGGACACAGGACACAGGACACGACACTGATACGTCGACACTGACACGCCTATTCTGAGAAGTGTTTGCGCTTCATAGTATGCACTAATGAGTTTTGAATGTGGTAGTGTTTGAGTATTTCTGTGTTTGTTTTTAATTATTTGCAGTATGTATTCCATTAGAGAGAGACTTGGCGCCGGTGTAAATGATGGCCAAAGTCACTCAGCATATTCTGATGGTGATCATGAACCCCCAAATAAGAAGCTGAAAAGGTTTAATGTTTGGAACTACTTTATTAAAATTAAAGAAGATGGAAAAGAAATGTGTGAATGTAAGGCTTGTGGGAAAATGTTCGTGTGGGGTGGAAAATCAAATATTTCTCATCTAGATCAACATATTCCCAAATGTACTTTGATTTTGAAATCTCGTATCGCCGAGTATTTTGAGCTTAAAAAGCTTGATCATGCGATGGTTCGTGAGTCGATTACTCAAATGACTATAAAACATTATCTTCCATTTCAGTTTGTTGAATGGGATGAATTTAGGGCATTCACCAAATTAGTTTCTCATAATGAGGATCATTTACTTTCTAGAGATGCTGTTGTTGGTGATGTGATGAAAGTTTACTTGCTTGAAAAAGATAAATTGAAAAAACAGCTATTGGCAATTAAGGGTAGTGTGTGTTTGAGCATTTGTTGTTGGACTTCTTCTGCTTCTTCTCGTGGGTATGTTACTTTAACGGCTCATTTTATGGATGATCAATGGAATTTGATTGTCAAGTTGTTGAACTTTGGTCATTTCGACCCTTCGCATGATAATTTTGATCTATCAAGGAAGGTGATTGGTTATTTGCAGGAATGGGGAATAGAGAGAAATATTTTTTCTATTACTATGGATAATGCTTCAGCTAATGGTGACAATTTGTTAAACATGAAAAATCAACTTCGCTTGATAGTTTGTTGAGAACTTTCATCACATCAGCAACACCATCATCTCTAGAAAAACATTTTAAGTGTTGTGCTCGTGTCTTGGATCTTATGGTTCAAGAGAGTTTAAAGGTAGCAGGTGATGTATTGGACAAGATAAGGAACAGTTTGAAGTATGTGAGTGTGTCAAACTCTAGGTTGAAACAATTTTTTCAATGTGTTGAAGAAGTTGGTGTCGGTGATGGTAGCGATGATTTGCATTTGGATGTGTCCGGTAAATGGGTCTCTACTTATACGATGCTTAAGAGTGCAATTGAATATCGCGGTGTTTTTGAACGCATGTGTTTGAAAGATACAACATATAATCATTGCCCATCGAGTGAGGAGTGGGAAAGAGGAGAGAAGATTTGTGCATTCTTGAAGAATTTCTGTGTACTTACCAATATGGTTTCTGAATCTACTTATCCTACACTCTATACTAATTTATATGAATTTTTGGAAATAGAGTTTTCATTGAAAAGTATGATGTTGAGTGAAGATGACAAGATAAGAAACATGGCTTCTAAGATGTTGATTGAGTTTGACAAGTATTTGAGTGAATATAGCATGATTCTTGCATTTGCTTCTGTTTTAAATCCTAGTATGAAGTTCTGGTATTTGGAGTATCTATACAAAAAATTAGGTCATGATATGGACACGGTAAAAGATAAGGTGAGCAATGTGAGGAAAGCTATATATGCTCTTTTTAATGTATATGCCAACAAATATACATCAACTTCACGAAGGTTACGTGTGATTGATTCTGGTTCGACATCTTATGAAAGGTTTCGCGTATGTCTCTGTTTTGTGCAACTATTTTTTGTTTTGTTTTTTGTTTTTTGTCTTTCTGCTTGAATGTTTATTTTGTCTTTGATTTATTTTGTCATAGGAATATCTTGAAAAAGAGAGGCAAGAAAAATATGCAGGTGGTGTTACTGAACTTGATCTTTATTTGAAAGAGAAATATAGAGATGTAGATGCTTTAAGATATTGGAATAACAATGATGATGAATATGATATCCTTGCAAGAATGGCTAGAGATGTGTTTAGCATTCCAATAATTGCAGTAGCATCAGAATCTGCTTTTAGTCCTGGCAGCTGTATTTTGAACAAGTATAAAAGCTGTATGGTTTCAAAAAATTTGGAAGCTCTTGTATGTTCCCATAATTGGTTATTGGGTTCGCACCTAGCGGTAAGTTTTATCGCAATTGGCATATTTTTTTTAGAATTTGTTTCTCATGATAAATATATATCGTTGATTATCATCATTAATTATATTAACCATGTTTATAATATCAATACACAGATCAATTTGAAGATGAGGTTGAAGAGACAAGAAAAATTGGCATAAATCTATCTAAGAAAGTTTAATAATGGCATTGCTTCTATTAGAATACAACTGAAGATTCATAGATTGGAAGGATGATTGATTTGGTTGGTTGGTTTTCTTTCTGCTTGCAGACTTGTTACTTGATGTGGCTACTGATTTTTTGTTTAGACATATGTACTTGATATAGGTTTGATCAATTGTGAACTTTACTTTATCCTTCTGTGACAGAAGTCTATATATTTGCATGTTTTTTTGTATTTTCCAGTTACCACCTATTTATAGATTAGTTACAACCTATGATCAGTATTGTGCTTACAAATGTAATATGATTTGTTTCCTCAACACTGATTTTCTCTTAGATTTTGACATTTATTCTAACAAAAAAGTCATGAACAGTATATATTTTTTATATAAGCAAATGCTAACTAATGTTCTAGAAACACTGAATAAACACTATTTGTAGATTTGTTTTTTTCAAAAGTCGTGTATTTAACACTTTTAAAGTTTAAATTTTAATTTTTTTGAGATAAAACTTTTCTTTTATTTTTATATTTTATTTTTTAATAAGGTTCCTGTGACACTTATTACTTAGCCATAGCTTTTTTATACTCATCACAATTTACAAGTGTTTGTCCAGTACATTATAGATATTTTTAAAAGCTATAGAAAAACATTGAGGAAGAAATATCTAAACTGTCAAATTATGATAAAGAATTTGGACATTGAAAGTTAATTATTTATTTATTTAATGATGACTAATGTTGTATGCTATTGAATATGTTTGAAATATTCAAATGCAAGATGGGAGTCACACACGTAGGCAGAACGTGTTAGAAGAATAGATTGTGCAAAATGGTAACTACCAAAACCAGCCATATACTTGCCATGCGTTTCTCTTTCTCTCTAATCTTCAACAATTAGTTTTTAATTAGCATGGAAAATAAACTCATTAGCAGAACAACAATATTTTTCCTTCTTTTTAGCATCTTCATAATTCTTCAATTCCAACATGCAACCTCTAATGAAGGTGGCCAAAATGTTGCACAAGATTATCCAGAAAAACCACTCTTTCCCAAGTTACTGATGAACACTGTTTCTCTTCTCAGAAAATCTCATGAAAGTTCTTGGGAGAAAATCAAAACTGTTATCCATGAACTTCAGATGCAGTTTTCACCACCAACTTTGGAGTAAGTTAATTAGTAGATTCACAAAATTCTGTTTCATTTTTATCAATGTAAATGTTTGAGATAATTTCCAAAATATTTTTTTTTGAAGGTTGCAATGATTAAACACCATTAGTTTGATACATTGTATATTTGTATCACTTGGTTCTCACTATCATTATAGAATAGAAACTCTTCAAGAGTTGTATAAGATTAGAAGATTACACAATTTGGTCTTTAAACTTGATTTCTTTGTATAATGATATGTGAAATTGAAATTGAAAATCGAGTTTAATTTTGATTCACCGTCAACATAAAAATCTATGTCAAAAAAACTTATTTGATAGTAGGAATCAAACTCATAGTCCCATAGGATAACTCTAGTGGTAAGAGTTGGGGATATGGGTTGGGTAGGGGGAGGTCCAGGCTTCAAATCCTTCAAATCCTGGTGGGAGCATTTATGTTTCCGATGTACTAAAAAAATCAAACTCATAACTAGAGTTTACAATACTCACATATTGTACATCAAACGCTTGTGTGTAAAAAAATTTATACCACCAACAAATCACAATAAGTGTGACTTTAAAATGTTAGAAGATGATCTAACTATTATGATTTGACAATTACCTAACAATGTATATAAATTGAATCTTTTAGTATTAGATTACATTTCGTAAAAAAAAAGCATTAGATTACATTAGTCTTTGGCAATAATTTTATAACTAAATTAACCAATTCAAAAGGATTAATGTACTAAAAAATTCCAATTCCATGAAAATTAGCCTAGTGTTGAAGGTTTGGGGCATGACTGTGATCCTGCTTCTTGCATTGAACCAGTCTTTATGGAATAAAACTATGTCTTTAAGTAGGCCTCCCGATAGTGGACGGTGGCATCAGTGTCCCTTAGACTAGTCAATCCTTAAGTCGGATGCGTGTCTTCAAATTTTTTGCTTGAACCCTACAATTATATAATATATGAATAGCAATGTAGGTAGGTCATGTTGTATATCTTTTTTCAGCTTCAGGGGAAATACAGAAAATGATGGTATGAAAGATGCTGTTGGAAAAAGTTTCGATAAAAGCAAAGAATCAGTTGAAGAAACTGCTAAAACAGCAGCAGAATTAGTTGGAGAAGCAATTCATAAGACAACAGAAAAGGTGAAAGATAGTACTGAAACTGACAAGGAAGAACTTTGATCAAAATAGTTTTTCTTCTTCTTATTTAATGGCCATTTTAATCAAAATTTAATGCTGTTATTGGAGGAGATTGATATCTTTGTATTGTATGAAACAATTTATTTATGGTAAAGTTTTTTGTTCTTTTGTTTTTCTTTTGTATTGTTGCATACATTCACAGTTGTAGATGTGTTCAACTTAAGCCATGCCTTTTCATGCTTGGAAGGCTAGGCTTAGCCCTAGCTTTATCATGTCCAGGAATTGGCTTCACTCAAATCGAACAGGCCTATCAAATAAGGGCTTCACTCAAATTAACAAGTAACTAATGATGAACGGGACATATTTACGAATGATGTAATGAAAAAACATAAAAAGAGGACAAATAAAAATAAAATGTTAACCTTGAAACCAACGACAAAACTATCAAAATGGTGAAAATGTTGTCACAAACCCAATACTTTAACTTACAAAGATGTTGATAAGTAAATTAGTAAAGACAGAAGGGTAAGTTATCTAAAATAATTTTTTACTAAACTGAATGGAAACTTTGCTAGGTTTGAAAACCTTGGTGTATCAAACAGTAGATATCTTCCATGAAAGGCCAACTACAAAATTGTGGACCGCATGATCCTTCCTTCCGGTATCCTTCTCTCCGTCAACCACTCTTCATCGTAAAGTTCCTGCAACAGCACAGATAAGATAAGCAGGCACCATATATCACAATTTTTAAAAATTTTTTTTAACAATCATTCATGAATAGAAAGAAAAGAAGAAAATTACCAAAAAGAAGTATTGCGGAGCACCAGCACTACAGTGAATCTGAGGTTTACCCCGAAAAGTAATTACTCTGTTGGCAAGGTAATTTGCTTTTTTCAAATCGGGTTCAACGACGAAAGCGGTTTTGTTTGCATGAAGAATAAATCCCTTAATGGCTTTGACAGCAGCCATTCCGAGTTGAGGATCAAGATATGCAGTTGGCTCATCTATCAAATAGATATCCGCAGGCTTTCCAAGACAGAGACACAACTCAACTCTTTGACACTCTCCAAGTGAAAGATTGACAACTTGTTGGTCCATTAACTGTTCGATAAGAAGTGGGTGCATAACATTTGATACAAAATAGGGATCATTGCATGCATGAGTAATTCTTTGTTGCAGCAAGTTTCTAACAGTTGATGTTGACACAGTCACAGGGTTAATCTTCTGAGGCATGTATGAAACATTAAAGTGAGGCATATTCATGTTGGCTTGTATAGTGTCAGGCTTGAATAAACCAGCGAGCAAGCGGAGAAATTTCAGTGTTGTTATACTTAGAATGCATGACAATGACTTCAGATGAAATAAATTGTGCCCCGATGACAACGAACTTAAAATCGCCCAACACTTTGGTCACGGTTGGGTATTGGTATAACCTCCCATTCTTGATAATCCTGCGTGGTTGGTAAGACTTGGTAACTACACGGATTGTCTTCAGAGACAGGTTATCCTTTGCATTGGCCATTGAAGAAGAAGAAGATGTGAGATTTTCTTTCTTTCCTTCCTTTCCTGTTATTATAGGTTCGACATTAATCTTCTCGTGTGGTTGGTCAACAACCGCATCCTTCTGTTGGTTGTCTACTACTCCATCATGGATTGTCACCAGAGGCAGGGTCGTCGAAGATATGAGATTTCCCATAGAGGAATGCGTCAATGATCGATTATCAAAGCTGCGATCGAGGAGGTTAGGGTTTGGTTTCGTTGTAAAGGAATCAATTTGTTTTGTGAGATAGGGAGAACGCGCGCACCTTTGTTTTATTTTTACTAGTAAACTAGTAAATAAAATAGCGCGGGATTTTAAAAAAAAATAATATTATTTTAATTATTATTTGAGTAATTTATTTTTATTTTAATATTTAATTAGTGAATTTGAAATATTATATCTTATAAATTGTTTAAATATATATTATTAGTTAGAAAAAAACAAATATATATATAATTCTAACCTTGACCCATGTAGGTCAAGGTTAGCAACTAAAATTCTAGATTCTCGGTAGAAAAGTTGTTAGGCAAGATGTTTCGACAACTTGCTCAGCTTTATGCCACGACAGTATAACAATAATAAAATGCAGAAAGTAGTAAAAGAACACAAGTAATTGTTTACCCAGTTCAGTGTCAAAACACCTAATCTGGGGATACAGATTCAGGAGAATTACCTTTACTATACCGTAGTTTCTAGGTCTTATTTGAATAGCCCATATTCAAGGCCTCTCACTAAAACTACCCGAATGAATTATCTAGGACTCCCCCTAAATATGTGACTCTCCCCTCAATCAATTGCCCCAATTGGAGGAACGATTTTAAGCTCGTTATACTAGTGCAGAATTTGCACGATTACCACAACGACAACGACAACAACAATGAAAAAGAAACAAACAAAAGACTTGATTTAACACTAAGAACTTCTTAGCTTTGATCTCTCTAAATCAGTGAACTTTATTGTGGAGCTTGGACCTCTATTTATAGCTTATGAACTCAAATAAAGTTAAGCTAAATAATAGGAAAGTTTGTTGAAAAATAAATCTTTTATCTTCAAAAGATAAAATATTGATTTTGTAACTTTTCAAGTTATTCCAAAAGAACTTAAGAGATATACTCAATCTGAGCACGTCTGAATATTTGATTTCTTCATCTCTAAGTTAATAACAAACAACTTCTTAAGGCTTGTGATTGAAAATCGCACATAAGATCAACTAGTGTGCTCTGCCATAGGCAACATGTCACAGACCTCTGTTAACAAGATGTCTCGACATCTCGCCTAACATGTTGTTTGATCAAAATGCATAAAAACAAAGGAACAACAGCAACTATGACCTGAAGGAATTACTCACGTATCGCCCCCCACAATTTACTCACAGGCCCCCCATGTTTTCTCGCACACCCCCCCATATTTTCTCGCGCGCCCCCCTTTCTCTGCCCCCCCCACACCCCCCATATGCGCGCCCCCCAACCTTTACTACATACTTTAGACATCAATACAGTAGAATCTCTTTAAATTAATACTCGGTAAATTAATAAACTCTCTAAAATAATAAAATTGTCCGGTCCCGACTTGGGCTAGTGTAAAAAATTGAAAAAATCGATAAAATAATAAGATAATATTTTTTCAGGAGATCCCTTTGTAATTTTCGGTCCCAAGAAAATCATAAATTAATAATTCATATAAATTGAAAAAAATATATTACACTCTATTAAAATATAATTCAATAGTTGTCTGTTTTCCTTTAAAGTTTAAGTCCATTTGAAGTTCATCTTTAACTTTTCTTATTGCATCCAATAGCTTAGGTGTTGTATTTTTGTATTATATCATAAAGTTGTGAAGAATGTTTGACGCCATAAGTGCTTCCTTTCGTGTAACGCCATAAGTCATTAAAAACTCTTTAAATTAATAATTATTAATTTATCGATAAATTAATAACTCTCTAAATTAATAAATTTCTCCGGTCCCGACTCTATTAATTTATAGAGTTTTTACTGTAAATTGAAGTAAATATATTGTGAGTCATATAAATAAGATCAAATGATTGACCAAAAAAAAAATCAAATGAAAATTAAAGTTATATTAAAAAATATTATTTTTTCTTACAATTTCATCGGTTATTTTGTCTAAAATCTGCTGATATAACAAGTTTTAAGTTTATAAATTAATTTTCTTACAATGTCATCGATGTTGTTATTTTCTCATTATTAGATTATATATCACTTAATTTAAAATATACTATCATATAGTATATTTATAGTTAAAAAATATAACGGGGACTAAAACTGTAAAATGATAAAAATAGAGCGACCAAACTGCAATTAAGTCTAAGTTAGACTATTAAATGTCAAAATCACTCTTTTACATTACAAAATTTGGGAGGTACAAACATTGAATAGATGTTTTTGCTTGTTCACTACGCTGGATTATCAAAATATTCAAACTGAATCTTCATTCAACACGGAATTCAACTATATATATATATATATATATATATATATATATGAGACATATGTAATTAAAGGTCCAAAAATATATAAATCAACATGTGCTAAATTTAAGAGAGCACATGAGCTGAGTGACGAGCTTAAGAGAGCGAAACTAGTTGAAAGATTTAAAGGAAGATATGATAAACTGTTTGGATCAAGTCCTTAGCATTGAAAGGGAGAAGGACGAGGTTAATGGTTTCAATGGACATATAGTCATATACAGACTGCAGTTACTGAAGTAGTTGATACGGTTGTAACGGAAAGTTGTAAAACGGTTGAAACAGATGAAAAGAGTAATCCAGCTAATTCTAAAGTTCATCCAATTGAAACAGAAAATGGTTCCAGAGGTTGTGAATAACACAAGAAAGATGAGTGATGTCACCAAGCCAGTTGATGATAATAGTAGTACAATGGTGGACCAAGTAGTAGTGGAACATATGGAGTTATCATCTGGTGCAGGTTCTGCAAATGTTGTAGAGGATTTGCCGGAGAACTAGCAATTTGATTCTAAGTGTAATGTCGATGAACTTGGAGAGAAGGCGAAAAGTGTTGAAAGGCCTATTGTGAAGGAGGAGCGTGGTTCTGCCATGGTTGGAGATAGTCTATCCTCAGAAAAAGGCGGTACCCACCAGAATAACAATATTCCTTTTGTTTCCTTTGTCAAGAAACAAAAATTACATGGTATGCTTAATTTTTTTTCTCTTCATTTTTCACTTGGCAAAATTGATTACAGTGTTGTGTACTTTGTATTACATCTTTAGCCGTCTGAATATACATCGTGTATTTTCTCATCATGTTGAATTGTGATATACTATATCATTTATAGTGTGGGAGTTAGGTCTCAAGTGGAGACTCGAAATTGATCCACAGACTCTAGACTCTAGTGGTCTACTGCACATAATATGTACTATTAATAATCATTAGGATTTTTGTTTCTTTTTCGGTACACGAATTCTTCATACAAGTACAAATTTAAATCTAATAGAGAACTATTTGGATTTTGTAGCAGAAACATTTCACAAATTCGATAGTTAATCCAAGAATATTTTGATATTCCAATCGATTTCTAAAATACAGGTACCTGCTATGCTATACTGATATGTTTTGATAGAAGATTAATCTTAAAACACTGCAAAAGCTTTATGTATTTTTTATACGATCTATTTATATTCTCTATGATTTATAATCTTGTTCGCAATCTACATGTGTTTGTTTTTAGGTAACAGTTTAATTTATTTTTTCGAAGTTACTATAGGTGTGTCCTCTATAATATTTTTTAGCCAAAAGAGTCTACAACAACAATAGAGTAACTGACTAACTAACTGAATATCAGATTCCAAAATCTGTTATTCAGCTTCTGAACTAACCTGCGCCAACATAACTAACCAGAGTTGATTGTAACTAACTGAACTCACACAGTTAGAAGTAGTTAGTGAGATCATATTCATATAAATACCTAGCTGTGTATGCAACTGTTATCTTTTGATCAATAAAATACAAACAGAATTTTCCTTTAGTTTCTCTGCATTTTCTCCTTCTTTATCAGTATACAAGTAAGTTACAATTCATCCAAACCATGGATCAAAGGAGTCTCTTGCAAAAAAACTTCACTATGTTGCCTATTACTTCATTATGAAAATAATGTAGATTATAGCATTTCTTATTTTAGATTCTTGTATGCATTAATTTGTTGTATTTCATTTACAATTCCTTTGATGTGGAATTTCTTATTTTAGAATGGTTCCACCGCCACCACTACTGTCAGATCTTCCGCCAGCTGCTAGAGAACACCTTGCCCTGCCACCATCCCTCCCAGAGAAAGTTGATCGACATGTTCGTACAATCGATGATATCTTTCGCAAAACCATAGCAACTCCTCAAATCTACTATTTACCGTTATCCGAAGAGCAAGTTGCAGCAAAACTGGCAGCAGAGCACAGAAGTATTAAGCAGTAGTCATTGCTGATTTTTCTTATTGTTTGCTATCAGAATAGTTACTTTTTCTGTAAATGCACCTTGGCAGGTAGGGTTTTAGTCCCCCTTGTGCCAATGGTTATTTTCTGGTTCTTAATACAGTTACATAGGTTGAGACTAAATTTGTTTAGTAATACATACAACTATACAAACCAAGAGCTACTTGACATGAGTGATAGATTTTCCTTGACAGAAACATTTTGAACTTTGAAAACCAATGGTAGATAATGTACTTCTTTTGCCATGAAACCAATGGTGGAATGACAATGTTAATTGTGTTCATAAGACTGCTAGCGATATGAAGAAATGACTTGCTAGGGTAAATTCATAGTATAATGTATCAATAGCAACAGCTTCAATTACCGACATAAATACAAAATTAGAAGCAACATCAAAAAAGTCTGCTGCAGTAACTAAGGTATAATAATCGACATTCTATCTAGTATGAGAGGATTGATTATATTCAAACAGATTTTTGACATTGTATAGTTGACACCACATATGAAATACAAAATTGGATCCTCTCCTTCCAATGTTTCTCTCCATCTCCCTCCTTCCGTGGAGAGAGGAAAGTGATTTAAAAAATAAAATAACCATATCAAATATGGTGTTTGTGTTTGAAAAATATTTCTATATTGACTAATCAAATAGTACTAAAGTTTATAGTATATTGATGGGTTGGGAAAAGAGACTAAAAATCTAAAAAGCTTGTGCATGCATTTCAACACGAGAAAATTATGATGAAAAAGGAAAGCCAGAGACAAAGAAGGGGAAATATGCCAAATGGTATAGAAAGTTTGGAAGATGATTATGCAATCTTATTATGGCTTCATTATTTCATTTCATTCTATTTAATCATTCAATATTTCATTTCCTCCAATTTATAATGTATGCAAGGGAATGAAGCTTCACAACTAAAATATCCGAACAATAGAATGAAATTATCATGCCATTCCGCTTCCCTCATTCTGTTTTACTATGCTCCGTTCATTTTAAACTATCCAAACAGAGTCTTAAGTGTTTATCTAACTATTTACCTTATAAAAAATAAAATACTAACCGTTGATACTAATATTTTAGAGTTTGAAGGAATATAAAAGTATTTAAAATATAATATATTGGGAGTTAAAAACATCACCGGTAATTGAGATGGAATCCCAGTTTGCTGTCATTATGCTCCTAAAGAGACATTTGGCTACATGAACAAAATACTTTGTTAGACAATGCTTAAAAACATCAAAATCTGAAGAGACATTTTGTATGTTGTATATATCACACAAATAACTTTTGTATATTCTAATAATAAGCAAAGATAAAACTCACCGGTAATTGCTCTGACTGTTTTGCTAGAAGCGTGCATACTCTTGAATTGGATTATTTGAGAACAGAAGTTTAATAAACATTGCAGCCTGAACAGAAGTTTCAGGATTTCTGGAACCTATCAGATCCAATACAACCTGAACACCACCGGCCTCTGCAACTAATGTTTCCGCATACTAAGCCGTTATATTAAAACAATTTTCAAAAAAGATCAAAGTTATTCACCCCCAATTTTAAAAAAAGATCAAAGTTATTCACCCCCCCCCCCCCCCTAAGTCTTAGCCAATATGTCTAACAGTATGCAGGTTTGATACTTGGTATTAGATTCGTAAAATAAGAGCATGTTGCATTCATTCACAATAAGTTGTAGATGTGTTCAACTTAATTCTGTGGTATTCAAACTCAAATCGAACAGGCCTATCAAATAAGGGCTTCACTCAAATTAACAAGTAACTAATGATGAACGGGACATATCTACGAATGATGTAATGAAAAAACATAAAAAGAGGACAAAGAAAATGCTAACCTTGAAACCAATGAATAAACTATCAAAATGGTGAAAATGTTGTCACAAACCCAATACTTTAACTTACAAAGATGTTGATAAGTAAATCAGTAAAGACAGACGGGTAAGTTATCTAAAATAATTTTTTACTAAACTGAATGGAAACTTTGCTAGGTTTGAAAACCTTGGTGTATCAAACAGTAGAATCTTCCATGAAAGGCCAACTACAAAAAATATCTGATACAGACATATTCGACTGAAAATCTTACTTGGACTGTACTTGTAACTAGCCAAACATAGCTTCAGTTCCTAGTGAGACAGAAAACCTCAGAAATTTTGACTTATGTACCTTATCTATGTTTTCGTAACAAAAGCTTCTACAAGTCATTGTTACCATAGCCCCGTTACTAAACTTTCTAGTAACATCATAAGTCTTAACACATGAAAAGCATCAATGTTACCAAAAATGTGAAGTGTAATAGTGGTGACAGTGTCAACAAGATCAGAGTTTAAAATTTGAACCAAATGATATTTTTTAAACACCAGAATGCATATCATCATTTTAACATTCCAAAACATATCAATAACAAAAAGAACAATACGGTTTATCACTGTCATAGTCATCAACATTGCCAACATCCAAACATGAGTCATAAGAATACAACTTCTTAAGAAAAAGAAACTGTTTGAGTATTGCTTATATGTAAGAACCCAAAACTTATCCAAACAAAAATAAGAACTTGTAATGCATAGTAACTAAGTTGTGGCCCGCGTGATCCTTCCTTCCAAGTTCCAATGCCTTCTCTCTGTTATCTTTCAATGACATTACCACCAGCAGTATCCAGTGTATGGTACGCCTTCAACCATCAACCACTCTTCATCTCTAAGATTCTGCAACAGCAGATAAGCAGGCAAATATATATCACAAAATTATTTTTAATATTTAACAAACATTCATGAATAGAAAGACAAGAAGAAACTTACCAAAAAGACTTGTTGCGGAGCATGAACACTACAGTGAATCGTAGGCTTACCCAGAAAAGTAATAACTCTGTCGGAAACGTAATCTGCTCTACTAATATTGGGTTCAATCACAAAAGCGGTTTTCTTTGAATGATGAATATATCTCCTAATGGCTTTGACAGCAGCCATTCCCAGTTCAAGATCAAGATGTGCAGTTGGCTCATCTATCAAATAGATATCTGCAGGCTTTCCGAGACAGAGACACAACTCAACTCTTTGGCACTCTCCGTATGAAAGATTGACAACTTGTTGGTCCAGTAACTGTTCGATATGAAGTAACTGCATAACATTTGATACAAAATAGGGATCATTGTATGCACGAGTAATTCTTTGTTGCAGCAAGTGTCTAACAGTTGATCTTGACACAGCAGGGTTAATCTTGGGAGGCTTATATGAAACATTAAATTGAGGCATTTTCATGTTGCTGCCGCCTTCTACAGTGTCAGGCTTCAATAAACCAGCCTGAGTAATACAAATAAAAGTATGTGTGTATAAGTGAACAAATATATATAGTATATATATAGAGAGAGAGAGACTGAAGAATTACATAGATAGACGACATACCAGCAAGCGAAGAAATGTTGTCTTTCCTGTGTTGCTATACTTAGACTGCATGACAATGATTTCAGATGAAGTAAATTGTGCACCAACGACACTGAGCTTGAAATCGCCCAACACTTTGGTCATGTTTGGGTATTTGTATACCTTCCTATGCTTGATAATCCTGCATTGTTGTTGGTAATTGGCATACTCCTGTTCGTTGTCTGAGACATAGAATGACACCGGAGGCATGGTATCCTTTGGATTGGCCAATGAATCAGAATAAGAAGAAGTAGAAGAAGAAATGAGATTTTCTTTCTTTCCTCTATTTCGTCTTCTACGTTTGACAATCTTCTTGTGTGGTTGGTCATCGGCATCCTTCTTTTTGTTGTCTACTTCTACTCCATCATGGACTATCACCGGAAGGCGAGGCAGGTACTTCTCTGCATTTGGCATTGGAGTAGGAGGAGAAGATCTTCTACAATCGATAATCATTTGTAGTCGGTGAGCGGGATAGTTCCTTGTGCAGTCGTCTAATACTGTCACCGGAGGCAGGTTCTCCTTTGCATTTGCGATTATTGTTGTATGTTGAACAATCTTCTTGTGTGCTGGTTGGTCAACCGCATCGATTGTCGCCAACGAAGAATAATAAGAAGAAGAAGAAAAAGAAGAATAATAAGATATGACACTTTCTTTCTGTTCGTTGTCTACTACTCCACCATCATCGATTGTCGCCGGAGGCATGTTCTCCTTTGCATTCGCCAGCATTGAAGAAAAAGATATGATATTTCCTTTCTTTTTTCTTCTTGTTCTTCTTCTTGTTTTGCGTTTGACATTATTTTCGTTGACTATACCATTGACTGCCCATAGAACCAAAGATACAAGATTTCCCATAGAGGATGACCGGTCAAAGCTGCGAGAATAAGGACGGATCAGAGTTAAAACAGAAGATGCATGAGTAAATCCGAAGCAAACAGAAGAGGTTTGGAAAGCTTCAAAATCGTTATTATCGTTAGGGTTTGTGAGATAGGGATATATAGGGAGAGCGCGCGCGCGCACCTTTGTTTTTATTTTTACTACTCCCTCCGTTTTATAATTTAGAATAGTAAAGTAAGTCAAATTAACAAACAAAGTGTTTCACGTACCAAAAAAAACAAACAAAGTGTTTCATCCATGCATTATATTTCTTTTCTAAAATATATTATATCTTAATTTTAATCCACCAATATATTTTATTTTTTAAAACATATATTCTCTTTCTAAATAATAGGAACATAACAAAATCAATAAAAATATTATAAAAAGAAGTTTAGTAAAAAATAGATACAGTAAAAAAGATTATATAAAATTTAATCAATCAAAAAAAATGAAAAGGAGGGTATAAATATAATAGACAACATATAATTTTAAATTATCAAAACCACAAATAATTTTAAACAAAATAATTATTTTTACTAGTAATAGCATGGAATTATTTTCTTTTTTTAATAGTATTTATTTATTAATTTAAGTTTCTACAGTATATTAGTAAAACTCTAATGTACTGGTACACTGGATTTTTAAATAATAAATAAAAAATTATTTTTATAAATTGAAAACTTGTTTATTGACTATTATATTTTAGAAAACATAATTTCATAAGAAAAATCACAATTCTATTTTTTATAAACATCATACTAATTTTTTATATATTTTTTCATAAATATATTCAATATTCACTATTATGAATAATAAAAATTCAAAAAAAAAAAAAAAAAACTAAATTTGCTTTTTTTGACAAATGTGATGAATAATATTTAGTTATTATAGTATTTTAAAAGATAAAAAAATTCTTTCAAAATATACTCATTTTTCTATTATTTTTAACAGCTATTGTACCGGTACATTAGAATTAGTCTATTGTACCGTATAATTTGTCTACTTTATATTATTATTTGAGTAATTTATTTTAATATTTAATATTGAATTTGTAATATTATATCTTATTAGAGTAAATATATTTGCGAGTCGTATAAATAAGATCAAATAAATATAAAAATTATATTAAAAAAATGTTATTTAAAAACAATGACTAAATATGTTTTTTTTTTATATCCATGATTAAGTATGTTTTAGTCCTTATTATTTTTCTAAATTTTAATTTTTTTTTATTATCTTTAATTTTTCTAAACATAAAATAGTAAGGACTAAAACATTTTAATCAATGTCCTAGATCAACTAGCGAGAAAATATCGAAGTTATTAGGTCGGATATTTATGATCGAAATTCGATTCCTAATCATTCTATTTTGTATGTGCGAATATTCTGATAAAAATGAGTGTTAGCTTTAACTCACCGTTAGTAAATGTCTCTATTCCACTCAAAAATCTAATTAAGCCGCCATGTGATGATGATATTCGGGGTGTAGAGTTTATTAGAGAATAAATCCTTGGTAATTTTTTTGTCAAAAAAAAAACCTTGTAGTTTTTTCTCTTATATATGTAAAAAAAAAACTCTTTAACATCTATCATTATAATACAAATTAGCATCACTCTTATTTTAATATTAAGACTTACTGTTACTGTTCTCAATGACACTTTCACCAACAATAATATTAATTAATACTATAATCCATGTAGTTGAAGCTCAAAGAAAAAAAAAGAGAATATTAAGGGCTAAGATACCGAAA
Organism: Trifolium dubium; assembly: GCA_951804385.1. NCBI lineage: Eukaryota > Viridiplantae > Streptophyta > Magnoliopsida > Fabales > Fabaceae > Trifolium > Trifolium dubium. The sequence goes on from OX638071.1 coordinate 4,567,098, forward strand.
GCATATAGCAAGGCACTTCCCTAGGTCGATCGAGAGATCAACCTTCTGATGCTAATTTTATTTACTAGAGATTGTAAATTTTAAAACGCAATCAGAGATTAAATAGTAATTTCATAGTAATAGGCTAGAATTTGTTTCTAGTTTAATAACCATATTTTGACAGATACGGTTAAGGTATGGAATGAAAATAGAGCCAAGAAGAACGCCAAATCCAACGTTGCACACTGCTCAACAACGTCCAAAAGAACCAATACAAGTAGAGAAGACAATGAAGCCTTGTGAAGGGGTGGAGGGAGACATCACAATACTGTACGTTCCCACTCTAGGTAAGAGTAAGTGAGTAACACATTCTATAGATAATTTTTTTAACCGCATATATATTATTAGTAAGATCAAGTCTCTATACAAGACGAACAGAGACTAATAAAAAAGTTCTACAAAGATATTCTATAGATAATAACATAATATATGTTTATAAAGAGAGAATTCTATAATTTGGTCAAAAAAAAAGAGAGAATTCTATAATAAAAAAATATAGAGAGGATTCTTAATCTACAAGTCAATTTTGTAAGAATGAATTATCTTCAATTCAAAATCTGATATGGTATTAGATTTTGTACAAAAATTGTAAAAATGAATCTTCGATTCAAAAAGTTGTTGAGTCCTGGATCTAAGAGGTCTCGAGGGCCGAGATCCGCTAATGTCTTTTAAGAGACACATGTCAATTTGTATATTTTTGCCATATTTCATAAAAGTATTTATTAAGATACTTATATTAAGATAGATAATTATAAATATCTTAATAAATACTTTTAAGTCGTCAAATTTTTCTGCCTTAGACTGTATCATTCCTCCCCTTAATTTTTTTATAAAATAATAAAATGAAATATTATCATTTTTGCGCCGCTACTCTTTTTTGGATAACAAATTCAATTCTTTTAAAAACAACATTCTGAGACCTAGAAGACACAACATTGCTATGCATGACTCTTTAAACTCTTTTCAAAAATATCAAATGTAAAAATTATAAACATATGTTAATTGTTAGAATACTTTCTCTCATGTCCGCACTTAAGGAAGAAATTTAATAATAATAATAATAATAATAATAGTGATAAATAAAAAATGTGTGACCCAGCTTGTATTGCATAAATATATGAGTATGACATATGATGGTGACCAATGTATTGAATTGAACCAATTGTGCAATCACTCAGAGTCACAGTCACAGCACAGGTTTCATTTCATAACTAACAGCAGCTCCTTTTCACATACAAACCGGCTAGGGAGTAGGGGAAGGACCTCTCTCTCTCTCTATATCTCTTTGCTTCTTTTTCCTCTCTTTATTTCTTTCTTTCATTCTCATTTTTTTGCTCTATCCATCCATACATAATCCTAATTCTAAACCCTTTCGCATCTAAATTAAATCTCAAACCACAGTCATCATGAACGCTCGCAAAGAGGTTAGTTTACTTAGTTACTTACTTCTCTTATCTCTAATCATCTGTTTAATCACATAGTTTTATTCTTACTAATTTCATCTACTTTTTCATTTCTAATAATATATATCACATATCAATCACAAACAGATTAATGAAGCAGACTATTTTTTCTAAATCATCCCCTGTTATTTGATCACAAAACTAATTATCATCATTTTTGCCATGCATGATCCACATGAAATCACTCATCTTAATTATTCTTTCTTTCCAACTCAGATTCATTAATTAATTAATCCTTTTGTTTTGTTTTGTTTTAGATCTTTGAATTGAAACTCACCTGCGAGTGATGCAACACATAATACTTTTCCACGCCATATTTTTTTTTTTATATAATTTAATTTTTGTTTTTTAGTTAGTTGAAGATTCCATACAGTTAGATGCTTTGAAACGATAATAACAGTGTTGCAGTCGTACAAGTTATCACACGACAGACACTCCTTTCAGTTTCACCAACCCAAACCATATGAATTTGAATTAGTCAAATTCATCACTAGGATTCCTTTTTGTCCATTTATTTATCACATAATTTATCATCATTATAAATTCTATTCTACTTTTTTATTATATGCAAATAACAATAATTCCTTTTTCTTTCTTGTAAGAAGTAGAATTATAAATATTTTTTTAAATAAAAAATATTTAAAGAATTAGTCAACAGATAAAAAGTGAGATTATCCGATCTCCTAAATACAACTTAGAAGAGATATTTGATATATAATAGCACGAGTTTGAATTTTCAATTCTCCACTTCTCAGTGTTTAGTGTGTAAGTTTCGTCATTTATTTTTAAAACGAAGAAAGACTAAATGAAATTATGGACAAAATAGCGAATGTTAATTAGATGTCAGTGTAAAATTAGTTAACGGCCGTATATGTGATATAGAAAATGATCTCCTAAGGCTAACAGTATGGTGAATGTTGTTTGTGAATGTAGAAAAATGCAGGTTGGTTATCAGTGCCACAGTTTGGGGATTGGGATCAGAAGGGTCAAGTACCTGATTACTCACTTGATTTCTCAAAAATAAGAGAAACAAGGAAACAGAACAAGAGTAATATTTCAAGAGCAAGTATTGGTAATGATGAAGAGTTTAATATGGATTCAAACTCCAGCAGTGTTAACACTTCCCACAGCCACAGTAGTGACCAACAACACCTCCCTCACTATCATCAAACACCCTCTCCAACTGTAAGAATATTATTCTTCCCCCCACCTTACTTAATTATTTTAGATTTGTTGTAAATAATAATAATAACTTAATTTTTAGAGATTTATAAAAATATTACTAAATTTTAAACAAAAAATGTTTGACATTAGCCATGTTAGAACCATTTTTTCTCTACTTGACAAAAGAAGAAAGTTATACTCATTTGGAGATTTATGTATTTCAATTCTATTTAAAAAAAATAAAAGTGATTTTTTTCAGAATAAATGTTTTTTTTAAAATAAAGTGTGTCAGACTAACTAATGTCTATGACATGCTCATACTAAAAAAACTGTTTATGACATTAGTCATGTGTCTCTCTTGTTGAGCATTTTTCCAACAATAGACATTTTCAAAGAGTACTAGTTTTATTGAATGATTTTCGGTCTAGAAAATTAGGCGCTAATCAATATTCATCCTTCCTATTAAAACAACTGAGTTGGCGTTGAAGGTTTCTTACCAAAGTTTAGGTTTCTAGAAAGAAATATTATTATATCATTCCTTTCTATATTCTCTTTTGATTTCTCTAGTATTAGACTTTTTTTTTGTTGGTATGTAGTACTAAACTATTAGGATTATGAATTTATGATACATGAACCTAACCTTACAAATCTTTATTATAATGGATTGAATGATAATTGATAAACATATTTCATAGACATCACAATATTCTTTTAGACATATATATTACTAGTAAAATTTTAAGACTATGGACGAAAAAAAGTTAAATGGAATAACTTTTGGGATATGGAGAAAGTCTTTAAGAATTAATAATGCAGTGGATATGTAATGAATAGTTAAACTACACTAACAAACCAAAAACTAAACTTCTTCATTCATTTTGATTGATAATTATTACATTCATCATTTCTCTATATATAAACTAATTAGAAACCCTACACTTATCTAGAACTTTCTATCGGGCCTAATATATCTTTTGGACTCATATTAACTATTCATTACAGGATACTCACATATTTTTCAACCCAAAGAAATACTACTAGGGTGTGCTTAATTGGTAAATACATATTTTAGTGAGAATGAAATTAAGTGATTTGAAAGAGATGTAAAATTTTTGTCAAAAAAAAAGAAGAAAGAGATGTAAAATGATGCCAATCTTTGGATAGAATCATTTTTAGTCAAATTTTATTAGTCAGAATTTTATACATAAACCAATAAAATATAAATTTGCTGCATACAGATTCATTTTCTAGATTGGCAAGTGGCAACATATAGATTTTTATTTCTTTGATTATTTTTTCTGACAGACAAAGAAGAGCTTCCTCAGCTATTTCAACTGTTGTGTGAAAGCTTAATATTTATGGTCACGTACAAGTACAACTCTCCCTCAACATTGTTTTCTGAAGATTCGGGATAGGGACAGTTATGGTTCTTTTCCTTTGGTGATAATTGCTAAGGGCAATTATGCTGTTTACTTTGTTCTTCATTTAAAATTGAAGTAAAAAAACAACTTTCGTTTGTGATGTTCTCTGTGTTAAATTAATTAGTTGTCATTGTTGCTTTGCTTGAAATTTGGCTAATAGATCTAATTAATTACTAATCAGAAGTAGAGATGGTAATCATGCAAGAGGTGCTCGTGACAAATGAACCTGTATTCCAGCTCCAAAATATGATGAATAAAATCATACGCTCCCAACATATGTCCCTCGGCTCTTTCATTTATTTTAGTTTCGAAAGTAAAATTTTCTTCTCGAGATGAATAATTATAAATTAGGATGGAGATATAAATGAAAATATCCTTTGGGGGATTAGTCATTTCTAATTTGTTCAAAGAGTAATAAATTTATTTAAAAAGAGATGTTGAAATTTGTATTGTATTTTATTGCTAAATTAGAGTATGAGCTTACTAAATTAAGTATTCGATGAAAAGTGATGTGAAACTTGAGATAAATTATGTATTTTGCTACGTCAAGCTGGATTTGCAGTATGTTTGGATAATGTTTCAAATGTCAATTTCGTGTCTCAATGCACACTGCATTTGCAAGAAGCTCCTATTTGTTGTTTCAGGGTGAACATGGGGTCACACCACGTGATTTTAATAATTTCCTAGCACATATGTGTATGTGTGTGCAATGTGTAACTTTGAATAGAAAATTTTGTCATTGATGTCATATTGTCATGGCAATATAGACGTTTTAAGGATGGTGATATAGATTTTTTTTACAGAGGATGGTTATATAGTTTTAATAATCGTTAATCACACATGAATGTGTTTGTTATACTGTGGTAGTTTGAAACATATGCTCTTCGATCAACATTCACAAGAGAGAAAGTTATATTGCATCACAATCCCACACATCAAATTTTAAGTGTTTTATTTAGTCTTCATTTGCAACATTCACCATATCTTACTTGCATAGGAAAATTATGCAATCACAATATCAATAACATTAGTTTCTATATAAATGTTCTTCGACAAGTTTCAGGCCAAGAACAAAGTTGTTCATGCTAGGGTTTTAGACTAAAAAGTTTAATTTAGAATCATAGCCAACTCAAAGTGAAGACTGAACCAGCAGCCATTGGAGATCCTACTCATGAAATCAACAAAATAACTTAAATTCATAAAATCAACAAAAATGTTCACAATAGCAAAAATGCAGGAAGGAATATCTCCAGCCGAATTCCATTTCCTATCAATATTAGGCTCTTAAAGTTAAGAAAGTATGACTATCTGAACCAAAATCCATTGACAAAAATTATAAAAACACAAGCATAACATCTCTTTCCTCCAAACTAAAAGACTAGCTCGTGTGGCTTCACACCTGCCTTGAGAGAAAACCTGGCACCAAGATAAGTCTTCAAGTCAGGAACACTCTCAATGGATTTTATCAATGCGGCGTCCACAGTTTTCTGGTCATCTTTCTTTTGCTGAGGCAACACCTTTTTCTCCTACATTCAAAAAAGAGAGGCAAAGATCAGCAAACAGAAGCAGTTGAGCATTACTAGGAAAACATCAACAGAATATGCAAATTGAAAATCCCACCTCCTTGTCTGACTCAAAGAATTCGCCTTCTCCCTTGGTCTTCTTTTTCTGGGCTTCCTTTGAAAAGTACTTATCATCAAAGTTATCCACATTAACACCAGAGATATCTACTTTGGTTGATGTACCAATCACATAGGATTGATTCACACGTCTCAAAGGAACACCATTAATCTTGAAAGGGCCTAAGAAACCAAATAAGAAAATCATGAGAGGACATAAAGTGGATGAATGGAAAAACGGGCATGCATTAAAAAAATGTCGCATGATCTCCCATTCTGACATCACTTGTTGTACAAAATTAAAAGTATACCCTAGAATATACCGAAAGACATAACTATTACTAACATATATCACTCACATCAACATTTCTAAATTTGATTAGATTATACATATAAAGAATAAAATCATAAATTAAATTGATGAACAAAACCAACAAATCAGCTACACGAAACCTTATTAAATCATAAATCTAGAATCACTTAACAGGCAACAAGTAAAGTAACAAATGAGAAAATTACCGGTTACAAGAAGCAATCCAGATGGAAGCTGCTTCAAAAACACAACCCTCTTGCCCTTAAATCTACCAGCAAGAATGATCAGCACTGTCCCTGGAGTAATGCTGGCCCTGAACACAGAAAAACACCCAGTACAAAAAAATATCAAAATCAAAATCATGTACAAATATCAACCTAAAATAAAAAGCACAATACTTAAATTAATTAAAAAAAAAGTAATTTGATCATGTTTCATTTACTAATACATCAGCAATTACTAATTCCAATAAACTACTATTACTTATTGCAGAGCTCAATTAACTCATATAAACATTAGCACATATTTAAACTGAAATAAAAATGAACTAAAAAAAATCTAATAAACACAAAAAGAGAAATAGATATTCATATTGAAAACTAACCTGAGCTTAGTAAGCTTAGGCTTATGCTTGTTGCGAAGTGGTTTCTTCACATCATCAGCAGGGTAAAATTTGGGTGGTTTTTCAGCAGGAGATTCAGGCTTAGGTTTAGGATCATGGCGAGGGAAAACGCCACCGTTTTTGGCCTTAATAGCCCAGATTCCTCTCTTGTGATACATCTGTGACTTTGAGAATTTTCCAATTCCTCTGATCAATTCAGGGTTCCTGGTAACCCTAGGTGCTCTCTGCTTCGGCGCCATTGCTGCTACAAAATGCAAACCCTAATTTTCTGTCTCTGCGCAAATGAGAGCGAGGAAGATAGTGTTTGTGTTGTGTCGAAATAAATCTATGTAATGTAATGGGCCTTAATGGTTTAAACCGAATCTCTGCCTTTGGCCCTTGACCCGTTTTCATATACTTATAGGTCCAGGTCCAGTTCAATGATTTGTGTAATAAAATAAGAGAAAATAGAATATTTAAATAGTTTACACTCACAAGGGTGTAATTAGAACGGTTTGAATCGGTTTTGAGTGAATCTGATGTTCGAACTAATGAACTTTCAATTGGTTTGGTTTAAATTAGTTTAGTTCGGTTTTAAAAAATGAATATGGTCCGAACTAGTCAGTTTGAATCCGATATTATACTCGGTTCATAATATTTTGTTTTCTGGTATAATATTTGCTATTATTTTTTCAAACACGATATATTTTAAACTCTATTCTTCAAACAACTTACAATTATAATATAAACCAAATAAACAACAACATAGTTTTCATGTTTACTTGTGTTGTGCGTGTTTTGCTTCTACCTACGTGTTTTATTTTGAAAGTGAATGAAGTTTGAACCTGTCAAAATTTGAGCCAAATGGACTATTATAAAATGGTCTGTTCGGTTCACCGGTTCATCGGTTTTCAAAAATGAAATCCCAGATCAGGACCAAACTAGTTTGATTTAGCTTAATTCGATTCGGTTTTTAATCCGAATAAAAAAATATTGGTTTTTTCCGGGTTGAATCAGTTTAGGTCACCGGTTTCATTAGTTTTGTCCGATCCACTTACACCCCTAACTCACATCATTTTATATTCTTCCAAATCACCAAGTTTTAGAATTAGTTAGATTAGATGATTATAAAAAAATTATTTTAAATTACCGGTGCATGAACATTAATCTCATAAAATAAAATATAGGCTTAAATACATTGTTAGTCCTCTAACTATTTTCAAGGTTTTACTTTGCTCCTTTAACTATTTTTCAATCCGAATTGGTCCTTTAACTTTCCTTCCGTTAATCAAATTAGTCTTAATCGTTAGAAAAATTAAAAAAATGTTAAGTTTGTCCTACGTGGCAATTAGTGACTGAATTTTATTGTGTGACATGGCATAATGTTTATTCTAGAGAGATTAGAAGAGATAGAAGAGGAGAGGAATCCAAAATTGAATTTAAAGTTTTGATAACAACACATTCGATCAATAACAACATATCCCTTTCCCAACAACAACTTCATCATCATCCAAATCCACATTTTTTTTTAAACAAATGTAAAAAAAAAAGAACAAATCTGAAGCAAAAAAACAGAACAGATCGATACTTTGAAAAGAAAATAGAACAGAACATAACTGAAGCAAATGAAACAGAATCATTTCTCATACTGGTTTTGCAGACGAATCAATAAAATAGATGTCTTAATTTGGGATTATACATCTATCTTGATTTTGCTGCGGCTGCACTCCTTGAGTAATTGATTGATACATTGAAGAAATATTCTCCAAGTACATGCAGTACCAAAAAAACAGAATAGATCTGAAATTTGTATAAAGTTTGTTCGGTTCAAATTTGTATAAAAATTGATTTAATTGATTGATATTATTGGTTTGTGTTTTAGCTATTGAAATATATTGCTTTGCAAAAAAACAGAATAGATATGAAATTAAAGGTTCAAAATTGTGTTCTTCATTGTTTAATTTTTTTTGGGTTAATGTATTTTTCTGGGTGCCAGTTGGAAATCTTGTGTTCTTCAAACTTTGTTTGTGTTGTTGTTCTTGTAATCAAATTCTTAAATTCAATTTTGGATTCCTCTCCTCTCTTATCTTCTATCTCTTTCAATTTCTCTAGAACAAATATTATGCCATGTCACACCATAAAAAATCAGTCCTAATTGCCACATAGGATAAATTTTACGTTTTTTTAATTTTTTCAACGGTGAGGACTAATTTGATTAACGGAAAAATAGTTAAAGGATTAATTCGGATCAAAAAATAGTTAGAGGACCAAACTGAAACCTTGAAAATAACTATAGGACCAAAAATGTATTTAAGCCAAAAATATATTGTTTTTGAGATTTTTTTTCAAAAGTTTAAATGCACAGGAAGGTCTTGAACTTTTTTTATAAGGTGATATTTGGGTTTACAAAAAATATGAATAAATAAAAATAAAAAATTTAAATTGAAAATAAAACTAATATTTTAAGGAGTCGAACGCGCGAACTCAAACCTCCGCCAAATAGAGATAAAATAATAACCGCTGGGCTATAGGATAATTTATTCGAAATAAATTTATTTAAGTTATTAAACCCTAATAAAACACAGTAACAAAACTGAGCACGCCCGCCTTGAAATGAAAAAACAAAAAACGCAACCGCGATAACCGCCCACGCAAAAGGCAAGTCACCGGTAAATTGCGTCACAACCGAACAGAGCTCAACTACGGTCCGATTAATTCACAACACAAGCTTTGTTGCACACAAGGGAGTAGTATAAAACCTAATCAATTCCTTCATGGATCTTTTTGATGATATTCTATCTGAAGCTCCTATTACAAGTGGTAAGTTTAATTTTCATATTATTAATCAATGGAATGTAACGTGGTTATTTTATCCTGCTATTGTTGTAGAGAATGAATTGAATAATGTAGCTGCTATTGTTAGAATTCAATGTATGCATTCGTATCGTATGGTATTGGTTGATTGATTGATTAGTTATACTGTGTTGTTTTGTAGGTAGAACAGGTGGAAGGTTTGCGCCAAAGGCGAAACCGAAACAACCAATTCAAAAGAATGTATCTACATCTTCAGAACATGCAATTTCATCGAAAGATCAGAACAATGTGCTTGTTGATTCATCAACCACTCACAAAGAATCTGAAGGAGTTTCGCAGAATGAATCTCATAATGTTGTTGCTGTAAGTTCATCAGTTGAAGAATCTATACGGTCCGGTCATTATCCTGATAACGATGTCAATAAGGGCGAGTTATGTTATTCACGTAAGCGTTATGAGGTGTAGGATATGTAGGACATTTCATGTTTTAGATTTGCTCTTGGCTCTGTTTGGGAGCGCTTATAAGTTATTATGTAGAAGCTATGTCTATAACAAAAGATAAAATAAAGTCGAATTGTATTTATATAACGCTATAAGCTGTTATTATATGCTATCCGGTAGAGTTTATGGAAATAAGCTGAAAACAAATTATAGGCATGTCATAAGTTGTTTATGTAAGTTCTGTAGATAAACTCAAATAAGTCAATCCAAACAGCACCTGATTCATTTCATATCTATCATTTAGTAACAGCGCAAACAGTTCAGCCTGCTAATGCTGTAGAGAGTGTATCGAATAACGTGGCTGCTCTATCTACTACTTGCTCAAACGTAGGTGAGAACAAAGAACTGCCTGTAAATGGAGAAGGTTCATTTCTTGATAGCATTAAGAGTTTGAAAGTTAGCCTAGATGTGGGCTTCAAAAGTGCTTCAGGCGACAGTAACACTGGAATATTTGAGAGCAACGTTCATTCAAATTTTGAGTTTGGAAAAGGGCCAGAGGTAGAATTTTGATTTTGTTATTTGTCTTTTCCATGTATTTTACGGCTTCAGATGTGTGTAGTCAACTTATGGAGGATATCCTGTTCAGGTCTTGTCTTCGGAATTTGAGTTTGATCCTTTCAGCAATATCCTCCCTGATCCCGGCACTAGGAATGGTTAGTAATATTGGTGTTATTGTAAATTTGCTTTTATATACCTGCAAAGGTAATTTATTTGTAGTTGTTTTCATTGTAGCCAAAAAGTTTCAACCCAAGATTAAGCCACGGCCTAGAGTCAGCAATACACCAGCTACTGCTTCATCTGGTGAGTTGCCTACTTGCACAAATAATAAGTTTACCTTTACCCACGTCAGGTATTCTTAGAATAACTGATTTATCTAATTAGTTTGATTGTATAAGCTCAGGTATTCCATTCTCTGAAGACAGTAGAAGTTTGGAAGCAGTTATTGCTTCTCATCCAGAGTCCCTGAATGCTCTGACATCAGAGGCTGTAGTTCATGATGGAACTAGAGATTTTTCTTCTAAATTTGGTAAATCAGCTGCAGAGGTAAATTTACATTTACTATCATTTTTTCAATTTCATTAATCTTCTCAGTAATGATAAATTTCGTACCTACACCTATAGACTGCAGATATTTTTTCTGGGCTAGAATCACTAGATGACATTCTCAATAAAGATGCAACTGGTACAGGTGAGTTATTAGTTCTCCTCAGTTTATCAAATTATATCATCACTTTTCAAACTCCTCTTTAGCGCTTACATGAATTTCAGTCATTTTGTTTTTCCATTTATCCTCACTCCCATGTTTAATTGTATCCCGGCCAATTGTTAGTAGCCGATACTGGGATTCTTCAGTAGTAATTGGAAAAAATTGTTTGTAGGAAAACCAGATGCAGAGGAAAATTTTGTCCTTCCAGGATATGATAGCAAAAGCAGGTCAGAAACACAGGTGAAGATTATGTGATTTATTGGATATGATAATTTCCTAAATACATGCTAAATAAATAATGATAATTTTTTTGGTATCAAAATGGCCATTTTTATTATTGGTTTCAGGAAGGAGCTGACATGAATCCCGAATGCCCAATCGACAATGTCTATGATTATCAATCCATGAAATCTGGCACAGATGCAACATCTGAAATTCCAAGGCATGAAGGGTCGACAAGTAATGCAGATAGTCCCACACTGGCCGACTTTTTGCAGCAAGACAGTACTGGAGAGAAAGAAGTAAATATCTGTTATTATGGTTTGTCATTTTTTCACTTCTCTGATTTGTGAATCTGATTATATATGATTTGTCATTTTATTTGCAATCTTTCTCAGGATGCTAATAAGAGAGAAAAATCTCTAAAGAAGCATAAAAGATCGTCTATCGCTGGTGTGGAGGATAAAGGTGGTAAAACCTCAAGGCAGCCGAGAAAACAAGCAGTTCGTAAACCCGCTAAAAACACATTGAATAAGGCTGTTGAGGATGATGATGTCCTTGACCCTCCTTATGAGGTTGATGGAGATGAACTTGAGCAAAACGACGATGAGCACGAAGTGGATAATTCATCCAAGAAGAAAAAAGCATCAACAAGTTCAAAGAAGAAATCTGTGGCTAAAAATGGAAAAACATCTGAAAAACGCAAGAAGGCTAATGATGATTCAGAAAAGGTTACTGAAGAACCTCCTAAAAAGTTCTCGCATTCATCTCGGCGAAGAAAAAGATGTGGTAAACTTATCAGGCTATATATTTTTAACTGTTGTTTGTGATGCTTATAATATTATATATTATATGCTTATTGTGAGAGTATTTTCATTTTCATAGTGGACAAGGCTCTGCTGGAAGACGACTATCTTGATCAACGAACATTACCTCTTAGGGATATTATTTTACTTGCAGAACATAAGGAGCGATTGGCGGTGAGTATTCTCAAATATAATTATTTCGTTACAATGCTAGCAATTGACTTTAATATTTTAGGCAGTACGGGTTAAATTTCACCAACTGTTCCGTTTGTTTTTCTATGTAGAAAAAGGAGGCAACAACTACCAATACATCTTCCACCAATCAAAGGTACACTACACAGCTTATGGGTGTATTTATTGGAGTATACATAGCGTAGATAGTAACTTAAGAAGTGTCAGTTAGATTTAGTTACCCTATTGGTAGCTCTAAGTTTGAAAATCACTCAACTGTCAACATGTATTTTCTGGCCAATGTTATATCTTTTTTTAATCTAAAAATATAGAACTACTATTTCCTGCTATCCGACTGGCTGTTGCTACTGTCGTTGTTGAGTCATATGCTGATAGAGAATTAATTAAATAAGTTAGATGTAGTTTTTATATTGTTAGTATTGGCATTGTTCCCGAGTTTTTATTTAAAAGGGCCTAAAAAGTTTATGTAGTGTCATTGACACAATTTGAAGGAACTAATGAAATGAAGAATTTATGTTTTATTTCTTAGAGTAATTTTTATTGTTTTTTTAGATTAGTGTAGAATTCCATAGATTCATAGCTACGTAGGATTAACATCCTATCATATGCAGTATTCTATGAAGATTTCACTTCTCAAAATGTTTATATGCAGTGATGGGGATTTTCTTCATGAGACTGGTGCGAATAATGAAGAGGAGTTTTATGGGTCAGATGATGGTTATAGAGACCCATATGATGATGATCAAGCTAGTGAAAAGATTGCATCAACTACTGCTCTATATAATTACCAGTCTTTCACGGACAGGGCACCTAGGGCAAAATGGTCAAAACAAGATACTGAAATGTTTTATATGGTATGCATAATTCTTACAATGTCTCATTAAGTCATTATTTTCTTATACACTGTTATATGCATAGTCAATTAGTAATTGTCTTTTTTGGGTTTGGGGAAGGGGGAACGAGAGGAGGTGCTTTTCTTCTTCAATAAATTAACTATTTATTTTTTAAACAAAGGCTGTTAGCTTTTGCACAGATTTTTCTATGATACAACAAAGTTTTTTCCCTGATAAAACACGGCATCAAGTTAAGTTGAAGTTCAAGAAGGAAGAGCGGCAACATCCCTTACGGTTATCCGATGCTTTGAATAATCATGCAGCAGGTTAAACTCTTCAGTTACTTTTCTGTCTTGTTCATGCGCAGTGTTTAATCTACTTCATGGCAAAATAAAAGTTCAGAATGGTTATTGTTCTTTATATATACTCCTTGATTAGTGAATAAAACTCTACTGAATCAAAGTTACATTACACCCTTCTCTTTTGTAGGTCTTTCTTCTTTTAAATTGGTGGGTGAGAAACTGCAACAAACTTTTAATAAGGAAGAACAAGATACCGCTAAAGATGCACCAGATTTCATGCCAGGGGAGGAGGAGGTTGAGGACCCGGCACCTGGAACCGATGTATGTACTTTTATCCAGTTTGTGTTTATCTTTTAATGTCACTATTATTTTGATGCATATGGTATGTTATCTTTAAAATGCCATATTTATCAAGGAAATATTCTTATTGCATGTTGTTTGCCTGTGGAAAAGTAGAACTTAACTGGTCTTTGTACCAAAGATACACTTCCATAGGATTTAAAGCTTTTACCCTAGATCATTAAGATACACTTCCCGAGTTGTTTTGTGAATGTTTGGTATCACTGTAATTTTGCTAAATCACGTTGGCTCACTGTAATTTTGCCAAACTCACTACAAAACCAATAATTGCTATTTTTTCTTTTTGATAAAAAAATGGTTTTATTTGTGTATTTTGTAAATTTGGTAGTGTTCAGAAATCATGCAAAGGAGAGAAAGAAATGCACAAGGTAGAAAAACCAGTGTGGTGTAATGACAATATATAAATGAAAGCCAGTTATGCCAATTCTCGCTTGAGATGTTTATGCCATCCACTCCATCTAGAACCCTTCTTTCATAGTCTATGTAGCAAATGGATAAGGAACCATATTCCACTTTACTATCCTTTCCTTTCTATGTGTTACGGCGTTAGGTGATAAGCCTTTCCTGACATAACCTAGGAAACAATGACATTATAAATGCCAAGTCTTTCCCTCCTTATTAATTGATTGAGGATATCCTTCATTAAATCCATACATTTGTAGCTTTCTGAAGTCTAATAATATTTCTTATCCCATTATTGACTCTGCTAATTTTCAAGACTCTTTGTTATCTTAGATGCAGGAAGAGGTTGCAACAACTGAGCAGGATCACATTGAAGTTAAATATCAGGAAGATCCCATGACAGATCAAATTCTGGAGCAATCTGATGATAGTTGTGATGAGTTAGAAAGATGGTCGCGGTATCAAAGTTCTATTTAGTGATAACGAATAATGATTACATTTTTTAATTAAAGTTATGCGATATTTTAGTTTTTGGCCATTGGAATTGTGAAATCACTTTGCCAACTTCTAATTTCATAGTATCGGTATATTTATGTCTCTTTTGTAAGATGCATGCCTAACATTGATTCAAAAGTTTGGTCAAATAAACCAACAACATGCAAGGCAAATCACATGAAAACAACTATGAATCTCTCCCCGAAACAAGTGAGCGCCACAAAATTGAATAGCATGTTTGTGAGAACTCTTTGGTTAAAGAAAAGAAATATCTAATGATTTAACCACATCTAGCCAAATTCATCCATAAAACTCAGGATCAATATTATTTATACAATACTCTTTATTATTTAACTGAAAAATGATTTTTCAGCACTCTTCAACATTAAATATAATAAAAAAATTATTTTATTTTAATCTCTTTAAAAAATTTCTTTTAACTCTCTATAAAAAAAATACAGTTCTTTAAACTTTAGTCCCTTTAAGTTGTGTGAGAAACAATGTCATTGGATTATCTAAAAAATTCATGACATCTTATTTATTAAAATCACTATTGATTTTCTATTTGATTTTTCTAATTGTTACTATCATTTTTTTTCATAATAATAATTACAAACCTACTTGTATATTGAGGTAAAACAACAAATAACAAAATATATGAAAATTGAAATTGACAATAAACACATTTTAACAATAAATAATTTTACCTTTAAGAAAAACAATAAATAATTTTAAAGTTTAGGAGTGATGCAGATTAGAACCCGCAACCCATATGTCAACCAACAACATTTTTTACCATATGAGCTGTGTATCCGATAATTAATAATAAAATCTTTTAAACCCTAAACCAAAGAAAGTCCGCAGTTCCAACAAATAAAAACCAAAATGCAACCGCTACGGTTTTGATCTTCTATCAGAAACTATAACTTGGAGTTACAGTCAGACTGAACTTATTTCAACTTTTCCGATTTTCCTTCACCTTTCCGGTAGCGCGCGATTGCAGTTCCGGCGATAACCGCTCCTACAAAAGGCTACTCATCAATGTTTGATTTGCATATAACGGAACCATAAAACTTAATCAATTTCTTCATGGAAGATATTTTTGATGATATTGCTCCCATTGCTCCTGCTACACGTGGTAACTTCTAATCTCAATCAACAATGGAATTGAAATCATTTTTCATTCTTCTTATTTTCAATGTATGCATTCGTATTGTATTGGTTGGTTGATTGATTAGTTATACTGTGTTGTTTTGTAGGTAGAGCAGGTGGAAGGTTTGCGCCAAAAGCGAAACCGAAACAACCGATTCAAAAGAATGTATCTACATCATCAGAACATGCAATTTCATCTAAAGATGATAACAATGTGCTTGTTGATTCATCAACTACTCACAAAGAATCTGAAGGAGTTTCTCAGAATGAATCTCATAATGTAGTTGCTGTAAGTTCTTCCATTGAAGAATCTATAAGGTCTGGTCATAATCCTGATATCGATGTCAATAACGGTGAGTTATGTTATTCATGTAAATGTTATGAGGTGTAGGATGTGTAGGACATTTCATGTTTTAGATTTGCTCTTGGCTCTGTTTTGGAGCGCTTATAATATAAGTTATTATGTATAAGCCATTTCTATAACAAAAGATAAAATAAAGTCAAACTGTATTGATATAAAGCTATAAGCTGTTATTATATGCTATCCCGTAGAGTTTATGGAAATAAGCTGAAAACAAATTATAGACATGTCATAAGTTGTTTATGTAAGTTCTTTCAAACAATCTCACAAGTGTTTATGTCAGTAGATAAACTCAAATAAGTCAATCCAAACAACACCTGATTCATTTCATATCTATTGTGGTAACAGCGCAAACACTTCAGCCTGCTAATGCTGTAGAAAGTGCATCGAATAATGTGGCTGCTCAATCTACTACTTGCTCGAACATAGGTGAGAACAAAGAACTGCCTGTAAGTGGAGAAGGTTCATTTCTTGATAGCATTAAGAGTTTGGAAGTTAGCCTAGATGTGGGCTTTAAAAGTGGTTCAGGTGACAAAAACACTGGAATATTTGAGAGCAACATTCATTCAAATTTTGAGTTTGGAAAAGTGCAAGAGGTAGAATTTTGAATTTTTTTATTTGTCTTTTCCATGTATTTTATGGCTTCAGATGTGTGTAGTCAACTTATGGAGGATATCCTGTTCAGGTCTTGTCTTCGGAATTTGAGTTTGATCCTTTCAGCAATATCCTCCCTGATCCTGGCACTAGTAAAGGTTAGTAATATTTGATCCCGGCACTAGTAAAGGTTAGTAACATTGGTGTTATTGTAAATTTGCTTTTATATACCTGGAAAGGTAATTTGTTTGTATTTGTTTTCATTGTAGCCAAAAAGTTTCAACCCAAGATTAAGCCACGGCCTAGAGTCAGCAATACACCAGCTACTGCTTCATCTGGTGAGTTGCCTACTTGCACAAATAATAAGTTTACCTTTACCCACGTCAGGTATTCTTAGAATAACTGATTTATCTAATTAGTTTGATTGTATAAGCTCAGGTATTCCATTCTCTGAAGACAGTAGAAGTTTGGAAGCAGTTATTGCTTCTCATCCAGAGTCCCTGAATGCTCTGACATCAGAGGCTGTAGTTCATGATGGAACTAGAGATTTTCCTTCTAATTTTGGTAAATCAGCTGCAGAGGTAAAGTTAAATTTAGTATCATTTTTTCAATTTCATTAATCTTCTTAGTAATGATAAATTTTGCACCTACACCTATAGACTGCAGATATTTTTTCTGGGCTAGAATCACTAGATGACATTCTCAATAAAGATGCAACTGGTACAGGTGAGTAATTAGTCCTCTTCAGTTTATCAAATTATATCATCACTTTTCAAACTCCTCTTTAGCGCTTACATGAATTTCAGTCGTTTTGTATTTCCATTTATCCTCACTCCCATGTTTAATTGTCTCTCGGCCAATTGTAAGTACCCGACCCTGGGATTCTTCAGTAGTAATTGGGAAAAATTGTTTGTAGGAAAACCAGATGGAGAGGAAAATTTTGTCCTTCCAGGATATGATAGCAAAAGTAGGTCAGAAACACAGGTGAAGATTATGTGATTTATTGGATATGATAATTTCCTAAATACTATATGCTAAATAAATAATGATCATTTTTTTGGTATCAAAATGTCTATGTTTATTATTGGTTTCAGGAAGGAGCTGACTTGAATCCTGAATGCCCAATTGACAATGTCTATGATTATCAATCCATGAAATCTGGCACAGATCCAACATCTGAAGTTCCAAGGCATGAAGGGTCGACAAGTTCTGCCGATAGTCCAACACTGGCCGACTTTTTGCAGCAAGACAGTACTGGAGAGAAAGAAGTAAATATCTGTTATTATGGTTTGTCATTTTTTCACTACTCTGATTTGTGAATCTGATTATATAGATGATTTTTCATTTTATTTGCAATCTTTCTCAGGATGCTAATAAGAGAGAAAAACCTCTAAAGAAGCATAAAAGATCGTCTATCGCAGGTGTGGAGGATAAAGGTGGTAAAACTGCAAGGCAACCGAGAAAACAAGCAGTTCGTAAACCTGCTAAAAACACATTGAATAAGGCTGTTGAGGATGATGATGTCCTTGACCCTCCTTATGAGGTTGATGTAGATGAACTTGAACAAAACGACGATGAGCACGGAGTGGATAATTCATCCAAGAAGAAAAGAGCATCAACAAGTTCAAAGAAGAAATCTGTGGCTAAAAATGGAAAAACATCTGAAAAACGCAAGAAGGCTAATGATGATTCAGAAAAGGTTACTGAAGAACCTCCTAAAAAGTTCTCGCATTCATCTCGGCGAAGAAAAAGATGTGGTAAACTTATCAGGCTATATATTTTTAACTGTTGTTTGTGATGCTTATAATATTATATTTTATATTATATGCTTATTGTGAGAGTATTTTCATTTTTATAGTGGACAAGGCTCTGCTGGAAGATGACTATCTTGATCAACGAACATTACCTCTTAGGGATATTATTTTACTTGCAGAACATAAGGAGCGATTGGCGGTGAGTATTCTCAAATATAATTATTTTGTTACAATGCTAGCAATTGGCATTATTATTTAGGCAGTATGGGTTAAATTTCACCAACTGTTCCATTTGTTTCTCTATGTAGAAAAAAGAGGCAGCAACTACTAATACAGCTTCCACCAATCAAAGGTACACTACGTTGCTTATGAGTGTATTTCTTGGAGTATACATAGTGTAGCTAATAACATAAGAAGTTAAGGTGTATATGTTATTTGATAGAGCTAGTTAGAGTCGGTTACTCTGCTGTTAACTTTCATTAGACAATTACACAACTCTTTACATGTATTTTCTGGGGAATGTTTATGTTGTGCCAAAATATTTGAAAATATATAACTATGCAACTAGCGTATAGCACTATAAACATCTTGTATACTACAATAATAGTTAATGCGTGCTTTATACATTCTCATGCTATTGCAGTAAGAGATATCTGAAAATGTTGAGAAACTAACTCAATATAGCAAAATTCTTTTTTTATTCTTCTTTTTCCGTTGTTGTATGAGACATGTGAATGCCCTGCACAGAAGCCATCTTATGGCTTACACTACATCTTTCATTCCATGACTCTATGAAGAAGTTCAGAAAGTCAATATTTTGAGCAAATGGATTGCCATTTTCAGAAGTTCATTTTTTTCATCTTCAGAAAATTGGTTTAGGTTAGTTGAGGCATGGAAGATGGTGTAGATGTGACAGTATGAGAGTATAATTACACAGTGCAATTTATATAGTATAAACTGATTCTGCAGATGAAATTTATCATTACTAAATCTCTCAATTTCATTAATCTTCTTGTAATAACTGCCATAACTGATTCTGTTAGGTATTTACAACAGCCACTCTAGTATAAATACAAAATCTCTCAGAATCATTTGGTGAGCAGCACAACATTTTCTTTCTGGCCCAATGTCATTCTCTAACACTCAGCATCATTCTTTGATGAATGTTAGTGCCTAAAATGTTAGGGATATAAATGGAAGGTCCTTCTATTTTTGGTATTCATTAAGGCACTTCATGCATTCAAACCACAACTCCCTCTCCTCAGTGGTATTGAACAAAAAGGAAAAGGGAGAACATTATATAGAAAATGCACTTCATACTATCCACTGGCTTGTTACTGTCACTGTTAAGTCATATGCAGTTTCTATATAGCTTTCACTTCTCAAAATGTTTATATGCAGCGATGGGGATTTTCTTCACGAGGCTGATGATGTTAATATTAATAATGAAGAGGAGTTTTATGGGTCAGATGATGGTTATAGAGACCCATATGATGATAGAGACCCATATGATGATAGAAACCCATATGATGATCAAGCCAGTGAAAAGATGAGATCAACTGTACCTTTATTGAATTACCAGTCATTCATGAACAAGGCACCTAGGGGAAAATGGTCAACACAAGATACTGAAAAGTTTTATGAGGTATTTGCATAATTCTTACAATGTCTGACATTAATATTTTCTTAAACACTGTTGTACGCATAGTAATTGTCATTTTGGGTTTCGGAAAAGGAGGGGGATGGGAGGAAGGGCTGTCCTTTTCAAAAATTAACTTTTCATTTTTTAAACATAGGCTATTAGGCAGTTTGGCACAGATTTTACTATGATACAACAGCTTTTCCCTGGTAAAACACGTCATCAAATTAAGTTGAAGTACAAAAGGGAAGAGCGGCAACATCCTTTACTGTTAACTGATGCAGTGAATAATCGTACAAAAGGTTAGATTCTTTAGTTAGTTTTCTATGTTTTTTACTTTACTTCATGGCTAACTATAAGATTATAATTGTTTATTGTTCTTTATATACTCCTTGACAAGGGAATATAACTCTACTGAACAAAGTCTATACTCTTCTCTCTTGTAGATCTTTCTCTTTTTAAATTGGTCATTGAGAAACAGAAACAAAAATGTAATAAGGAGGAAGAACAAGATACCGCTGGAGATGCCTCAGATTTAATGCCCGGGGAGGAGGTTGTAGACCCAGCACCTGGAAATAATGTATGTATACGGTTCAGTTTTATCTTTTTAATATCACTAATTTTGATCCACACGGTTTATAGTAATTTTCTTAGAATGCTATATTTATCAAAGAAATGTTCTTATTGCATGATGTTTTCATGTGGAAATGTGGAACTTAACTGGTCTTTCTACCAAAATTAAGGTTTTTACTTGGTTCCATTGTGTGTTTCTTCAAGCTCTTACCTAGATCATTAGATATCTTCTGCTTTGAAGCTCAGCTGGCCGAGTTAGTTTTATTGCTGCAACTATGCAAAATAACATGCTTTGATCGGCATTAAACTTTTCCTGACATAACCTAGCAAATAAAGACAACTATAACTGCCAAGCCTTTCCTGACATGATTAAGTCCATACCTTTGTAGCCTTCTGATTTCTGAACTCTAATATTTCTTTATCTCATAATTGACCTTGCTAATTTTCAAGACTCTTGATATCTGAATTCTGAATGTAGGAAGAGGCTGCAACAACTCAGCAGGAGCAGGACCACATCAATGTTAAAGATCAGGAAGATTCTATGGCATATCCAGTTCCAGAGCAATCTGACGACGACGATGATGATAATGATGAAGATGAATTACTAAAATGGTCTCAGTATCAAAGTTCTATTTAGTGATAAAGAATGATAACCTACAATTTTGATTTCATTTTTTAAATTGAAGTTTAGGTGATATTTAGTTCGCTGATTGATTTTTAAAATCACTTCGCCAACTTCTAATTTCGTTGTCTAGGATATTTATTATCATTTATCATTTAAAGAATTGTATGGTGACTTGGTGAGTATCACATGATGAACGCTGCAATTGATTTATAAGTTTTGTCAATCCAATTGATTTATCATTTAATTTTTTATGAACACTGCAAGGTGATTTTTTTATGAATCAGTAATGCACGTAATTCAAACAATTGTTAGTCAAAAAATTAATTCAAACAATTGTACGGTGAATATCACACGATATGATTCATCATACTGTTATAGGAGTTTTCTGATTACTATATTTTGAAACTCATTAGCCTACTTATAATTTCACAACCATCAACGATTTGCTCATGTTTCTATCAATGTATGAAGAAACGCCTTTTTCTATGACAATATTTTCTAACTTTATAGCCTCCAAATAGAAGATCCTCTACATGATCATTGGATTACATCGCACTGTTCGTACCAGTCTCCACTTTTGATACACATTTTATAGTTTTAATTTTTTTTAAGGTTTTAAAAGCATAGTCAAAACGGACATCATATACCGAAGTTAAATAAGTACAAGCAAATCAATCATCATCACGACCATCATCTTCAAAATGAAAATCATTAGAAGCTTGCTCCATTTTTTCATCACCCCCAATCTCATTCATTGTTTCTTCGCAGTCGTCATCATCAACATTATCCTCTCCACCTACATATCAAAATTGAAGAGATTAATAATTAAATACACAGGTGGTTATCAAAACAATACATTAGATATATATTCAAATTTAAATTATATATTACCATCAGTAACAAAATCGTGCAACCAACTGCGAGTACAAACTCTAGTTTCGACATTCACGGGCAACATAAGATCTTTATACTTGTTAAAAACGCGTGAGCCCATGCAAAATTCATAATCAGAAGCAACAGTGGCGATGGGAACACTTAACAAGTCGCAAGCCAATACTGATAGATTAGGGAATCGACTATTATTACTCTTCCACCATTGTAATACATCCATATCTTCATTACAACGAAAATCCAAATTTGACTCATCTAAGTAAACATCAAGCTGAGACTTTCCAGTTTCAGTAACAAGCTGCTGGTGGTGCACTTTCAATTCCTATTATATTTCACAAGTGAAAAGGAAAGCTATAAGGTTAAATAAATTCAAGATAGAAGGTAATTAAATTGGACAGTTTCTATATCTAAGCCCCTATATTGTTCAAATATGTCAAAATACACTACACACTTCTGATAACATAAGGGGAGCAGATTGATAGATTATCTTAAAATTTTAATTCAAAAAATATGTAAGATCTTACATCGAATAGACCATGAGATGAAGACTTTAATTTCTTTTGCAATGGCTCGCTAGAAGGTTGGTCCTGATTAGTTCTTTGAACCCCAGAAGAAGTACTTTTGCTAGAATAGTTGTCAAATAGCATGTACAACTTTCTCTTTACTTGTTGCAACTTCTTTTCACTGGTTGATGTATCGACTTTTGAGTAACAATAAGCCAATGTTGAAAACTTCATCCGTGGGTCAAGAACTGCTCCCAATGCAAGAACAACACTATACTCATCCCAATATTTCTCAAACTTGCAAATCATCCTTTCAGCCATTCTCTTTATAACTTCATCTTCGTCTCTCAAACTATCAACTAGAGCACATTGGACTTTCCAAACTTGCAAAAACAATAAGTTCGAAGTAGGATACGTTGTGCCATTAACCATGTTGGCAATTTCACAAAAAGGCAACAAAAATGCACAAATTTTTTTGACTCTTTTCCACTCTTCTACGGAAGGACATAACTCATACTTGTCCTCAAACAAGTGAAGACTTTCAAACACAGGCTGATACTTAAGAGCACTTTCAAGCATCAAATAAGTTGAGTTCATACTCATAGACGAGTCCAAATCCAAGCGAACTGAACTATCAACACCACCAACCTTTTCCAAGCACACCTTGAAATTGTCCTTTCTACTCTTTGAATACTTCACAAACATGATGCTCTCTCTAATTTTAGACACGGCATCACTAACAACTTTCAACCCCTCTTCAACAATCAGATTTAAAACACGTGCAAAACAATGTGCATGAAAGAACTCTCCATCACATAACAACCCATTTTGCAAACCAAGTTTACTTTTCAATTTTTCTTGCAGAACATTATTCTCAAATGAATCATCTAAAGTAAGAGAAAAAATCTTTTTCTCTATTCCCCAATCATTCAACAACTCAATCATTCTCTCACACATCTCACCACCAGTAGGAGGGTAAACACAACAGAAATTGAGAACTTTACTATTTAACTTCCAATCCGCGTCAACAAAATGAGCAGTCAAACAAATATAAGTCTCAGTAGTGCAAGATTTCCACAAATCAAAAGTTAAAGATATCCTATTAGGAATGGAAGGCAATTTTTGTTTAAGCTTAGATTTCTCTTTCGAGTACAAATGCGAAACATAAGCCTCGATAACATTTCTAGTAGGTGTAACAGCATTTGGATCTAAGGTCTCAGTGTACCTCCTCATTCCCTCATACTCAAAGAATTTAAAGGGAAAATCAAGTTCAAGGATTGTATTAGCATACGTATTCACAAACCTTGATTCCATTTTATCTACATCATCATCGAATTCCATTTTTTCTTGTGAAATTGCTCGAACAACCTAGATTACATTTCAGCATTGTAAATTATTATTACATTTTCAAAATCACATGTTGGAATAACAGACTTCAAAAAATTATGCAGTTTCAACAAAATACCTTTGCGTATCGGAGACGGCGGCGATATGACAGAGATGTAGAAGGAGTGACGGTGACGGAGAGATTGAATGAAGAAATGAAGAAGAGAAAGGGTGAAATGAAGTTCCCGGGCTTACTATTTATATTCCCCCCAAAATTTCTCTAAGATCCAAAACCCTAAACGGGTACCCGTATGGTTAAAATCGGGTTAGCCGTTTTATTTACCTTCATGTGATTCAATTCAATTCCTTTTATTTTATTTTTTTGAATCCATCTATTTGTCTGTTTTTGTATGAAAAAATAGGAAAATCTGACCCAAAAAAAAGGAAAATTATTTGGATGCATAAAAAAAAATACACCTATTCAACCTCTTGATATTTGAAAAAATTATTATCATTTTTGAACATGTCTTTTGATATTACAA
Source organism: Trifolium dubium (assembly GCA_951804385.1). Classification (NCBI taxonomy): domain Eukaryota; kingdom Viridiplantae; phylum Streptophyta; class Magnoliopsida; order Fabales; family Fabaceae; genus Trifolium; species Trifolium dubium. The sequence continues at coordinate 4,591,809 of OX638071.1, forward strand.
AATAGAAACATGACAATAAATGTGACAAAATTGAAGTACAAAAATATACATGTCTCTAGATTTATAATGTTGATGTCTAAATTATTAGTTGAATATTTAATAGATCAAAATTAATATGACAATTTAAATCAAACAAATATCGCGACAAGATGAAGAACCAAACAAACACCGTGACAAAATAGAACATCAAATAGTGCCATACTGAAACGAGGGGAAGAACAATATCACACTCAAACAACAAAATAACAGAAATTACCACTGCAGAACAATTGTGCCCACTACCTTCTTGAAGCATAAAAAATGATTGTGATGCATATCAGTGTTCAAATCACAATTTAAGTGTATGACATTATTCATTATTAGTTCACGTTAAAAAGAAAAATCCATAAAATAAGATACAAGATTGTTCAAACTTAAAAAACTAATTATCCAAATGAGAACAAATAAACCTTTCCAGCAGGGGAAATGGCCAAATTCTTTTTCTTTTTGGTACATGAAATGGCCAAATTCTATAAGAGTATGTTTGGATAGAGGATTTCGGATGATTTTAAAGATTGAGTCTATATTTTAGTATAGATTTGAAATTTTTAAAAAATTGACAGAAAACATTATATATAATCACACAACATTTTAATTGCACTTAATTTATCTTTAGAAATATTTTTTAACTTCCTTAATTTAGAAAAAAAATAAAAAATCCTCTATTCCCCTCCAGAAATCCTACATCCAAACATATCCTAATAATCCAACAAGGTACCAACTGACAACACATATACAATGGAAATCAAAACCAAAAAAAATATATGTAAGTGAAATATCAGTGCATTCTCCCCCTTTTCCATTATGTTCCTGTCCTGAGGTTGCCTCCCAAAAACATTGAGCATGCATCACTGAAAGTTGACGGAAGTAACTTGACTTGGATCAATGACAACCCCGTTAACTGGTCCTGACCGGCGTTGTCTTGCAGTAGCAGATGACGATAGTTGGATATTTTGAGGAACTGGAGCTTTCTGCGAATGGCCCGAGATACAAAGGGCGCCAGTGTCATCTTGTTCCCAGTATACTTCTACCATAAAACCTGTGGGATATTCAGCAGACTCTGTTCCTGGAATTCCAACAAACCTAGCTCCTATAGGAATCTGCACAATTATTTTATTCATCAGCATTCAGCAGGAAATAGATAGTTGTTTGTCACAGCTACAAATTTCATTCAATTGAAAAGAAAAAGTAATCTTTGAAGAGGCAACCCCTAAAATGGTTTGTATTTTTTTCACCATGCGATGAATATACTCTATGTAGCACTGACATTTTAGATTGAAGGCATGTCTAATGTCTAACACGACACCAACATATGTGGTTACATTCAATTATTCTATTTTCACAGATTATTATCGATGTCTAGTGCTTGTATACGTGTCAATGCTTATATAGGATTTTCTACGTATAATAGTTGTACTAGTTTATAAATATACACGAAGTCATGTTCATTTCTTGCTAGAGAAACTAACCAGAACCATTTTTTTTTGACATAACTAGAACCAAATAGAATTCAATCTCTTGAGAATTGAGAGGTATATACCAAAAGACAATGCGGTTACACTTACCTCTGCAGACTCTCCAGATGTCAATGTCAAAGTCACTAAGGTCCCCTCAGCTGTAGCACTTTCTAGCTCTGCTTGCCTTGCAATATTCAAGAAAACTTCTTCAAGAGTTGTTAGACCAAGCTGGATGTCAGATATGCCAAATTCTTCTTCTCTATCTTGGAGCTCCGAAAAAAAATTCTGGTTTGGAAGCAAAATCAGTATGAGAGGATGTTAACTGATAGAAGTAAGCACAATCTCCTATGTTAAATCAGGTTATAAACAAGATAACTATTCTAAAAAATTATGAAGCACAAAGTTTGAAAATGAGTTATGATTCAGATGTTCACATAATCAACATAAACGTAGAAACTAGAAAAATTTAATAAAGATATTCTTCATTGCTAATCAAAGATTTAGAAACAATTAGACATTCAAACCTCGGTATTAAGCACATTCAAAAGAAATGGAATCAAATCCAAGAAAAGAAAGCTTACTGTAAGGAGCGACTCTCTTTCATGAGGAATCACATAAGTTAGAAAGTTATTGTTCTCCTCTTTTGGTACTACATCTAAACGCTGCCAAAATATTTCACAGGTCAAAAACCAACCTTTTGTTTGTCATGAAAAGCTTTTAAATAATCACAATTATTCATCTCACATTCTTAAAGAATTGCTTCACAGCCTCACGATGTCTTGCTGATATTGCGTCATTATTTTCAGGACTGTGTTCATTATTGTTTCCATGGAAGCTAATATTAGCAATAAAACCAGTACCAAAGCGTGACTTCAATCTGATTGAGGTGCCAATGCAGCGGAGCCTTCCCTTTGCCATGATTCCTATTCGGTCACTTAGAATGTCAGCTTCTTCCATAGAATGTGTTGTGAGAACAATGGCACGCCCTTTTTTTGCATTTTCAATTATGTCCCACACATGCCTTCTTGTTATTGGATCCATACCAGTAGTCTAAGAAATAAGAATGAAAGATTAAATCTTGTAAACATATTGAAAAAATAAATTTATGCTTAAAAAACAGTATCTTTTTTTTTTTTTTTGCATACCGGTTCATCCAAAATGACTAATTTAGGGTCACCGATAAGAGCAATTGCAACACTGAGACGGCGTTTCATTCCTCCACTGTAACTTCCAGATCTTACTTTGGCTGCATCCACGAGTTTCACCTCTGCCAATGATGTCTGAGTAATCTACATGTTTCAAAAGAAGATGAATTAAAATGAAAAATAACCAGAACTCCTAATAGTTAATAATTTCAAACAATACAAACTAGAAGAAATAAGTCATTGTAGAGGACTGCATGTGTATCTTTCTCAATGCACAGAACAATTTCAGGTCTAGAGTTAACATACCGATTTTATAGAAGCTGGGGACAAGCCTTTAATACTAGAGAAGAGTTCGAGGTGTTCTTGACCAGACAGTGCATCCCATAGGATATCAAACTGAAGATTAGAAAATTCAGTAAAAGGTCAGTCATATGTTATTTATGCAATCTTAAAGAGGTAATTTATGTGTCATACAAGAAAAAACAAAAATAATGAGAGATAGAGAGACCTGGGGACACACTCCTATAAGCTTTCGGATATTTGACATGCCAGTTGAGCTTCTGATTGAATCTCCATAAATCAATGCTATTAAGAAAATTGAAAAGTTATTCTTGATACCAATATTTTGATTATTTAGTAGTCGTCTATATTGTAAATAAGGTAGAGAGAGAGAGAGAGAGAGAGAGAGAGAGAGAGAGAGAGTATCACCATCTCCATCAGTTACTGGAGTTATCCCTGTCAAACAATTAATAACTGTAGTTTTTCCAGCTCCATTGGGTCCTAAAAGACAAAATAACTGATCCTTTGTGAAGTTCATCCACAAGCCCTGAAAACAATTTGAGAACAACACATTATCATTCAAGCATAGGTCACTCCTGTCAGAAGGAAATTACAATCTTTACCAAATTTTCATTTTGAAATACGAAATATGTGGGACAATCACGCAAAATAATATAACAGGTAGTAAAATCCGGCACATTCAGTGAGTATGATTGTTTAAGAGATGGATAATTAAATCCATCTGGCAAATGCTTCAGGTACAAGAGTCCCCGGGCTTTGTTTGCAAGTTGATTTTTAGAGGGGAGGACTTGTTTTTCTTCAGTTCGCAAGCGTGATTGAAGTATTATATGATCATTTATATTGTTCTTCTTTCAGTTATTTTAAAATATTAACTATATAGAACTCCAATTTAGAAAAGAAAAATAAATCATCCCCTCATTTCCCCTTCAAAACCAACTCACAAACAAAGCCTTAGGGTATGTTTGGGAGTTGGATTTCAGAGGGCTAAGTCTATATTAGCGTGTATGAGATTTTAAAAATAATCAATGAACTATGTGATAGATGATCATATATTCATATCAGGTTTCAATCACCCTTTTAATTGATTTTAGAAACACTATAATTTCTTTAATTTAGAATTGAAGAAGTCTTCCGTTCCCTTTCCCTCCAAAAGACCAAAACCCAAATCCCAATTCCCAAACATAACCTTAGGGGTTAAGGAGTGGATAATGTAGTTTCCCTTCTTTACCTTGTACAAAGATTTCACTTTAAACTAGAAGACTGAAAACAACTAGAATGGAACTCATTACAACCACTTGGTTACAGAAGCTCTAATCTAATCACGAAACAACTATCCAAAATGAAAAAATTTAAACTGCTAGGTAAAGGCTCTTAACTTTAAATATTACTAGACTTCCCCGTGAGAAGTTGTTACATAAAAACAGACGAAGGAACAAGTTTTTTTAAATTCTCCCCAACTTCTAATGCTAAAATTGTGACAGGAAATGCTTTACCTTAAGAGCATGGTAAGGAGCAGTTCTTTTACATTTACAGCAGCAACCGATGTTAAATGTACCGGGATAAGTCTTCACAACGCCATGTACCTGAACAGCAACATTTGCGTCAACCACGCCTCGTGTTAGTTGCTGTCTCACAGCATTTTCTTCTTCAAGGACATCTTCATCATCTGCTGTACTATTTTCTTCATGATGAGCTGAAGTTAAGCAACTACAAACCCCACCCTCTGTGGAACGAAGATGAAGAGACGCGAAAGAAGAATTCTTTAATCTAAAAGAAAACGAAAAAAATAGTAATAACACACAAATTAAATAAAAACAAATAATCACCACCTTTCACTTTTTGTCCTCCGTTTCCTGTCCAATAACGAGGATTTAGAAAGTATAACACGGATTTCCTCACACCCATTGCATTTGGGATTATATTGTCAAAGTAGATGGCCAGAACAAACCACAAAAAGAATGTGGCAAGAAACCATTTATAAATATCATTCTGTCAATGGAAAAGGATATACCGAGTAAATAATTTGAGTGACACATATATAAGGCTGAATGGAAGGGATAAATAAAAGGAAATATAGAACCATGGAATATAAGAACATAATCATCTAAAAGAGAATATAAAATCAAAGGCTTCTTAAACTGAAACAGGTTTTGGTGTTGGGATTCAAAAATCACTGCATACAATTGTCATCACACAGTCAAGGTCATTATCGGTGCATGATCCCCGTTTACTCCAGCTAACACCTTTATCTTCAGGGCTTGAAACAGCATTTGAAAGTATAGTCAGGCCTTGAGCAAAAGGATTAGGCGGAAACAATGACCATACATTTCGGTAAGTAGCAGAGAAGCTATCTGAGTAAGGAAATCCAGCTTGTACAACAATCTGCAAATAGATACAATAACAGACAAAAAGAACATAAGCATCCATTGTTTCTATGTACACAATGTAAATCTTGTCCTGAAAGAATGAGAAGTGTTGGTTCATGCCTGTGTCACGAAGCCGACAATAAATATCAAGAAGCCAACTGTTGTTGCTGAAGATGATTTACGAATGAAGGCCGATAACATGAAGGCCAGCCCAGTCTATAACAAAAGGAGAAATTACTAGGTATTAGACAAAAAAAACTTTAAATTCACAGAATACATAACAGACCTCAATAAAGAAGCATAAGGTATAAACGGTAAAGCTAGAAGATTCTAACCATGTTGAGTTCAAATAGGAAGAACAAAAAGAACAGAACTGCGAAACTGTTTTTCAAGAAGAAACTAAACTGAAACATCATGCCAGAGAGAACTATGAGAATAGATGATATGAATGTAATAACTGTTTCCCAGGTTAGCCATGATAACCAGTATGCAGAGTCGTAAAGCCCCATCACTGTCATTGCCTATCAAAAACAAAAACACCATGAAAAAAGCAAACACATATATATTGGGAAAATAAACAACCAAATTCGTCACTGCAGAACTTGACAGTTAAGCAAAATTAATACAAAAAACCCTACTTTAGTTCCTATTAAGATTTTAATAAAGGTATGCGACATCGGGGTTGATGTCTATGGTCTACCAGGCCATATCAGTTTACATTTGACCACAACTCTCTGCAGTATCAAGCATCGTGATTCATGAGTGCGATTTAAAACCTTGTTTCCTATATATCAACAATAAATATAGGCTGTATGGATCTTAGTTCCCATAAACTAATGAGTTCCAGGGACTGATACATATGACCAATATTTGAAGATTATAGGCACAAAGATGAAATTTTTGCATACTCAACATAGACATGACATCAGCGTTTACCTGGCGAAGTTTAAGCTCTTTTTCTGTCACCACAGAACTCATCTGAAGAACAAAATTAAACATAGCAATTGCAAGAAAAAATGATGGACCTATTCTTCCAACAGCAGAGAAAGGACTCATCGCTGGGTGCGGGAATTCCTTGAAAAACACATTCCATTTGAAGCTTGGATCTAAAACAAATTCATCAAAGCCTCAAATAATTAAAAATTTACAACATGTATTTGATCATAAACAAGTATTTTTAAAATTAACTAATAATTACAGTCTTCATCATGGTTTTAATTTTAAATAAAAAAGATTTATGACCACCATCTAAGCCACATCAACATCAGTATTTTCAATTTCTCTCCGACTTCAATTGAAGCCACATGAAATCTCTAACAATAAATATCTAAGTTATTGAACATTTATCAACAATGAATTGGTTCAAGTGTGTAAGAGACTTGAACCCTTGGCGGTCAAGATTCCATCCTGACTCTTGAAAACTATAAGTGTTAGCTCAGTAGTAAGAGTTTAACCTTCTAACTTCAAGGTGACGAGTTCAAATTCCGTCAGGGACAGAGACACAGACAGTTGAATTAATAAAAATTTAAAAAGCCAAAAACAAAAAATCACTTAAGTCAACCAAAATCACTTTTTTTTTTTAATGTATAACAAACAATGAAGCTTATATATACCTCCAATAAGGAATCTGGCGATTTCACGTTCAGCAGCAAGCTGAAGAGGAAGTTGAAAAGAAAAAGTAGGATCTTCATATTTGCCACGTTTCTGAAGAGTAGTAGAATTGGTCTGAATTCCATAACTAATAACACTATCATTCTTTTCACCAAAATGAATGGCACCAGGACATTGCATAGGATTATTCAAAAGCCATTCATCAACTTCAATTTTATCGCGAAACGATTTAACTTTCGAATTAGGTATAACCCTACCAGGATTATTACTAATAATACGATTAACAATTGTATGAAACTTAGGATTAGTATTACCACTCCATGCGAAATCGTAACAAGGTTTTTTGATGAAGTATTTGTCTTCACAAGGTGGAATTGATGGTGAAGGTTGTGAAATAGGGTTTGTAATTGATTTGTATGATGAAGTTGTTGAGGTTTGAGCTTTAATTGCTTTGTCAATGGCGAATATTAAGAAAATGAAAATAATTGGTGAGAGTAATTGAAGAAGGATTGATCTTTTGCTTCGCCATGAGAGTAATACGTTTTTTTTTAGTAACGCTTTGTATTGTTGTGTTACCAAAGAGAAAGCGTTGGTCATGTTTTTTTTTTTGTTCTCTGTTTTGTGTTAGTTAGTGTTTTTAACACAAACAGAGAGAGACGAAGAAGACAATGTGATTTGATTTGATTGTTCTGATTTGATTCTCAACAATGTCATGTCGTTGAAATATATGGTACTACTCCATGTTGTTAGTTTTGACTTTTTTATTTTTTATTTAATATTAGTTTGAAAAAATAAAATTAACTAGCTAAGTTTTTATCTTTATTTGTATATCTAAATTTTGTAAAATATTAAAGGATAATCTTAGTATGGTTTTTACCTTTTTTCAATTTTTAACTGTTTTCTTTTTTTTTTTTTTGGTAGAAATTTTCAACTGTTTTCTTTATTTCTATATATATTTAGTGGTAGTTTTTTTCATGAAATAATTATATTTTTATTCAAAAGTCCTAACTCAACTAGTGTCAAAATTGTTTAGACAGACTTCAATTTTTAAAGTTTGAACTTCGATTTCTTCACTTTGTGTGTGTGAGTTTTTATGATTTACTATTTTGTTTATATGCTAAAAAAATTGTTATATTTTCATATTGATTTGATTTTGTAAATTACTAGTAATAAAATAATAATTTTTATTTCCATATATATAAATTTGAAAAATAAGTGGCTGCTTCGAAATAGAAAATATAATACAGTAATAAAAATGAGTATTTATTTTGATACAATTATGAGTATTTTTTTTGTAAGGAGTATTGTTGACGTGTTGTTTACTACTACTATCATATATATCCAAGTCAAAAAATTATAATGTACCCTATGTTTAATCTAAGAAAATGTCCATGAGAAATTGTCTACTATAATACTAGTAATTTTAAATTAAATTTGTCAAACAAAGTATATTAAATTAAATCGAAAGGAAAGTACTTGGAAAAGCAGTATCGTAAAATGCGAAGTTAATGCACACGGCTTTTCGTGACTGTGAGTTAGAGCCAGAAAAATATGCCAATATCGCTGATGTAATCACAGTTGTGCACTTCATTTGGTTATCTACAATGTAGTGCATTTGGCCATGGCGGAATAACATTTTATGGCAAGGGGTAACTGCCAATATAGCGGCGATGATGGATCAAATTATATATTTTGCGTGGTTTTGGTTTATTGGTCGACTGAGGAATAAGGTCGATATTACTTTTGATAAGTGGTGTTCTAATCCTTTATCTTGCTTACAATGTATCTAGTTTGAACTTTTAATTTTTTGTTCTTAAATTGTAAGGGTTGAGTACCCCTTGTACTCCTTATAATTCAATACACTCTTTGCTTATCAAAAAAAAAAAACAGTTGTGCACTTCACATTTTTTTCTTTCTTTCCAATAATAGAAATTTTAGGATGAAGGAACGATGACCTCATCAAAGGTCGTTTTTAAGCTCAAATATTTAGATTTATTTTTCTTAAAAGATATTATCTCCGTTCTTAAATATAAATTATGTTTGATTAAATTGTGCGATTAATCGATTATATTTATCTGTATTATTTTAATATTATATAGATGTAAATATTAACATATAAGATCTTGTTTGATTTATTTTGATGAATATTTTAAAAATATCAAATTTTTGTAATTTTAATTGTTAAATAATTAAAGATATTATTGACCAAAATTATACTTTAACGTAGTGGTCAAACATAATCTTATATTTAAGGACGGGGTAGTACTAATAAGTCTCAAATCAAAACCTTTCAAATTTAAGACTTATCCTCTTGCCGTTAAATCAATGTTTGTGCACTTCACATTCTAAATACTCCTTTTTTTTTGTTATTATAATATTGACATATCGTTAACAATAATTAATTTTCATTAGAAAATTTTTGTGACATACAACATGAATTCTCTATTCTAATCGAATTTTCTCCATACACATATGACAAAAATTAAACACGTAACCACATACTTATGACTGAGATCAAGACTCTTAGCACCAACTCATTATTAGTTATTTATTTATTATCTGGAGCACTAATTAAATAGAAGAAGTAACGTACCAAAAAATATAGAAGAAGTGTCGTGCTAATTAATATATTTGGAGCACTAATTAAAAAGACAAAATAATGGAAGGGTCGTAATAAAAACAGTACGATTGTTAATTAAGATAACAAAAATAGAAATAAAAAATTGAAAATAAAAGTAAAACTCAAAGTAAAAATTTGAATATTTTAAATTGAAAATATTTTTTTTTTTAAAATTTTAAAGTATTAAATACACTATTTTCAAGATTATATAATCAATTTTATTTCTTTAACTATCATTTTAGATTGTTTACTGTTTCCCATAAAGTATTAAGGACACATGTTAGAGTGATAAAAGTAGAAGAAAAAAAATAGAATTTGTGCATTCACTTTTTAAAGATTAAGTTTTATTATATTTAATACAATTTTTTTAATTTAATATTGTAATGCGGGTTCTTATGTCACATTTTAGTACGACACTTAAAAAAATATTCTTTACATTTTTAATACATCAACTCTACAAGTTTAAAGATAATTTTTTAGTCAAAAAAAAAAAGTTTAAAGATAATTTTACTGTATTTGATTCATTTGTTTAATAGTAGGATTTAAAGTGAGTTTCAATCCTACAAAGGACTTGGTTGTTTCGACAACATGACATTTGGTTTCGACCACAAATGAGTGATTTCAATTCCAAGACATTTAGTTAAACTAAAATAGATCTCTTATCATCTCATTCAAGTGTTCTTGCGTAAAAATATGTCTATTGTCTAATCTACATTATTTGTGTTTATCTCTTACAATTTTAATTATAATTTTTTAATTGTTGAACCATTTGGATAGGAGAGGATTCATACTTAACACAGACGGCTGATCATTGTTAAATGTTAATTATAGTAGAGTTCATAGGTGAACGTAATTAAATATGTAGCCATGTGCTTTTAAAGCCAAAATTATGTTTATTGCTTGGGAGTAATGGTTTGGATATTGATATAAACCAGTCCAAAATCCAAATCTAGATCCTAAAACTGATTCTTCGTACTGTATCTACATGAAAGTGACGAAACAAAGTGTCCCCAACCCAATAAATGAATAAGCTATAAGAAGATCATTCTGGTTTAATCTCTTGCCTCCTCTTCTCTTTTTCCTCAAAAAGAATGTTCAAGATTCAATATATAAAATCAAATTCACGAGGAAGCTTTATCTTTTAGTAAAGGGTCTTGCCAAATCCATAAGAGATTTCTGTGCATAGAGCATTATAATAGAACCAATTCCACATTGTTTAGTGCTGCTGAAAATCCTGAGAACTGTTAGGATTTTAACTAAGCTGGTAATTGATGATGTGTTTAGGGTTTTATCAATGTAAACACCTTTTTCATATGAAAGTACAAGATCATATTTTAGAACTTAGAAGTGATCAATAGATATGGTGTGTTTTACAATATTACAATATATACATTGTGTCCATTTGCACTCCAATTTTAGTAGCTAGTGTTTTTTTGCATGATAATCAGTGTGTGCGTAAGTTCAAAACAGAAAACGAGAGACGTTACAAAATCAAGAACAAAATTAAAGGTTTAAACTATAAAAACTATGCAACATAAATTATTGAAGTATTATAATGTAAAATACCTTATTTTGGGGGGGAATTTCCAGCAACCTGTCTCATAGTACCTCTATTACCGTCACCAATTTGAAAATATATTACATAATGATATCAGAGAACAATTCACAAGAATAAAGAAAATTGCAATTTGATCATAGTCTTGTTTCCTTAAGCAGGGAATTACATACTAACTTCATCCAACATTAGAAAGTAAACAAATCCACATATTACATGTTAAAAACATGTCCACAATCACAAACATTAAAAATCCACTTGTAACTTGTAAGTCAACAAACCATAACCTAACAACCATATATAGCTTTACTTTTTAAAACCATAAAAGCCAAAACAAACATCATAAACCGAAATTAAAAAAATACAAGCAAATTAATCATCATCACCACCACCATCACCAACCATCACCATCAACGTCATCTTCAAAGTCAGAATCATTGGACGCTTGCTCCATTTTGTCATCACCGTCAATTTCATTCATTACTTCTTCAAAGTCATCGTCGTCTTCTCCATCTACATATCACAATTGAAGAGGTTTATTAAAGTGACCACTAGTTATCAAAACAATACAATCATATCATATGTATTTACATTTAAATTACATGCATTACCATCGCTAACAAAACTGTACAACCAACTGCGAGTACAAAATCTAGCGTCCATATTCATCGGCAACATACGATTTTTATACTTGTTAAAGATGCGCGAACCCATGCAAAAATCACGATCGGAAGAAACAGTGGTAATGGGAACACTTAACAAGTCACAAGCCAATATTGATAGATCCTGAAATCGATTTTTATTACTCTTCCACCATTGCAATACATCCAAATCTTCATAACAGCGAAAATCCAAATTTGACTCATCTAAGTAAATATCAAGCTCAGACTTTCGGGCTTCAGAAACAAGCTGCTGATGGTGCGTTTTCAATTCCTATTAAATTTCACAAGAGAAAAGGAAAGCAATGAAGCTAAACAAATTCAAGATAGAAGGTAATTAAATAGTTAATTTCAAAAACATATATCAACTTACATCAAATACGCCGTGAGGTAAAGACTTTAATTTCTTTTGCAATGGCATGACAGAAGATTGGTCCTGGTTAGTTGTTTGCACGCCAGAAGTACTTATGCTAGAATAGTTGTCAAATAGCATGTACAACTTGTCCTTTACTTGTTGCAATTTACTTTCACAGGTTGAAGCATTAAGTTTTGAGTAACAATAAGCCAATGTTGAAAACTTCATCCTTGGATCAAGAACTGCACCCAATGCAAGAACAACACTATAATCATCCCAATATTTCTCAAACTCGCTCATCATCCTTTCAGCCATTCTCTTTATAACTTCATCGTCATCTCTCAAACTATCAACTAGAACACATTGAACTTTCCAAACTTGCAAAAAATACAAGTTTGAAGTAGGATGTGTTGTGCCATTAATCATGTTAGTAGTTTCCCAGAATGGCAATAAGAAAGCACATATCTTTTCTACTCTTTTCCACTCTTCTACCGAAGGACATAACTTATAACTATCATCATACAAGTGAAGACTTTCAAACACACACCTGTATTTAATAGCACTCTCCAGCATCAAATGAGTTGAATTCACACTCATAGACATGTCCAAATGCAAGCGAACTGAACTATCAACACCACCAACCTTTTCAACGCACTCCTTAAATTTTTCCCTTCTACTCTTTGAATCCCTCACAAACACGATACTCTCTCTAATTTTAGACACTGCACCACTAACTAATTTCAACCCCTCTTCAACAATCAGTTTTAAAACACGTGCAAAACAATGAGCATGAAAGAACTCTCCATCACATAACAACCCATTTTGCAAACCTAGTTGAGTTTTCAATTTTTCTTGCAAAATGTCATTCTCAACAGAATCATCTAAAGCAAGAGAGAAAATCTTTTTCTCTATTCCCCAATCACTCAAAAATTCAAGCATTCTCTCACACATCTCATCTCCAGTGGGGTCAACAGTACAGAATGTAAGAATCTTACTATTTAACTTCTAATCCGCGTCAACAAAATGAGCGGTCAAACAAATATAAGTCTCGGTAGTGCAAGATTCCCACAAATCAACAGTTAAAGATATCCTATTAGGAATGTTAGCCAATTCTTGTTTAAGCTTAGATTTCTCTTTCGCGTATAAATCAAAGACATACGCCTTAATAACATTTATAGGAGGCATAACAATATCTGGATTCAAGCAATTCAGTAAGTTGCTCATTGACCGGTGCTCGAAAAAATCAAAGGGATAATCATTTGAAAGGATCATAGAAGCACATATAGGAACAAACCGTGAATCAAATTGATGTACAACGTCACCAGATTCGATATTTTCCTGTGAGATTTCTTCGATGACCTAAATTACATTTCAGCATTGTAAATTATTAATAAGTTCAATTTAAAACCATAGATATTATTAATGCATTAAAAGCTAAGAGACTTCAACAAAGGTGGTTTCAAAACAATACCTCTTCGTGATACATCGGAGACGGAGAGTCGCCGGAAAGAGACTCCGGCGGGATGATACAGACCGCAGTGACGGAGAGAGGTAATGAGTGTGAACTGAGAAATGAGTTTCGCGGGCTTCGTATTTATATTCCCCCCAATTCTAATCTAAAACCCTAAAACGGGTACCCGTCGGGTTAGTCGGGTTAAACATCTTGATTTTTTATTTTTGTTTTTTGTTCTTATAAAATTTAATTTTAGTCTTTTATTCTTCAATTTATTTACTTTTTTATACGCTGATGTGTCCGCGGTAAAATTGGTAGAAATTAATCTCCAAGATAAATGAGATTTATTTAGGGCCTGTTTGGTGCGCAGGTTAGGGAACAAGATATGTTAAAGTTTTCCAATCTTGTTTTAATCCGTTATTTGGTGTACCAATAGAAAAGGATAAATTTAACTTACTATTAAGCCTATCCAATTATTTTTGTTATTTTAATCCTTATTTTCGGCTAGGTTATCCAATTACTTTTTTTTTTTTTCTTATCATATGTGCACCAAACACATGACATGATATGTGCTAATCTTGTCACTATCATATCGTATATTATTCAACTTCTAATCATATCTTGTCTCTATCTATCCTGCGCACCAAACGGATCCTTAAAGTATTATTTTTCGAGTGAAATTTTTTTTATACACATGTTAAAGATTGAACTATGAATCAAATGATTAAATAATTCAAGTATTTACCACTAATACAACTCATATATGCAACTCTAGATGAGACTCTCTCTATTACTCTAAATAAATAGAGAACTCTATGGCTATAATTTTGTGTGTAAAAATCACATAAATGTTTAATAAATACCACATGTTTTAAAAAAGTGTGCTACTTATACACACAAACCTATAATAATGAAACTCTGCATTTTTTTAGACACATTGGAGAGGATCTATATTCGTTTATTTTTATTATTAATCATTTGATGCCTATAAACTAATCCAGCAAAATTTGGTTAATTGATACAATAGAGTTTCAAAATCTAATGTTGAACAAACCTTGTAATTATATTCTTGAATGACAAAAGGATAAAAAGATATGTTGAACAAACATTGTAATTATCGACTTAATAATAAAGAAATTTGAATAATCAAAAGATGGAAATTGGAACCCAAAAACCAAATGCAAGAAAAAGAAGCATGGAACCCAAAAAACCAAACGCAAGAACTAGAAGCTCTGCAACTTGAAAGTGCTATTCTTACTACTTTAATGATTGGATTTTGTACTTCAGTTCAAACAGATGTTTGATCATTCTTATATCCAGAACCAGATCAAAATAAAACCAAAATTAAATATGCAGCCAGGTGCTTTTAAAGCCAAAATCATGTTTATTGCTTTGGGAATAATGGTTTGGATATTGGTATAACCAAAACCAGATCAAAATAAATACCAAAGTAAGAGGATTGATTTATAAACCGACACAAATTTGATAATTAGAGAGCAATTCACGAGAATAAAGCCACTTACTATTTCATCGTAGTCTTGTTTCCTTTAACATGGAATTACATAAAAACTTCGTCCAACGTTAAACATTAGAAAAGCAAACAAATCCACATGCAAATTAAAATACATTGACAATGACAAACATTAAAAATTAAGCCGACTGGCAAGTCCAAAAAACCGTAACCTAACAACCATATAGAGTTTTAAGCTTTTAAACTATAACCAAAACAAACATGATAAACCAAAGTTAAATATAAACAAGCTAGTCATCACCATCAGTATTCTCATCTTCAAAATCATAATCATTAGATGCTTTCTCTGTTTTTTCATCACCATCAACTTCATCCATCCTTTCTTCAAAGTCGTCATCATCAACGTCTTCTCCATCTACATATCATAATTGAAGAGGTTCAAAATTAAATTGAACAATGGTTATCAAAAGAATAAAATCATATATTTTCATTCAAATTACATAAATTACCATTGCAAGCAAGATTGAACAACCAACTGCGAGTACACATTCTAGTTTCCACATTCATCGGCAACATACGCTCTTTATACTTGTTAAAGACGCGTGAGCCCATGCAAAATTCAAAGTCAGAAGCGACAGTGGTAATGGGAACACTTAATAAGTCGCAAGCCAATATTGATAGATCTGGAAATCGATTATTATTACTCTTCCACCATTGTAATACATCCATATCTTCATAACAACGAAAATCCAAATTTGACTCATCTAAGTAAATATCAAGTTGAGACTTTCCTGCTCCAGAAACAAGCTGCTGATGATGCACTTTCAGTTCCTATTATATTTTACAAGTGAAAAGGAAAGCAAATAGGTTAAACAAATTCAAGAAATAAATAAATTAAATTGTCAATTCAAAAAATATATATATAAACTTACATCAAATAGGCCGTGAGATAAAGATTTCAATTTCTTTTGCAACGGCAGACTAGAAGATTGGTCCTCACTAGTTCTTTGCACACTAGAAGCAGTACTTTTGCTAGAATACTTGTCAAATAGCATGTATAGCTTCGTCCTTACTTGTTGCAACTTTCGTTCACAAGTTAATTGATCAAGTTTTGAGTAACAATAAGCCAATGTTGAAAACTTCATGCGGGGGTCAAGAACCGCTCCCAATGCAAGAATAACACTATACTCATCCCAATATTTCTCAAACTCGCTCATCATACTTTCAGCCATTCTATTTATAATTTCGTCTTCAACCCCCAAACTTTCAACTAGAGCACACTGGACTTTCCAAACTTGCAAAAAATACAAGTTGGAAGTGGCATGTGTTGTGCCATTAATCATGTTGACAGTTTCGCAAAAAGGCAACAAGAATGCACACATATTTTCAACTCTTTTCCATTCTTCTACTGAAGGACATAACTTATAATTATCATCAAACAAGTGAAGACTTTCAAACACACACCTATATTTAAGAGCACTCTCCAGCATCAAATAAATTGAGTTCACCCTCATAGACGAGTCCACATGCAAGCGAACGGAACTATCAACACCACCAACCTTTTCAATGCACTCCTTAAACTTTTCCCTTCTACTCTTTGTATCCCTCACAAACAATACGCTCTCTCTAATTTTACACACAACATCACTAACTAGTTTCAACCCCTCTTCAACAATCAGATTTAAAACACGTGCAAAACAATGCACATGAAAGAACTCTCCATCACATAACAACCCATTTTGCAAACCAAGTTGATTTTTCAATTGTTCTTGCAAAACATCATTCTCAAACGAATCATCTAAAGTAAGAGAAAAAATCTTTTTCTCTACCCCCCAATCCTTCAACAACTCAGTGATTCTCTCACACATCTCACCACCAGTAGGAGGGTAAACAAGACAAAAGTTGAGAAGCTTACTATTTAACTTCCAATCCGCGTCAACAAAATGAGCGGTTAAACAAATATAAGTCTCAGTAGTACAAGATTCCCACAAATCAAAAGTTAAAGATATCCTATTAGGAATAGAAGCCAATTCTTGTTTAAGCTTAAGTTTCTCTTTCGAGTATAAATGCGAAACATAAGCCTCGATAACATTTCTAGTAGGTGTAACAGAAATTGTATTTAAGCTCTCAGTGTACTTCCTTATTCCCTCCATTTCAAAAAAACGAAAGGACAAATCATGTGCAAGGATCATAGAAGCGCATATATCTATAAGCTGTGAATCCCTTTGATCTACTTCGTTATCGAATTCCATATTTTCTCGTGAAGTTACTTCGATGACCTAAATTACATTTCAGCATTGTAAATTATTACTATTACTATTATTGTGTTTTTGAAATCGTAGGTTACTATTATTGCATTGAAAGAAAGAGTTTCAACAAAATACCTGTTCGACAGACATCGGAGACGGAGAGTCGCCGTGAGGAGACGGCGGCGAGATGAAAGAGAGTGGGAGCCGCGAGATGAACAGAAAGTGAAAAGTCTGAAAAGAGTTTCGCGGGCTTGGTATTTATATTCTCCCCAAATGGACCATTTGTTCTTACATTCCAAAACCCTAAAACGGGTGCCCGTTGGGTTAAACGGGTTAGCCGTTTATTTTTGCTAAATTTCATGTGTTTCGATCATTATTAAGTCCAATTCATCAGTTCCTTTTATTTGTTGAATAAGAAAAAAAATCATGTTGCAACTAATTGTCTCTACTAAAAATATTAATAATAAAACTCAAGAAAATAATATTTTTAAAAAATAACTTTTTTTGTCTATCATAAAATTCAATGGAGATAATCTTATTCGAAGAGTGTCGATTATTAAATGTGGATATGTTTGTGAGCCGTAAGATTATTATTGGTTTATGATGTTGTATTAGACTAACCCTTCTGACCCAA
The DNA here is from genome assembly GCA_951804385.1 of Trifolium dubium. Taxonomy (NCBI): domain Eukaryota; kingdom Viridiplantae; phylum Streptophyta; class Magnoliopsida; order Fabales; family Fabaceae; genus Trifolium; species Trifolium dubium. Next base: position 4,609,723 of record OX638071.1, read on the forward strand.
GAGATTCAAGTTTCTTCTTGGAAAGTACAAGATATTCAAGCTACTTACCACTCAAACAATACCTATTTGACAACTGGATAGATTACCTTCTATGCCGGTTTTTTTTCCTTCTACTACCTCCGTTCCTTTTTACTCGTCGTTTTAAAAAAAAATATTTGTTGCTTTTTACTTGTCGTTTTGGCAATTTCGGTTATATTTTTCCTATTATATCCTCCTTCCCATTTTATTTTATTGACTAAATTTTGTATAATATTTTATTGTTGAAACATTATAATCTTTTTTTTGTATACAAATTTTGTTTGTTTTTAAATAAAGTTTGTTACAATTTTTTTGGAAATAGATAATATTTGTGAAAAAGTACGAATTTATTGGTGGATTAAAAATATGATATATATATTTAAAAAAGGGCATGATAGTAAATTTAGGTGCAAAAATACACTCTCCTATTTTGGTCTTTTTTTTCTAAAACGACAAGTAAAAAGGAACGAAGGTAGTATTTTCTTTTTGGTGTAAATTAGGTATCTCATTGTCTACAATGCCAACAAATTACTAGAACCGGGTTACAAGTACAGATCTCCAACTAACTATATTAAGCACTAAAACCATAAGGTGAAGAGTTTGTTATTATAATCGAAATGATGGAGAAGCAATTATCTGCAGTGAGAGTGAGGAGGAAATAATATAGCAAGTAGGGGAAAATGAGACAATGAGGAACTTCTGAAATGCAACCACAATAAAAAATAGCAACTTATACAAATTGGTATCATGACAAAAAGCGATTATAAAACTGAACTACTAAAGAAGCTGACAGGATCACTTTCAATATTAAACCAGCATGCAAAAGCTGCTGAAACTACAAGGAACAGCATAAGCCCCCTTTTTACTGGTTATAACTAATAACAGCTATTAAAATCATATTATGTGTGCGAGATCAGATAGAAAATATAATAGTATCAGAAAGAACGTTAGGGCTGATGATCAGTAGCAAGTGACACAAGTTGCAAGAGCAATACATTAAGATTTTACGGTCAGAGAAGCCATAACCACTAGAAATAGTTAAAATCCTATAAAGTTTAAATGTATGAACTGTTTCAATTTCTAGTACGTAGACTAGCTATAACTGTATTCTTCGATGACAAAGATGGGAATTAATAATAAAGAAACATGGAGAATCAAAAGATGGAACCCAAAATCAAAATGCAAGAACCAAAAGCTCTACAACTTGAAAGCGTTCTTTCTACTTTTGATGGTTGGAGTGTTTCCTTGTATTTCATACTTTACAGTTTACACAGACGATTGATAATTGTTACATACAATAGAGTGTTCATTGTTTATGGGTGAAAGTAGGTGCTTTTGAAGCCAAAATTATGTTTATTTCCACAGCGTAATGGTTAGAATATCAAAATAAAACAAAAAATAAAAGATTGCTTCCAATGAAATAGAACAATTCAAAAGAATAAAGACAACAACTACTATTTGATCAGTCTTGCTTCCTTTGTCATGGAATTACAAACTTACTTCATCCAAAAGCAAACATTAGAAATCAGCCAAATCCACATATTACGAGTTAAAAACCAATCTAGAATTACAAACATTAAAAATTAAGTTCAGCAGTAAGTCCAAAAAACATAACCTTAACAACCATATATAGTTTAAATTTTTGAACCATAATGCCAAAGTTAAATCATCACCACCATCATCTTCATTCATCATCATCTTCTCCATCATCATCACGATCAATTTCACTTATCATTTCTTCAAAGTCGTCATCATCATCATCATCATCATCTTCTCCATCTACATATCATAATTGAAGAGGTTAACAATTAAATTGAGCAGTGCTTAACAAAACAATACAATAACATCAACAATTAAATTACATAGATTACCATTGTTACCAAAATTGTACAACCAACTGCGAGTACAAATTGTGGTTTCCACATCCATTGGCAACAAACGATCTTTATAATTGTTAAAGAAGCGTGAGCCCATGCAAAACTCAAAATTGGAAGCAACAGTGGTAATGGGAACACTTAACAAGTCGCAAGCCAATCTTGATAGATCCGGAAATCGATTACTATTACTCTTCCACCATTGTAATACATCCATATCTTCATGAGAACAAAAATCCAAATCTGATTCATCTAAGTAAACATCAAGTTGAGATTTCTCAGTTTCAGTAACAAGCTGTTGATGGTGGTGCATTTTCAGTTCCTATTATATTTCACAAGTGAAATGGAAAGCAATGAGGTTAAACAAATTCATGATAGAAACTAAACAAATTGTTAATTCAATATATATATATATAAACTTACATCAAACAGCTCATGGATAGTTCTTTGCACGCCAGAAGCAGTACTTTTGCTAGAATAACTGTCAAATAGCATGTACAACTTTGTCATTGCATTCTGCAACTTCTGTTCACAGGTTGATGGATCAAGTTTAGAGTAACAATAAGCCAATCTTGAAAACTTCATCCGTGGGTCAAGAACCACTCCCAATGCAAGAATAACACTATATTTATCCCAATATTTCTTAAACTTGAACATCATCCTTTTAGCCATTCTCTTTATAACTTCATCTTCATCTCCCGAACTATCAACTAGAACACATTGAACTTTCCAAACTTGCAAAAAGTACAAGTTGGAAGTAGGACGTGCTGTGCCATTAATCAAGTTTGCAGTTTCACGAAAAGGCAACAAGAATGCACAAATCTTTTCTACTCTTTTCCACTCTTCTGCCGACGGGCATGATTTATAATCATCATCATACAAGCGAAGACTTTCAAACACACGCTGATATTTAAGAGCACTTTCCAGCATCAAATAAATTGACTTCGCTTCCATAGACATGTCCAAATGCAAGCGAACCGAACTATCAACACCGCCGACCTTTTCAACGCACTCCTTAAATTTTTTCCTAGTACTCTTTGCTTGCCTCACAAACAATAGACTCTCTCTAATTTTAGACACAGTTTGACTAACTAGTTTCAACCCCTCTTCCACAGTCAGTTTCAAAGCACGCGCACAACAACGACCATGAAAGAACTCTCCGTCACATAACAGTCCATTTTGCATACCAAGTTGAGTTTTCAATTGCCCTTGCAAAATGTAATTCTCAAGTGATTCACCTAAAGTGAGAGAGAAAATCTTTTTCTCTATCCCCCAATCCTTCAACAACTCAATGATTCTCTCACACATCTCAACTCCAGTGGGAGGGTAAACAACACAGAAGTTTAAAAGCTTACTATTTAACTTCCAATCCGCGTCAACAAAATGAGCGGTCAAACAAATATAAGTCTCAGTAGTACAAGATTGCCACAAATCAAAAGTTAAAGATATCCTATTAGGTATTGTAGCCAATACTTGTTTCAGCTTTAGTTTCTCTTGGATGTACAAATCCGAGACATAAGCCTCGATAACATCAGGAGGAGGCAAAACAATATTTGGATTTAACCACTGTGTGAAGTTCCTCGTGTTCTGACGCTCGAAATAATCAAAGGGAAGATCACTTTCAAGGATCACAGAAGCGCATATAGGCACGAACTGTGAATCAAATTGATCTACCTCGTTATCAAATCCAATATCTTCTTCTGAAGTTTCTTCATCAACCTAGATTAAATTTCAACATTGTAAACTACTATTATCATGTTTTGAAAATAAAATGTTACTATTATTGTATATTTGTATGGAAAATTACACAAACTTGAAGAAAATGAAGTTTCAAAAGAATACCTGTTCGTGAGAGATCGGTAACAGAAAGTCGCTGTAAGGAGGCGACATGGCAGAGACGCGGCGGAGAGAGGGATAACGAAGAAGAGAGAATGTGAAGTGAGAAATGAGGTTAGCGGGGTTAGTATTTAACTATTTATATTCCCCTCTCAATTTCAAAACCCTAAACCGGGCACCCGCGTCGGGTAATCTCGGGTTATGTCGGGCTAGCCGTTTGATTTTAGCTGAATATCGTGCATTTTTTGTATTAAATAATTATTATTATCGTTCACTTATTGAGTTTAATTTTGATACAGAAAAAATATTACAAATTACAAACTATATATAGGGCCAGATAGAAATTAAGTTTAACGGACCAAAGTTAAAAGTCTAATAATTTAGAAAGAAAAAAATAAATTTTCAACAAATATAAAAAATTTAAGAAGATAAAAATTACAAATTAATCTTCATCCTTGTTTTATATTTTTTGAGCTTAATAGACATGTAGTGATAGTGTAAAATAATTTTAAACGATCGTACAATAAAAAACCATCAAACTAATTCTAAAATATTTATGTTATTTGACAAAATACAACAATTGTGTCAAATTGATTATTTATTTATTTATTTGTGTTACATATGCATAATACAATAATTGCGAAGAAATTGACAATGAGTCGGTCTAAATGACAAAGAGATTTAGGGTCCTTTTAGCAAAGTGGTCGGGAGATTCAATATCCGACTTTTGTCTATGAAAAAAATTTGTCTAAGAAGGAGAACTCACTTAGTGTATTCAAAGATGATTTTCTACTAAATAATAAGAAAAATTTCATACATATAACATGGTAATCCAAAAAATAATTATGAAGACTTATTTCTTATAAGAACCAAATTGATTTTAAGGATTAATGTTTTTTTTATTTATTAGTTTAAGTTACTCTCACTTGTATGTCTACAGTCTACTACCATTTTGAAATGTTAGTAGCTGGGTTACACTTTTATAAATTATACCCCTAACCATAAGATTGAAACAAAAACTGAAACCATAAATTGTGGAGGTCTATTGCATTTCAACATGTTAGTAGACGGATTACACCACAACAAGGCGCAATTTATGATCAAAATCGTTGTTAAAATAGGCCACCGTAACTTATGGTTAGGGGTAGATTATGATCAACATGGTAAAAGAGCGCTTATTTGCAGTGACTGTGAGGAGGAAACAATAGAAAGTAGAGCAATAAAAAGATAAAGGGCAACTTCTGAGTTCTGATATGCAACTATTTATGAAGAACCACTACAAAAGTTGACAGGATAATTAACTTTCAATATTTAAGCAACATGCAAAAGTTGATGAAACAACAAGAAATAATGGAAGCCCCATTTTGTTGGCAACACAGCAATTGAAATAATGAAATCATATGATGCAATACCTGAAACTTGTTTCCTTCTCATGGAACTAATACCTGAAACTTGTTTCCTTCTCATGGAACTAATACTAATTTCATCCAACATTAAACATTAGAAAGCGAGAAAAAAAAATCCACATAAGTATATAACCAAGTTAAAAACAAGTCTAGAATTACAAAATAGTAAACCATAACATAACCATATATAGTTTTAATTTTCCAAACCATAAAGCCAAAACAAACATTATAAACCAAAAGTAAATAAATACAAGCAAATCATTCATCATCACCATCATCATCATTATTATCATCTTCAAAATTGTAGTCATTAGACGCTTCCTCTGTTTCATCACCGTCAACTTCATTCATTATTTCTACGAAGTCGTCGTCATCTTCAAAGTATTCTCCATCTACATATCATAATTGAAGTTACTAACTCAATTGAACAGATGTTATCAAAACAATAAAACCATATATATTTACATTCAAATTAAGTAAATTACCACTGCAAACAAAATTGTATAACCAACTGCGAGTACAAATTCTAGTTTCCATATTCTTCGGCAACGAACGATCTTTATACTTGTTAAAGACGCGTGAGCCCATGCAAAATTCAAAATCGGAAGCAACAGTGGTAATGGGAACACTTAACAAATCACAGGCCAATATTGATAGATCCGGAAATCGATTATTATTACTCTTCCACCATTGTAATACATCCATATCTTCATAACAACGAAAATCCAAATTTGACTCATCTAAGTAAACGTCAAGTTGAGATTTTCCAGTTTCAGTAACAAGCTGTTGGTGGTGCACTTTCAATTCCTATTATATTTCACACGTGAAAATGAAAGTAACGAGGTTAAACAAATTCAAGAAAGAAAGAAAGAAATTAAATTGTCAAATCAAAAATATATATATACTTACATCAAATAGGCCGTGAGATAAAGACTTCAATTTCTTTTGCAGTGGTGTACTAGAAGATTGGTCCTGAATAGTTCTTTTCATACCAGAAGAAGTACTTTCGCTAGAATATTTATCAAATAGCATGTACAACTTTCTTTTTACTTGTTGCAACTTCCGTTCGCAGGTTGATGCATCAAGTTTTGAGTAACAATAAGCCAATGTTGACAACTTCATACGCGGGTCAAGAACTGCTCCCAATGCAAGAATAACACTATATTCATCCCAATATTTCTCAAACTTGCTCATCATCCTTTCAGCCATTGTTTTTATATATTCATCATCATCTCCCAAACTATCAACTAGAATACATTGGACTTTCCAAACTTGCAAAAAATACAAGTTGGAAGTAGGATGTGTTGTACCATTAATCATGTTAGCAGTTTCACTAAAAGGCAACAAGAATGCACAGATCTTTTCTACTCTTTTCCACTCTTCAGCCGAAGGACATAACTTATACTCATCATCATACTTATACTCATCATCATACAAGTGAAGACTTTCAAACGCACGCCGATATTTAAGAGCACTCTCCAACATCAAATAAATTGAGTTCACTCTTGTAGTCACGTCCGGAAGCAAGCGAACAAAACAATCAACACCGCCAACCTTTTCATTGCACTCCTTAAATTTTCGCGTTCTACTCTTTGAACGCATCACAAACCAGATGCTCTCTCTAATTTTATACACAGCATCACTAACTAGTTTCAACCCTTCTTCAACAATCAGTTTCAAAACGCGTGCAAAACAATGCACATGAAAGAACTCTCCATCACATAACAACCCATTTTGCAAACCAAGTTGAGTTTTCAATTGTTCTTGCAAAACATTATTCTCAAACGAATCATCTAAAGTGAGAGAAAAAATCTTTTTCTCTATCCCCCAATCATTCAACAACTCAACAATTCTCTCACACATCTCAGCTCCAGTGGGAGGGTAAACAAGACAGAAATTTAGAAGCTTACTATTCAACTTCCAATCCGCGTCAACAAAATGAGCGGTCAAACAAATATAAGCATTAGTACAGCAAGATTCCCACAAATCAAAAGTTAAAGATATCCTATTAGGAATGGTAGCCAATTCTTGTTTAAGCTTAGATTTCTCTTTTAAGTACAAATCTGAGACATAAGCCTCAAGAACATTTGAAGGAGGCATAATAACATTTGGATTTAAGTAATGCATGAGGTCCGTCATTGCGCCGTCTTCATAATGACAGAAGGAATAATCATTTGCAAGGATTGAAGAAGCACATAAATGGACTAACTTAGATTCTATTTGATCGACTACCTCGCCATCCGATTCCTCTTGATCTTCCTCACTATCATATTCAATATTTTCTTGTGACATTGCTCCGATGACCTAGATTACATTTCAGCATTGTAAATTATTATTAGGTTTTTGAAATTAAAAGCTAACAAACTTCGGTAAAGAAAAAGTTACAGCAAAATAAAAAATGTGCGTGAGACGCCGGAGATGGAGAGTTACCGTGAACGGAGAGGACGATGAGATGTCGGAGACGCGAACGGAGTGACGGAGAGAGGCAACGAGGATTTGGCGAGAGTGAGTGAGGAAATGACGTGAAAGTGAGAAATAAGGTTCCCGGGTTTTCTATTCGTATTCCACCAAATTGGTGTAAGATCCGAAACCCGAAAGCGGACGGTACCAGACGGGTTAAACGGGTTAGCCGTTTGATTTTAACGATTTTTGCCTTTATCAATTCTTTTTTTTTTCTTTCTTCTTTCTTATTTTTTTTTTGTTCTTTTTTTGTAAAATAATAATAATAATAATAATAACAACTTATTCAAGCTCACATTCCTCCATTGGTGAGCTCCGGAGAGGTTGTGATTGCTCGTTTTACGTGTGACTTGAAAATCTCGTTTGACAAATGTTGTGTCCAATGTGTAGTGTGAAGGTTGTATCGTTGTTCCAATGTTCCGTGTCATTTGTGATTGCATTCATGCAAAAAGAGTGTGGCATGGAATGATTAATACTATTGATCGTGACTTTTACACAACTAGATTTGCGCAAGTGGTTATTCAGCAATTATTATTATGTGGTTGGCCTATAATGTTTGGAGTGGTGGTGGACGCTCTTTGGTTTACATCGATTTGAATAGATGAAACCCGGACGCTCTTTGGTTAAGAAATGAAGCTCAGTCATTCGAATCAAAATCGTTTCAGATGAAATCCTGAGCAGCAATCGCTTACCCTTGCAAGGTCCTCAAAATCTTTTTACAATTCATATACAATCTATAAGTTGGTCTCTTCCTTCTGTAAATTGGATTAAGATTAATTGTGATGGATGCTCTTGCGGCAACATACTTTTAAACGTCAGAACTTGAAGCTCTGCGGTTTAATAGCTTTTACATTTTACTTGGGCGGTTTAAAAGCTTAGCTGTAATATTACCACAGGTTGATTCATCTCAATCATCTAGCAAAAGTGTGTCAGTATTTGTCACATAACCAAATCCCTTGATTTGTAGAAGCAAATTGTCCAAAACTAAAGATATAAGAGTGGAGTCATGATGCGATGTGTCTCTGGCAATAAACTTGTTGATTTCATTATTCACTTCAATCCAACTACAACCTGGTTCTTTTACAACCCCGCTTATGTCCATTTTTTCCCTCAGCCTTCTGACATTTGCCCACATACCTTTTGATGCAAATATATTTGAAAGTAATACATATGATCCACTATCTGTTGGGTCACAAGAAACTGCCATCTCAGCTGCATATGCTCCCAGTTCAACATCACCTGAAACTCTGCATGCACTGAGCAGGCTCCTCCATACAACTGCTGCTGGTTTTATTGGCATCTTGTCGATAAATTCTTTAGCTTCATATACTCTACCAGCACGGCCCAGGAGAGAAACCATGCATGCGTAATGCTCAATTCCCGGTTCGATTCCAAATTGAGACATTGAGTCAAAGTGATAAAATCCAAGGTCAAGAAGTCCAGCGTGGCTACATGCTGACAGTACACCTACAAATGTGACATAATTTGGTTTCACTTCCTCCATAATCATGTGTTCAAACACCTGAAGAGCTTTTGCTGCCTCTCCATGTTGAGCATAAGTTGTAATCATTGAATTCCAACATGCAATGTCTTTCCAATTTGTGTAGCTAAATGCTTTGTGAGCCTCTTCGATGCTTCCACTTTTGGCATACATATCAACTAGAGCGTTTGCGACAAAGGGGTCATCATCAAAACCCATCTTTATGACATGGTTGTGGAACTGCTGACCATGTCGCAGACTTGCTATATTACTTGCTGCAGTGATTACAGCAGCAAAAGTGAACTCATTGGGTTTTAGTCTTGACATTTGAAGAACTTTGTAAAGTTTGAGAGACTCTTCATTTTCCAATTGTTGGGTGTACCCAGAAAACATCGCACTCCATACTACAGTGTCTTTGTCCTGTATCTCTTCGAAAACTAATCTTGCATCGCCAACACGCGAACATTTTGAGTAAACATCTATTAGAGCACTTCCGGCAAATTCATCTAAAGGAACCCCATATTTAATAATCAGACCATGGATTTGGTTGCTTAGCTCCAGAAGATATAATGACGCAGCTACCCCAAGAAGGCTTACAAACGTTAATAGGGTTGGTGGAAATAAACTTAGCCTCATTTCTCGAAAAAGATCCAATGCTTCACACAGCTTGTCTTGTCTTGAGTATCCTTCTATCATTGCATTGTAAGATATTAAATTTATAGCAGCCATAAGGTCAAAAACTTTTCTTGCATCAGTCAAGGAATCACATTTGGCATACATGTCAATCAAACCATTTTTCACAAAATCATCATTATCGATATTGACCTTGATAGCATAAGCATGCACTTGTCTTCCCTTTTCCAGAGCCAAGAGTGAACCACACGAGTTGAGAACGCTAGTGCAACCAAATGCATCAGGCTTCCAACCTGTTCTAGCCATTTCAACAAACAGGTCGAGGGCTTCCTGATGGAATGAGTTTTGCATGCAACCGGCAATCATTGTGGTCCACGAAACTACATTTTTGTCTACCATCCGATCAAATAACTTCCTACCCAACTCCACTTTGTGACACTTACAGTAAAAATCTATAAATCCATTGACCATAGAGTCATCCATGACAATGCCTCTCCTTAATACATAGCAATGAATTTGCTTCCCACCTTCAAGAAACTCAAGCATCGAACAAGCACTCAAAACACTTGAAAGTACATATTTGTCCAGACAAGCATCACCCTCTCTCATTCGGTCAAACAACTTTAAAGACACCTCACTTCTTCCTTGTTTCACATACCCTGCAATGATTGTATTCCATGTGACGATTGTTTTAACTTCTAAGCCATCAAAAAGCAACCTTGCATCATCGATACAACCATGCTTGGTATATAAATCAATCAAAGAGGTACAAACATAAACATCATGAACATATCCACCTTTAACAACCAAACCATGCACCTGAAGAGCGTGGTTGAGACAACCCATTTGCGTGCAAGCTCTTACAACACTAGCTAAAATGTATTCATTTGGTTTCTCATTACAACTTCTCATAAACTTACAAAACAACACCAACGCTTCTACACTGTAACCATGTTGAGTGTACATTGAAACCATTGAAGACCAAGTAACAAGGTTTCTATGAGGCATAACATCAAACAGCTTCCGTGCATCGTTTACTAAATTCAGTTTTGAATAAGCATGCAAAAGGGTGTTAATAAGGAAGATATCGTGTTGATGAAAACCCAACACCACAATTTTGGCGTGGGTTTTCTTACAACAAGTAATTGGAATGCTTGAACATGAGAATTGCAATAATTTGGCCAATTCACGACCAATTTTCCTTTGTTCAATGATTGGAGCAATGTATGAGTCATGTGGTTGAAGAAATTGATGTAACAGAGTGGAAAAGTGCAAAGTTTTTATCACATTGATTTTGTTAAGGAACTTTAGTTTGGATACTGATAGTAATAGATGATGTTGGATTGGCATCATAGATACTAGGTGAATGCATGCTCTACTTTTAATTCAAGTAACCAAATTCAAATAAGCTTCACTTTATTGAGGCCAAAAAATGTTGCCTCCAACTCCAAGGCACATTGTTAAAGAACCCAAAAAATATATATTTTTATAGAAAATTATGTAAATACCAATGGAGAAGTACTAACAACACTAGATAATCTTCAAGTGTGTAATATTAATTTATTTTCTGACACAAGTCAATATTAAATTTTTTTTGGTAAGGAGTCAATATTAATTTTTTTTGTCAAACAGACTAATGACTAGAAACTCACACATATAAATGTGAAGAAACATGGAATCCTGAGTTCGAACTCAGGTCACTCCAATAATGTCCTTGATAGCTAATTAATTAAAACTATTGTTATTTTTTTTTTAAGAATGGTACCTGACATTCTTATCACTTCATTCTCTATCTCATCTACTTTACCTATCGAACTATCTTATAATTCTTACTTTTTCAAAAAACAAAAATCACCATAATATCCTGCTCACAAGACCGGCTAACTTTCACTCTTAAATTTTTTTGTTTATTACTTCTTCCGTTCTATTTTAAGTGTCACAGTTGACCAAATTACACATTTTAAAAAAATGTGTAAATGACAGAGAGACAATATATTTTTATTAAAATATCTTATGTTTTTATTAGTAGTAGACATAGGAATATTAAAAAGTAAATGTTTGACTAATATTAACATAATCTATTTTGACTATATTTTTTTACTAATATGTAAATGCAAATATTAGTATATGAGATGTTTGATTTGTCTCAATAAATATTTTTAAAATATACAATTTTTTTAATTTATTTAAAATATATAATTAAAAATATTAAAGATCAAAATTATGCATTGACAAACATAAACTAAACATTTTCCGATGTACCAAAAAAAACGTAAATTAAACACGATTATTTTAATTATTTTGAGAGGAAGTATCAGTTTGTCATCCTTTGTTTGAAAAGAAACCGCAGTATCATGACTGTACGTTCTGCTCCACTAGTTCCACCAACCTTCGAATTGCTGGTGCAGTGGTGCCTACTGCCTGGTGGTTGGTGAGCACATGTTAATGCCAAGTCCCAAGTGACTGGTGAGACACCCTTCTATTTTAACAATTCATTAGTATCCACGTGGAAAAGGACCAATTCTTCGTTATTACATATTTTTCTCATATATTCTATCACTTGACATTTTTGTGTTTTAATTTTAAAAATCAAATATAATTATTGGTATTTTAAAAATAAATATTTAAAACAATTTGTAGAATTGTAAAATGATAACTAATTTGTCAACTATTTGAATGTTTTTTATGCAAATATTCTTATATTGTTAAATGTATTTCCAATATTATTAAAATATTAATATTTTAACAAGTTAAAATTGTTTCCAATTCAATTAAAACAAAAATTACAAACACAAATGTATTACTCCCTCCGTCCCTTAATATAAGACATTTTTTGACTAAATTTTACTATTCATCTATCATGTTTTGACCGTATTTTTCTAATAATATATAGATGTAAATATTAGCATATAAGATCTTGTTTGATTTGTTTTGATGAGTATTTTCAAAATATCAAATTTTTATAATTTTTACTACTAAATAATTAAAGATATTGACGATCAAAATTGTGCATTGGCGTACGTACAGTGGTCAAAAGGAGTCTTATAATTAGGGACGGAGGGAGTAGTTGTCAAAACTAACATATGAAAAGTCAAATAGCACTATTTTTTTTTTACAATGCTTTTAAAAACAGATAAATTTAATGTTTATGTATATTCAATCAAAAATACCACTATTTAGAGTTGTGTATATTAGTTAATTTTTGAAGTCAATATGATATGATTATTTATAAAATCAATATAATTATAAGTGTTAGAAATAAACTAGAATAAGAGAATAGAAAGATAAGAACTTGTATTCCACTTCTCAATTTTGGGATGATTCTACACAATAACATGAGTCCTATATATAGGATACAAGGGAGGAAGTGAAAGAACAAAAACATTTAGTATTCACTCACAAGTGGGAATTATAGTGGAATTAGAAAGGAATAGATATGGACATCCACTACCTATAGTATTCATAACAATAAGATTATAGTATTCACTTATATTTCATTTTGCAAAATAGTTATAGTTTGAAAGTAAGTAAGTAACTACACAATCCTAGTTCTTGTCAACAAAAAAAGAAAAGTACTGTACAGTCCTACCTACCACAATTGCCACCTATATCCACCACCAAGTTTGCGGTAGTTGGCAAGTTGTCAATATCTATATGATTGGTCAATTATAACTCAAAATAAAAACAACTTATAAATAAATTGATCAACATTGTACTAGTAAATTAATGTAGTATTAATTTGACTAAAATAACAAAAAAGAATTGTATTAAATTGACGTCAACAATATCACTATTTTACCTAGTCAAACAAAAAAAAAATCACTATTTTACATTACATGTAATGAAAAATAAAATCACCAATTTTTATTTCTCCAAAAAATAGACTAGAGAATATTTTTTGGTGGTGTATCTTATATTTTTTGGTGGTGAAATAGACTAAAGAATTAATCAGTGGTGGAAGTACCTCGTAGTACTCGTGTGGGATCTTATATATGGTTGGAACATTTAAATAAACAATTTTGCAGTCTCAAAATCCTTTTTTCAACTCTAACTAACACTATCAATCTATCTATCTTCTTCACCCATTCCAATTAGATTTTGCTTCCACTTCATTTCTCTTTTTCTTTCTCTTTCATTTCTCACAACAATTACCAGGTCAGTTTTGAACTATTCAATTATTCATCTCTCTCTCTCACTCTCACACTTTTTTTTATTTAATTTCGATTGTTATTATTGGTTTTGGATTCAGTTTCTATCGTTTTATTGAAGAATCTCCGTCGTTTTATTGTGTACTCTGTAGTTCTGCTATAATGGATGCTAAAGCTGTTCAAACGTTGAATCTCCCCGGTTTGACCAAACCCGAAAAGTTTCTCACAAGAACCGGTTGCTCTTTCACTCGAACCGGTAAACTGGAAAAGCTTCGGTTCACTCGCCGCAGAACAATTGCTTGTTCTTATAACAACGTTCCAGGTTTTACTCTAGTTTATTTATTTTTAAATCAATTACATAATAATTGTCATTTTTTATTTTATTTAATTTTCCCTTTTATTTTTTGAACGTGTAGTTTTTTATTTACACTTGTTGTTGTCGTTATTGAAAGTGAGATGATATTTTGTTTTTGGCTTTTTCAGCAATTGATAGATTAAGTTTTAATTTTTTGTGTCATTAATAACTTAATATCCTCCAAATTCTGTAGACTGTTCTTTGAAAAAACATATCGTCATTAATGTGAAAAGGCAATAAGCTGTTTTCGGCTTAATTCAATAAGCTCATTATCAGCAATAAGCTGTTTTCGGCTTAATTCAATAAGCTGTTTCGGATAGTGTATGGTCTCTTCTTCAACTTCCATCCACCTGTAAATTATATTTTAACAGTGAATACAAATCTTGAGAATGCAAATAGTTTTTGTAACATGTATATCCAAACACAAGTAGCTTATGCCTTATGGAATTTAAGCGCTTATGACATTTTTTGTGATGCGATGAGCTCTTATTGAATAAATGCTTAACTATAGCGTTAACCAAAATCCCCCCTGATAGTCACACACCAACTGAACACCTGAGTTTATTTTCTATCAATGTGAAGTGTGAATAGATAATTACATTGGCCAATATTAAGTTAGCTTTTACTATCGATTGCTTGAATTGCATTTAATTCTGTTAATTAATTTTAAAAAATAAACTTACCTCACATTTCAATGAAAAGTATGGTGTTTGAGACTTTGAGTAGATTTAGTATTTAAATATTCTTGTATTAGGTCTAGTTTGTTACTGAGTAAAATTAGCGCTGCCCCATTTTGAATGCTTACATTTTGTTTTTGATATTACTCTTATAGCTTCAATATTGGAATCGGGAAGCCATAAGTTTCCCCTCGAGGACGAGTTGATTCTTAAGGTAATAGCATATGATCATAACTCTCAATTCATTTTGGTTGATGTTATATCCTTCCATTCCAGTAGGCAAAGGCATCAAGAAATAGTAGTATTAGCTCACTTAGTTGCTCTTCTAAGTATCTATATATAATATACATTTTTCTTACTTGAGCCAATAAAATTGCAGAATAGATCGCAACAGATCCGGCCGTATTTAAATGGACGCTGTATATATGTTGTTGGTAAGTTTCTTTGTTTGATGTTGCGTGATTACACGGTATGCATTACAGTATGATTACTCTAGCATTCAAATTATTTTCAAATTGACATCCAGGAATGATGGGCTCTGGGAAGACAACTGTTGGAAAGATCATGTCACAAGCGCTTAGCTATTCATTTTGTGATTGGTTAGTATGTTTATTTATTTATTGTCTTTGTTCATAAGGAAAAATGAGTTTGAAACACGAAAATCGTGTAGCATTTGAATATCCAAGAAAGTAACACTATCATTTTGTATACAAGAGTTTTGTTTGAAATTTCGTATATAATAATGTCTCTTTTTTTTTTAACGGTGTATGTAACAGTGTATAAATCCGTCTATTAAGAAACAGTTACTCCAATTTGTGGCCATATTATAGGTCTTGCTGATATTATTTTTTGCACATGTGTATATTATAGTGATACATTGATTGAGGAGGAGGTTGACGGACACTCTGTAGCTGATATATTCAAGCTCTATGGAGAATCTTTCTTTCGTGATAAGGAGGTCAGTTGGAAAGGACTGTTTCAAGTTTTCATATTCTTCAGTGTTTAGAATTTTTCTTAAGTTGTCTAAACTTTTAGATTTTCCTACTTCTTTAATTATGCATTGCCCTTATTTTCTGCTTCTATATATTTATAACTTTATAAGCTGCTTCAAGGAGATGGGAGATCAATGTGTGCCTATGAAGCTGTATATAAGTTGAAACTCCGGTTCTTCAGTAAAAGCTTGTTATAAGGTTCTGGAATACAATGTTAATAAAAGCAGACAGCACCGTGTCCGATGATGACATGTGTGCAGAAGTCACTATTGTATCTCCCAATTACTCCATCTGCTTCAAAATGACTGCCGTTTAAGGTTTTTGCACATAGATTAAGAAATGCAATAATGTTGTCAAAAGACATGTCACTTTTACTAAATCAACCTTATTAACTATTGAGAATAGTGAACATAGTACACTATATCTAGAGGGAGTACTATTATTCTGTTTGACTATACTGACACTAGGATATTGCAAATTGTTCTGGTTTTCCTCTGGTTCTATCACATATTCGTCATTCATTTGTTTGTTTACTATTTCAGACCGAGGCATTGAATAAGCTGTCCCTGATGCATAAACTTGTCATTTCTACTGGTGGAGGTGCTGTTTTGAGGCCGATTAATTGGTATAAGAATTAACATACTAATAGTAATGAGGAAGGTTTATGCTTCACTTTTTATAATTAAGTCTTTCCTCACCTTTACATGTATTTGTATGCGAATTGATTACCAGGAAATATATGCACAAGGGGGTTAGTGTTTGGTTGGATGTACCAGTGGAAGCATTGGCAAAAAGAATTGCAGCTGTAGGAACTAATTCTCGCCCTCTTCTACATGATGAAAAAGGGGATGCATACACAGCGGTAAATTGTTTCACAACTGTAGGATTTTGTGTGCCAAAACATAATATATTAATTATCCGTAATTTATGTTAATGAGTGTGCATAAAAATTATATTTCCACCAAATAATTTGACTATTTGTAATATACATGCAGGCTTTGATGCGTTTGTCTACTCTTTTTGAAGAGAGAGGTGAATTCTATGCCAACGCCAATGCCAGAGTCTCATTAGAAAGTATGCCTTCAAATATTATTTTCTGTGAAATTACAATTGGAAAATTGTTCAGATTTTGTAGGAAAGAATAGGAAGACACTTTGTTTATATTTACAATCTCATGGTGTGATGCCTTGCCTGGAGCTTAATTTTTTGTCCTAGTGTTCTTAATCAATTAGCATTTCAAGATTGCCCAAAATAAAACATTTAAAATTCATGTTACTGTATAGATCCTGCCCCAATAAAAAAGATTGATCTTGTTGCTTTACAATCTTTTGTGAAACTCAACACACATTACTCCTTCATGTTGATGCTTCCTAGATGATAACAATCAAAGTGCAAATTTCTGATGCTGTGTTTACGTGCAGATATAGCCATAAAACTGGGCCGAAGAGATGCATCTGATTTGACTCCAACTGATATCGCAATTGAGGTCTTAAACAATTTCTGCCCCATGCCCTTGTAACTCCATTTCATTTTGTTAGCTTTGGGCGGTGCTGAAGTTAAACTAAATTCTGTATAACTGATGCGTAAGTATTATATCCTTCTGTATCTTGCAGGCACTAGAGCAAATTGGCAACTTTTTAAAGGCAGAAGATGGTGGTTATGCAAGATAATAGTACGATATTTGGCGCAAGCTTGTTTTGATTGTTTATATTCTTCTCTTCGATTTGCAGTTTGCAATTAAGGCCATGCTGTTGTGCAGTATTTTTTGAAGTGTGGAAATAAGAATAAAAATAAATGTAAAATGGCACGTGTTTATGCATAATTTGTGATGGCAATTAAGCGTCATCTGACAGCCAATAGATTTTGTTTATTGTTAATGTATATACTATATATTATGGTTGATGATGTTTTTTTGCTGTAAACAGAGTTCGGTTGATCAGTTAATATGTGACTGACTTCCTTTCCTGTAAGAGAATGTATGTTGTAAAGTAACACTGTATCTTCAATTTATGTCTCCCGTGGGTCTTAAGTCCTAATAAAAAGTGTTTTCATGCTTCAATCTTGCTTGTTCCTGAATGAAAGATCCATCTATGGAACACTCAGTATCTTTAATTTTTATTGCTGAAAACAAATTCTCAGTTTAATCACCATTGCACGAGTGATATTGTAAACTGTTATATTTAACTGAATTCATTTATTTCAGGTCATGCCTTTTAGTTTTGTATTTTCATTTCTAGGCAGAACTCATTTGAACATAACTAGTTTAAAATTTGTACACTCTATTTGATGTGTGAATATTACTGCATCAAACAAAAACCAAAGTTTTTCTGTATGCATACTTTTTTACACATGTATTCAATCAAATATCTTCATTCAGATATTTGCAAAAATATTTTAAAAATTAGTATTACAAATTGACATTTTGGTGTAATTTAATAGAGTGTATGCATAAAAATGTTTTGCACTATCGATACATAGGTGGATTTTTTAAATACCTATTATATGCCATTTAAATATTGTTAAAAGCTTCTTCTTATCATTCAATTCAATCAATCTTTACAATGAGCTTAAGACTCTTATTTATACAAGTTTGTAATGAGTAACAAACAACTTAGCTCTAACAAACTTTTAACTAACTAACTACTAAAACAGTTACACCTATATAACCAACTGGTTAACTGATGTGCTCGCTAAGCCAGGAGACTGTCGCTTAGCGAGCTAGCTGATGCAACAATCCCTCCCTTAAACTAGTTGTGTATACAACTAGATTAACCTACACATAGTTGATAAGCTAATTCATACAGGTGCTGCTACAGACTCCAAGTCTCTTTCTTAGATCTTCAAAGGTGTCCAGCTTAAGTGCCTTTGTCATAATGTCAGCCACTTGATCTTGAGATGCACAGTGAACCAGTTCAATCTTACCTTCACAGCTCAATTCCCTCAGAAAATGAAACCGTATATCAATGTGTTTGCTCCTGCCATGTAGAACTGGATTTTTGCTCAGTTTTATGGTTGAGCTATTGTCACAAAACACTGTCAAGCATTTCTTCAGTGTTAGTCCCATTTTTTCAATAATCCTTTGTAACCATATGCCTTGACAGACACAATGGGCTGCAGCTATGAACTCAGCTTCAGTTGTGGACAGAGTGACTATAGGTTGCTTCCTTGATGACCAAGATACAGCTGCACTTCCTATCATAAACACATAGCCTGATGTACTTTTTCTATCATCCACATCACCTCCATAGTCACTATCAGAGTAAGCTATAAGCTCATTATGCTGCTGATTCTTCTTGTATAGTATTCCCAATTCTATTGTACCTCTGATGTATCTTAATATTCTTTTTGCTGCCATCATGTGAGCCTCAACAGGATGCTCCATATATCTAGCTATCATATTGACTGCATACATCAAATTAGGTCTGGTGGCAGTCAAGTACATTAAGCTTCCCACAATCTGCTTGAATTGTGTGGGATTCACTTCATCACCCTTATCATATTTTGATAGTTTAGTGCCAGTCACTATGGGACTGCTAACTGTATTACTCTTATCCATCTTGAATCTTTCTAGAATTTCTTGTGCATATCTCTGTTGACACAAGAAAATTCCCTGTTTGTTTTGAATTACTTCAATGCCAAGGAAATGCCTCATTATTCCACTCTCATCACAGAATTCATTAAACTCAGTTGAGTTGAACTCACCACCTCTATCTGTTCTTAAAGTGATTATTGCTTCACCTGTCTCCTTTTCTACCATTGCTTTGAACTTCTTAAAGCAATCTAATGTATTTGACTTATTTTCAATAAAGTAGACCCAGGTCTTCCTAGTATAGTCATCAATGAATGTAATAACATATCTTTTACCACTATTGGAGGCAGGAGTTATAGGGCCACATATGTCAGAATGTATGAGCTCTAATCTCTTGGATGATTTCCAATTGCTGGTTTTTGGTATGCTTTCTCTGTGTTGCTTCCCTACCAAGCAATCTCCACGATTGTGTTGTGATTCTTCCATGTTTGGTAGTCCTTTTAACATATTCTTATGTTGTAAGCTCTGTAAACCTTTGAAGTTCAAATGACCATATCTGCAGTGCCGCAGATATGTCATATCTTCACTCTTAGTTTGTAAGCAAGCAAGTTTTGCTTCTGCAATAATGGGATGCAACTTATTTGATGCTAATCTGGAAGCCATGATCAATCCTTTATCTTGATGATAAACTTTGCACCAATCTTGTTTGAACACGATGGTTAGATTCTTCTGTTGCAGTTGGCCAATGCTTAGTAAATTGTTCTTCAACTCTAGAATGTAGTAGACTGCAGTGATCACTTGATTAATCTCATTCAATTGGAGTTTGACATTTCCTTTACCTAAAACATTCATCTGTGAATTGTCTCCTAATCTAACAGTTTCTCTGAAATTAGTATCTAGATCATGAAACCATTCCTTTACACCACACATGTGATTGTTGCAGCCAGAATCTAGGTACCATATTTTCTTTTTGATACTTTCTTTAGAGCTTGGTGCATAGGTCATCAGGAATACTTCTTCACTATCATCATAATCATCATAATTTGCATATCCTTTAGAATTAGGACATTCATATTGAAAATGACCTAATCTGTGACATCTATAGCATTCTATATGTTCTTTGCTGATTCTTTTACCTCTTCCTTGACTTGTTCTGCCACCACGTCCTCTTCCTCTTCCATTGTTTCTTTCACCATAGGCAGCTTTCAAGGCTTGATCTTCTTCTTTAACTGGTTTCATTCTTTGTTCATGAACCAGTAGTGAACCTTGCAGTTCATCAATGGAAAGTGTATCCAAGTTATTGGATTCTTCAATAGCACAGATGACATAATCAAATTTCTTGATCATGGATCTTAGAATCTTTGATACTACTGTTCTTTCTTCTACAGCTTCTCCTTGGAGCTTCATTTTGTTAACTATGGCAAGAACTCTGCCAAAGAAATCATTGACAGATTCATCTCCCTTCATGCGCAATAGTTCAAACTTTCCTCTTAAAGCTTGCAACTGTGCACGCTTTACTTTGGTAGAACCACCAAACTTGGTTGCCATTGATCGCCATATCGCACGTGAAGTAGACTTATCAAGGATAGTCTCAATTATGGTTCTGTCAATGGCTGCAAACAAGTAGTTCTTGGCTTTCAAATCTTTCTGATTTGCTTCCTCAGCAAGTCTGCTTTCTTCTGCTGTTGATGTAGCAGTAGTGATAGGAATTCCTTGATCTACAACTACCAAATACTCTTTGGATCGTAGCAAGTTCTCCATAAGCATCGCCCAATGGTCATAGTAACCATCAAAGCGTGGTATCGCAGGATGTGTAGAGTTATTGGTGTTTTCCGCCATGAAAACGTTGTAAAGTTTTCAAGAAACTGATCAAGAACCTTTTTCTTGATCACCAAGATCACTGTATGATTTCGCACAATGCTCACAAACACTTGTGTTTCCCTCCCCTGGACAAAAGAGATCAGAAATCTCGAAATTCACTCAAAGTGTTTCCCTGGATGTGTGGATTGAATGTGCTTTCGCAATTGTGGCTCTACTGATACCAATTGTTAAAAGCTTCTTCTTATCATTCAATTCAATCAATCTTTACAATGAGCTTAAGACTCTTATTTATACAAGTTTGTAATGAGTAACAAACAACTTAGCTCTAACAAACTTTTAACTAACTAACTACTAAAACAGTTACACCTATATAACGAACTGGTTAACTGATGTGCTCGCTAAGCTAGGAGACTGTCGCTTAGTGAGCTAGCTGATGCAACAAATATATGGTGGAATTAAGGTGGAATTATCAGAAATATGAGTTTGATCTTTGATTAAAACAAACATCCGTAAGATTTTATACTACTTAATTTTCAATTGAACACCGGATCACTATTATGTATTTTCTAATTTTCTAAAAATAACAAGAGTTAAGATAAAAAGTACATTAAGCTTTAAATATAAAAAGTACTTTATTTTATGATTTGAAAAGTTTCTTCATGAAGATTGAATTGATGGTTGAGGTATGATAGTTAGAAGTTTTGTCTCCACTCTCAACATAATACTAGTACTTGCCATTTCAGAAAACATTTTTACTTTGTTCTATTTCACGCATAAATCATTGTAGACAAAATAAAATTAAAGATTGTTGGAAGATGTTATTGGTCGTAGACTTATAGTGAACCCTAAACATATATCTATAAGGATATCTGTCATTACTCCAACTTAACTTAGTTCATATACCTATGTATTGGATATAATAACAAAAAGTTGATATGGCCGAGTTGGTCTAAGGCGCCAGATTAAGGTTCTGGTCCGAAAGGGCGTGGGTTCAAATCCCACTGTCAACAATTTTTTTTTTTTTCTCCTTATTTGGTCCCACTAAGTCTTTTCCTTATTCCTTATCTGCTGCAACCTCAACCCTCCAATAGGGTAGGAACATTCATTACTGAACAGATAACAAAGAGATAATAATGTGGATTACAACCATGCCTTACTCATCATCTCTCCTAAAACCATATTATTATTACCATAATCATATTAATAGTATTAATAATTTCCACTCTCATCAGCAGCATCTAACATGCATCAATATTAACCTCCCAAAATTCACAACAAGAGCTTCCTCAGCTGCACCTGGTGTTGATCTCAACTCTCTTGACTCTGCCATTGCCAAGGTCTTTCTATCTCAATTCAAACCTCATTAATGTAATTGACCATTACATTTTTTATTTTTTATTTTATCATATATATCAAAAATACACGAGGAAATAGGAATATGAAGGTTTCAATTTCATGAAATTTGAGTTCAAACTAGATTAATTTGTTTTATGTTTATAATAACCATATGAGATTATTCCTAACTCATTGATATGATATTTGTTTTATTATTACTTAGGTAATGTAACTGAACTAGTAAAATGTTTTTGTGCAGAAAGATAGCAATGCTGTTAAAGAGGCACTTGATCAACTTAGTGAAATTGGTTGGGCCAAGAAATGGAGTTCTCAGCCGTATGTTTCACGTCGTACGGTTAGTCTCTATTACAAATGTTCAAGTTAATTCTGGGAAAGATGCCATCATGTCATTCATTCCCACCTAATTACCGAAAACATTAAGCTTATCAAACCTAATTACCTAAAACATTAACTGTTGGAAAGATATGTTTCACACTGTGAACCGAGTTTTGACATTTCCGAATTTGTGCACCAGACATCAGTTCGAGAGCTGACAACTTTAGGGATTAAAAATGCGGAGAACCTTGCAATCCCTAGTGTCAGAAATGATGTGAGTTTTCACAATTGCGTTTTATTTTTGTAGAGTCAAATGGAATTATACATGACATGAGACTTTGTTGAGAGTCAAGCTTGTTCCAAGTCCAAAGTATAACATAGATCTTTGTGATGCAGGCAGCTTTTCTCTTTACTGTGGTTGGAACAACTGGATTCTTGGGTATTCTGGCTGGCCAGCTTCCCGGGGTAACCATTCGACTCTTCTGTTTTCCTCTGTATGTCTATCTGTTGATCTATGATAAATTGATAATCTGTTTAGTAGTATGATGAATTCTAGTAGAGTTATTCGTAAATGTGGATTTTACATTTATGGATTCAAATTGCCGTTGTAGTCAAGTGTACATCATAGGCCACTACAGTTGAGAGCATTGTAGCTGTTAAATATTGTGGTTTGGACTTATTTTATGTTTGAGATGAGATGTATATAATCCCTTGCAAATTTATGTGAGGACTTTGTTTGAAGCCTGCATCACTGTGCATCAGCTTCATTAGAACACGAAATGTATATTTTTTCATGATTTTCCAAAGAACTACAATTATTGCAATGTGATATTGCGGACACATAGCGTGATGCAGTCTACAATTCGAATTTATGACTGGCAGGCCATTTGGCTTGTGTGCTTGGTAGAATAGTAGGAAAGTGTAAATTTAAAAATCGAAATCCTTTTACACTTGGTTGTTATGGATAATTAATAAAATAGAGAAAGTGGCAAATAAGTTTGGTTGAAAATAATTTCATCCTAATAGTTTTAACCTTCATATTTGCCTTCAACTCTCTTTTTACCATCTCTGATTTATGCTTGCTGACTCATGCAGGATTGGGGCTTCTTTGTACCATACTTGATTGGGAGTATTTCCTTAGTGGTTTTGGGCATAGGTAGCACAGCCCCAGGGTAAGAATTAAGTTTACCAAGTAACAGTAAAAGCTCTCTCTTCAGTTTTTGCTATAACATTAATGCTCTAATTAATATGGTAGTGTAGGCTTCTCCAAGCAGCCATTGGCAGCTTTTCAACAGTTTTTCCTGATTATCAAGAAAGGATTGCTAGACATGAAGCAGCCCACTTTTTGAGTACTGCCCTTTTGTTCTATAGATGATACACAAAGTATCATATTCATATATATGTGTCTTCAGTTTCATCGTGTACTCTAACTCAGCTTCTATTTGGTCTTTTGTTCATTCTAGTTGCTTATCTGCTTGGATTACCCATTTTCGGATATTCGCTGGATATTGGAAAAGAGCATGTCAATCTCATTGATGAGAGGCTTGAAAAGCTTCTCTATAGTGGTCAGCTTGATGCTAAGGAGCTAGATAGGTATTTACAGTGAAGCTTTAGTCTATAAAACATCGATATGATATAGTAATACAATATGACATAAACATGGAATGAGGTAAATTTTGAGAATTATAATATATAAGACATGACACAAGTATGATAAATGAAGACAACCATCTCAACTTGTAATAACTTGTTAAGAAATAAGATCAAGAAGAATATGGTTTGATAAATAAGGTGAAGAAATCGGTAAAGTTGTTCGTTACTGCATGTTTTTTCAGATTGGCTGTTGTATCAATGGCTGGACTGGCAGCAGAAGGTTTAACATATGACAAGGTTATTGGTCAATCTGCTGATCTTTTCACCCTCCAGGTTTGGAACCTCTATTTTCAAACTAAGTAAATATTAAACTACTCGCTATTATTAAATCAAATAACAATAGTTAAAAAAAGTCATTTTCCTACAGAGGTTTATAAACAGAACCAAGCCACAACTTAGCAAAGATCAGCAACAAAATCTCACCAGATGGGCAGTATGTTCTTCTAACTCAGAGCTAGACACAAAATAGTATTGCATATACATTTTCTCTTCAAAAGCTCGTACTTATAGATATTTTGTCCTAAAAATTTAACTCATACTTGCAGGTTTTGTTTTCTGCTTCTCTGTTAAAAAACAACAAGGCGATCCATGAAGCCTTAATATCATCGATGACAAACAAGGCAAGCGTACTGGAGTGCATTCAAACAATTGAAAACGCATCATAGTTCAATATTAAACTCTTATAAGCTGTTACATACAAATTACAATCTCTTGTATAAATACAGTTTACAAACTTAAAAATCATAACTTTCTGTTCAGTTCATTTTTTACTACTTTACAAGAACATCATTCAAGTCCTTGATAAGTATTTCTAGTTTCCAAGAAACACATACATTTGTTTAGGCATTTAGTATTTTGATTAGTGTAAATGTGTAATATTTGGAAGGAATAAAACTTCAGACAGAGATTAAAAGAGGATTAAAACTATATTTCAAATAATGAATTGAACATAGAGGATTTTAATAATGTAGTAATCCCAAACTCAAAATCTTCATACAGGATCTAATCACTCTTACAATATATGAAATCGTGGTATCTTATTCATTTTTATCATAGCAACAACGTTACATTTTTCTATTCCATCCTATAGTATAGTCTAAAATCTAAATATACATATTATTTATTATATACCTATATAAAGTATAAACTATGTTCTATAACTAGTGATTGCCGTGATAGTAGATTGTTCTTCACGAATCAAAGTTCATCAATGGAGTCACCATCATCATAGAACAAACCATCAACAATTTGATCAATTAACGAATCAATAAAGGAATTGTAGCTAACGGTGAAAATTCGATCCACTCTGTTTCGTGCACTTGAGAACCAAGCAAACAAAGCCGCGAAAGTAACCGCTCCCAAACAAATTCCACCGGCCTCCGTTATCCCTGCAATATCCATTTTCCTGAACACTGAATTTCCCGTCACCATCTCCACCGTCACCGTTGCCGCAAACACCATCTGCACCACCACATCAACAACAAAAATAAATTAATCATTATCTCATTATTATAATTATTGTGTTTATTAGTGTTATGGTTTTGTTGTTAGTTACCATGGCGAGACGACCAGAGATGATTTCGAAATCGTGACTTTTCTTAGAACTTTCGATATATTGAGAAAGAGTGGCGAAGAAGGAGGACACGTCATCGGTAACTTGCGTAGTGTCTTCTTTACGAGACTTGATTACGGCGGCGATTGGATCGGAAGCGTAGGATCTGAGAGTGCATAACCGCGGCTGTAGAACGATGTTTGAGTTCGCGCCATCTGGTTCGGCCGGTTTGGTTTTTGGGATGGAAAATTGAACCGGACCGGAGTTTTCGGCGCGAGTGGGAGAAGTTAGTTTCGGTGGGCGGAGTTGGCAGTGAGTGACACGAGTCGCAGATGCCATGAAAGAAAAGAGAGAATAGTGAGAGCAGTTTGATGGAATGGAAGGTGGTGGTGTTGTTGTTGTTGTTATGTGTAAGTGAGTGAGTTAGGTATTAGTCGTAATAGTAAAGTAACTAACGTGTTAACAGTTGCGGGGAAGGAGGTGGATACGTAGCACACACGGGTATCAGACAAAATTATGAGGTCTTCTTTAATCCTTCTTCTTCTTCTATGCTTAATTTCGCCGCTGTAATTGACTCCCCTGTTGGCTATTAGTGAGTTAATGGTGGCTTAAGGGTCTATTAACCGTCTTCTAATCTCATGCACGTCGGTCATCTTACGGTCTTCATCTCACCTTACAAATCCATCTCATTTGACTGATTATCTTTCAAATAAAAATGCAAAATAGGCAAAATTACATTATCTTATTTATAACATTTTGTCTTTTATCTTTGTTTTGTTTTAAATTGATTTTTTTTTATCTTTTTGTTTGTAATATTTTGTTTTTTTTTATTAAATTGATCATTTATCTTTTTTATTTGTAAAATTTTAAATCATTTTCTCGTCACTTTTTTAATAAAAAATATGAAAATAAACTATAGTGTTACGAATAAAAAAGATAAATGAATGACCAATTTAATACAAAACAAAGATAAATAATCAATATGTTACAAAAAAAATAAAAAAATATAAGATAAATTACCAATTTGGTATTATAAAACAAAGATAAATGTCCGAAATGTTATAAATAAATAAGATAAATGATTATTAATGTAATTTTGCCTACAAGATAGAGAGAATTATGCGTTTGCGGGAAAATTCGAATCACTTGATGTCGACGCTCTCTCAAAACTCTAGATTACTATGCTCTTTTCCCCTAAGAATCAAAAGTTGCAAGCCAAAAAATAAAAATAAAGAGAGAATTATCAAATACAAATAGTATAAATTCATGTTGAAAATTTATATATCATTCAATTATTCAAAATTATCTATCATTTATTGCAAATTTAATTTCTTCAAACAAAATAAATTCTCTTTCACTCATGAGTCAGAGTCACCTTAATTTGTCCAATTGTTTTAAATTTAGTCAACTCAAATATTTTTGTCAAAAAAGTCAACTCATATATAAATCGAAAAATATTATTGTATACTGAAATTCAGGTTAAATTCATAAAAAATTCAACTTTTGTCTAACATGTACAAAGTGGTATAGTGCACAAGTCGTAAATAACATTATAATTTTTAAATTTTTTTTGTTAATATACTCCCTTCAACTTTTTTAAATACATTAAATAATTAATATTATATCTAATATGAAAAATGGGTTAAATACGTTAAATTAGTGATTGACTGATTTTTACTTATAATTAAAACACGAGAAAATGTAAACTCCAAATTACTGATGAATATGAAGCTCCGATACTTCAAAATTGATCAAGTATCGTGTCAGATACCGTATCCGATACCGATACGCGTCAGATACTTCCCGATACTTCCTTATACGTATCGGGGAAGTATTCAATTATTAAATTAAATAAAAAATAGCCGACACTTATGTGATACTTATCAGATACTTCCTGATGCGTATCAGAGAAGTATCTAGTGTTTAATTTGAAAAGAAATAAAATGGATCTAAAAGAGCTAATAATTTGGTTAATGTGCATACAAATTTTCAACTTTTGTCAAAAAAAAAATGAAGAATACATGAAAGGAGAGCGACAAAATTATAGGTCATTAGTGGAGATGCACATGACTCGCTTTATAGATAGTATTTAAGATATATAATTTACTTATTTTGATAATTTTAATAATATAAATGTTTATTTATTATCAATTTTAGTTATGTTTTATATATTTTGCATTTATATATTTAATTTTTTATTGAAGTATCTTAGCCGTATCGTATCTTAAATTTTAAAATTTTCTTGTATCGCCGTATCCGTATCGTATCGTGTCCGTATCGTATCAAATATATGGGCTTCGGCTGATGATAGTCTGATACCGAGACTAATTTAGGCCACCACTATTACATTACTACACTTTCCAATCAACAATACAACAATTTGTATTTGTCTCTTCTCTTCCACACACTTTTCAGTTTCACCTCCATTTCTTTATCTTTCCCTTCATCCAATTGATACTATATGTTCAATTTTGTAGACGAGCTGGTCTTAGAGAGTTTCTCAGTTCCATGGCTTATTATATGGATTATTCAACTTTTAGTTTTCCTTCTTTTTCTTGCTCTCCTCTTTTGCTTCACCATCGTTACTTCAGATCACACTACTGCTGATTCTCCTCCTACCCTTCATTCCACTACTTCTGTTTTTACTCTTAATACCAATCCCCTTCAAGTCACACGGGTAAATCCTTGCTCTATCTTAATTATTTATTGCATGACTTTAAAGTTCTAGTTTTTGCTCATTTTCTGAGAGATATGGGTGTGTTTATTTTATTAGTATTATTGAGGTTTAGCTATGAAGCTCGGACACTTCTTAGAATAGACGTGTCCCGGTGTCGGATATGTGTTGTGTCTGACACTGACACTTACAATTACATTGAAATATATCATTTTTTTGAAAAGAATTATCCGTGTCAGTGTCTCTGTTGTGTCTCATGTCAATGTTCGAGCTTCACAGGGTTAGCTTTATATCTTTGAATTAGATTTTATATGACTGATACCTGTCTGTCTGGTCTAATGGGGAATGGGTCCAATGCCACTTCTGAAGTGGTCCACTCTTGTTGGGGTTTCTTATGTTAACTAAGAAAGTTCAAGTTTTGGGATGGAATTAATGTAAATGTTATTGATTAGGTGAAGAACTTAACTTTCATCAATGGGTCCATTTTACTGTTACTTTACTTATTTATAGATTTGAATTTGATCTTTTAGATGTTTAAATAAGTTGAATTGACATTTCTAGTTGCTTACCAAGTACCATGTTGCTAAAGCCAAAATGAGACTCGGATTTCCCATAGTAGAAGTTAGACGTAGTAGTCATTGATTTTAAATATTTCGACCATTGATTTAAATTGGTGGATTGAGGTCAATAATTGCGTCTTGATTCTTGAATGGTTTGGTCGCAGCCAATTTACTGAATAATGAAAACCTTATAAAAAAGACCAAACCATTCAAGACGACCGGACCCAATGATCTTGTTTGTGTTCACTAATCAGCAATCTCTTGTTTTTCCTTTTTTTTGCATAAAGAAGACCAAACATTATCACCCGGTGTGTTTGGTTTGAGAGAAATACAGAAGAGAAAGATAAAAACACAAAAATCAATGAATGTATTAGATTAAATTTTAGCTTATTTTTCTTACTCAAAAAAGAAGAAGCTTATTTTTTAGTGTGAATTATAGTGTGCATTTTCGGACAGGGGTTAGAGAGACTGAGTATTAAAGGGGAGATACAACCAAAAACAAGCACAGAGATAGTGAGAGTGAGAGAAGGAATTTCAGAAAGGGAAGCTTCATCTCTGTATTTCCTTCACCCTTGTTATTATTTCAAATTAGCAAGAGTGGTTTTTCTCAAATGTTTTGGCCTAGATTCTATATCTGAGTCAGATCAGAATCCTTCAACCCAAAAGCATAGGGGGAAAAAGAAGGAAAGTTGACACCAGAGAAACTGAATTATACTCCATATGTTCTCTTCGTTATTATGATTTATGACAGAGATATATCATCATTTTTTGGTACATTAATTGGTTTCTCGTAGTTCTCAAATATCAATGCATGTTTACGATAGATTTGTCGGCCACCGTGATACCAAACATAAATTAGACAGTTTCATTAAAAGCGATTCAATTTGGTGATTATTTATTGGCTTTTTCACCTTATTTATTTGGGCGCTCTCCATACTTTAGTAACTTTAGTGTGTCTTTGGAATTGATATATGCAACCGTAAGTACTAATTCAATTGTCAAATATCGATATTGTTAGGCAGACGCCGAATACCTGCGGTGTCTCAGATTGAAACACAAGATCTCCTATTTGTGTGTGTGATGATATTTGCCATTCCATCTGCATAACTAAAAAAATATTCTCAAATTTGATAGTCATGGAAATGAATACTTAGAAATAGTTATTTTCTCATGTACCAAAAAAAAAAACTTAGAAATAGTGCATATAAATCAAGAGAAGAGTTAAAACTTGAAAATTTTCATATGAAATAGAGCAGAAAAAAGAAGGAAGATAGATTCTTACGTCCAAACGTTGAGAGTTTCATTGCTGTATGATGTGGTTAGAGACTAGACTGACAATTAGATCCATATTTTTTCTCAACATTACCTCTTAACGACAATATTGCTAATGATGTGTTGTTCAATGGAGTTTTTCCACAAATTTTTGTTGATCCACAAATTTTTATGTTGTTTAAAATTATTAGGTCGGATATCTATCATTCGGGTTCTAACTCCAATATAAATTTTCAATAACTTTATTATTTCATCTACTTATCAAAATAAAACATAACTTAAACTTACATCCTAGGCCTAAAAAAATGATGAACCAGTTGGTTAAACCTACTAGAAAATGCTGTGCCAAAAAAAAAACTACTAGAAAATGATTTAGTTTCTGTTTGTTTGATTAGTAGGAAATAAAGAAAGAAAACCAAAAAATTGAATTTCTAGAATATGAGCTAAATAATAGTTTGATGATGAAGATGAATAATTTAAAATAATTTTGAGTTCATGAAAAAGATAAGCACTCAATTTAACTAACCAATTTATACAAGAGATTCAGTTTACTTATATACTCGTGTGCACACAATTATTTTTTGTTCTAATCGTACATGAAAATATGTTGAACTATTTTTATATGTTTATATTTGAAAAATTATACCTCAAAAAACATTTTGAAAAATAAATTTGAGCAAAAATTCAATATTTTTATTAAATAATTATCAATTTCTTATATATAAATATGATATTTGTTCTGGATCGGACCAAAGGTCCATAAGTCCGATGCTCAGTCCAAATACCGAGCAGTCCACTTGCTCGAGTCCACAAAAGATCTATAAGGAAATGCCTCGTAGTCATAGGACGTGTGCTCCTAAATTATAGGGCACATGGTTAACGCATGAGGAGACGATTATGTTGGACGTGGATACCATAACTGTCAATAACAATATCAACAAGATATGCGCGTAAATGTCTTCGTCCACGTTAGCTCATATCCCGTAATTATTGGGCTAGTAAGCGACCTCTCCGCTAAATCCACTGGTCGTGACTCCACGTTGGGGGCTATATAAATATCTCTCACGTAGAGGTTAGGTAACACACTCTTTCTTTTTAATGTACTTCTCACCTCAATTCATAAACTTACTTGATTATCGAAGTGCCTTGCAAGTACAACTTCTCTTCGCCTCCGATCAACCATTGACCCAAAATCATCTAGATTCATAGGCGGGTCAATTCTTCTGATCAAGTGCAATCAATATTAAATTTTGTTTTTTTGTCTTGATTACGATTGATGAAATAACAAAAGGTAAAAAAATTACAAGATACAAAGAGAATAATAAAATATTCTTTTTAAGATCCACTTGGATTTGTATGATGACTTGGAAGTGTGCTTTTCTGGAAGTGTCAAATTTGATTCTCTCCGATGTCAATTTTAGTGTATTTAGATTTTTTTTAAAAAAAAATTATTTTAATAATTAATAATAAGATATTATTATCTTATTATTTTTGGACAAATTATTATCATATTATTATTTTATTTTTTTTATCAAAAAATCTTTATTTTATTTTTGAATATGAATAAAAAAGTGAAATAAGCTTGTCAAAAAGAAAAAAGTAAAAAATCAAATCAAATATTTTATTTGATTACAAGAAAAGAAATTGAATAAAAAATAGACCTAAAACAAAAAAAAGAGAATACAATTTTTTTAGAAAAAATGTGAGAATGCACTTAGTTGGATTTGGAAATAGGAGTCAACATACTTTTTTTTTACTTTAAAACATTCTCTTCACTTTTGTAAAAAAAAAATAAAAAAATTTCTTCACTTATATTTTCACCTAAAATAAAAATAAGAAAATATATTTTTCTGTAAAAAAATTAAATGAAATTTATTTACTGTAATTGCAAATTGCGTTTTCAGGCGCGGTGCAGAGCCTCCTCTCCTCTGCAAAAAATAGCGTTATTTGAACGCTTAAAAAAAGAAGCGTTATTTTCACGCCTTGAATGAAATTAATTAATTAATTAAATTTAATATATAAATATAAATAAGCGTTTTAAATAACATAACAGAGTGTGTCTCAATTTGAATCCGGATCTAGCGCCTTCGATTCACCTCTTCAACCCTTCCAAACCCTATCTTTCGTTTTTCTCTCTCTTTCTTCCTCTGTTATCCTTTTTTCGCTCTTCACTCTGTTCTGTTTTCTTCTTCATTCAACAATGAAGAAAGGTGCTAAGAGAAAGACCAAACAAACCGAAGATCCCAAACCTAATTCCGAACCTGCTCCTGCTGCTGCTGCCGCACCTACCACCGCCACAGCTTCGTCTCAACAAAACAACGATAACCAAATCACCAAACCTAAAGCTAAACGTCAAAAAACCGCAAAACCTCAATCCGAACCTGAATACTTTGAAGATAAGCGTAATTTGGTTCGTTTTCTGCTTTACACTTACGCTTTTTTAATTAAATTTTATTGTAATTTGTGTTAATTTTGAAATTTGAGTTTTTTGGTTAATTTAGTTTTGTATATTGTGTGGCTTTTAATGCTGACGAAGAATGGTTTTTATTTATTGTTGTTAAGTAGAAACGGCAATGAATGTTTGAGATTTCGTTATTACTTTGAAAAATTGCTATAACTATTTAGGTTATTTAAATTAATTTGACCTAATTTTGATATATCAGTTTTTTTGTTGTTGATTTTGATTTTGCAGGAAGATTTGTGGATTGAAACGTTCCCTGTTGGAACTGAGGTTTGTTGAATTTATTTGAATTTTTTATCCTTTTTTATGAGTTGATTGTTTTGTGTTTCTGTTTTCTTATTGCTTCTGGTTGTAATGATAGTGGGACCAATTGGATGCTGTGTATCAAATCAAGTGGAATTTCTCCAATCTAGAAGTGAGTATTGGGGGCGTTTGGATATTTTTGTTGATGATTGTGCTTGAATGAAGTTTACTGCTGTTTTATTTGATTGAATTGCTAATGACATTGTGATTTTTGTGTGTTTTTGTGTTCAGAATGCATTTGAAGAGGGTGGTGTGTTGTATGAGAAGAAAGTTTACCTCTTTGGTTGCACTGAACGTAAGTAGCTCTTGAATTTCAATTTTATGCTTTCGACGCTTTGTGAGGTGGTTAGAGAACTCATTTGCTTGATATCCACTTTGACCTCTAATTTGGTCATATTGATCTTACATTTTCTTATTGCATCCTGTCATTGCAGCTCAACTGGTTTCGTATAAAGGGGAAAACAAAGTTGTCTGCATACCTGTTGTTGTAGCTGTAAGTTCTCGAACTGGGTTTTCTGCACATATCATAAATATACACTATATTTGTTTTGAGTTTTTCATTAAACATGGACAATCCAAGCTTCCAAGTATGCACGATACATTAATAATGCTTATTTTCTAACCATGACATTGTTAGACTCATTGAACTGGACCCACCTAATGGGAAAAGGTTTTGGTTACTGTCGTTAGGAGTAACTAATAGATTTTTTCTGTCTGTATTTTGTGTATCTCCTTGTTTTTCTGGTATAGACTTTGAGTCATCTCCTTAATGTTTTAGTTGTTATGGTGTTATTTTGGAAATCAGTTTTACATTGTGAATCAACCTTTCAACTTTAATGATCTGATTTTTCTTTTCACTTGATTTTAATCCTAAAACTATTTCAACTTCTTTCTGTAACAGGTTGTATCACCTTTTCCACCATCTGATAAAATTGGGATTAACTCGGTTCAGAGAGAGGCTGAAGAAATAATTCCAATGAAGCAAATGAAAATGGATTGGGTTCCATACATTCCTTTGGAGGACAGGTATTCATCCTAATTTGTCTATTTATTATTTTTCAGTGGTTCCTTTGGTAAATTGTATTGTACATTGATCCTTGGTTGCCTCTCAACTTCATATAATTTAATGTCTTAAACAGAGATAGCCAAGTTGATAGACTGAAGTCTCAAATATTCATCTTGCGTTGCACCCAAAGAAGGTATAGATTTATTCCTGTGTTTTGCCTTTCTCTATCAATAATGTTAGTGTATTGGTTGGTGCAATTATGCCCTATTACTGCTTGTACCCGAAATCTGTTTTTAGTATTTTCAACCTACATCGTTCTTTAGTCCTGAAATATTACATTTGTTAGGTCTATGGAAAAACTGTTTTGAAAGTAATTGCATACCGAATATACGTAGCTAATTACTTCCATTTGTATATCTCTAATGTAAAAGTGTTCTTCCAAAAAGCATTTTCTCTATGACCCCCTATTTCTACTCTCCAGTAAACACCTTTTAAACTGCAACTGTACTTTGTCATATGTAAATTATTATAGTAAACATTTCTATTTACCGCTGTTTCGATCCATGATGGGAAAATAGATTCAATCTCTGAAGATCTATAACATTTATATGATAGTTATTTGTTTTCTTCAGAGTATCATCTGTAAGTGGAACCTTTGGTCATGGATTGTTTAATTTGTTTTTGTTGTTAGCACGGAGAGATTTTTATCTACACTTGACCTGTTGTCCTTGATGTAGCAAATTTGTGAATTTGTGAATATGCTTGTATCCTTACTGTTTTATAATATGTGGTACAGGTCTGCTTTAAAACACCTGAAGTTGGATAGATTAAAGAAATACGAGTACTGTTTGCCTTGTAAGTTTTCTGGCTTTAGAATGTTACACTTGCTCTCATCCATATGTATGCTAGTGCTACCGACTAGTGGGTGGTGTTAATAAAATTTGAATAAATAGTTCAATAAT
Organism: Trifolium dubium; assembly: GCA_951804385.1. NCBI lineage: Eukaryota > Viridiplantae > Streptophyta > Magnoliopsida > Fabales > Fabaceae > Trifolium > Trifolium dubium. Next base: position 4,645,066 of record OX638071.1, read on the forward strand.
GTGATAATGATGATTATATATTTATTATTAAGAGAGTTGCTTATGAGTGCTATTCTTTCCACAGATTTCTATCAGCCATTTAAGGAAGATGAATTTGAACAGAGCACTGAGGTTCCAATAATATATCCAGTTGAGCCAAAACCTGTAAGTATGGTTTAAAAATTATCCTATAGGATTGTCAGTTTTGGTGCTGTTTGGGAGATGTTTATGCTAATCATTTTTCTTTATGTAACTCATGTATGTATTGATTGTTGCAGGTCTTCTGTGAATTTGATTGGGAATTAGATGAACTTGAGGTAATGAATTCACTTTATGGTGTTATTAAACCTGCCTGATGTGTCGCAGTTATCCTTCTACAGTTTATCATACTTATTTTTTCTGAATATTGGTATTATTCTGCAGGAAGTTATTATATCTGCCTGTCATTTTTACAGTCATTGTTGATTCTAAATTGCTGCATTTTACTATGTTTTTGAGTTCTATGAAATCTTAACTCATCTGTAGTGTCAGGTGTGGGAATGAGATTTTTAGACATATGATTAAAGAAGTTCTGTTATTTGTCATTGTCTTGATGTGTTTCAATGTTTCACTCCCTACTTGCCTTTCTAATAGAGATCGTTAATGTTAAGGGCAACCAGAAGAACTATAACAGTAATAGTCAAAAGTCTCTTACACTTGATTGTTTGATATTCTGCAGGAGTTTACTGATAAGCTTATTGAGGCGGAAGAGTTATCAGCAGACCAGAAGGATGCCTTCAAGGTAAAAGAAAAAGAATTTTTTTTGTTTTCAATTCATTATTCATAAGTCTTTTAAGTAACAAGTTAGGTTGGCCCCTTTCTTTCTTTAGGAATTTGTCAAGGAAAAGGTTCGGGAAGCAAAGAGAGCCAATAGAGAGGTACTTTTGCTTTTTTGTTCTGTTGGGCCACTGCAAATATTATGTTGCCTTTTGCTTTTTTTAACGTTCTTTTTATCTTATAGGCAAGAGAAGCACGGAAAAAAGCCATTGCAGATATGAGTGCGGAAACTAAAGCTGCATTTGATACTATGAGATTCTATAAGTTCTACCCCGTTCCATCTCCAGATGCACCTGATGTGTCAAATGTTAAGGTAGGTATTTGGGCATTCAAACATGACCTTTTTCCCCCTTATCGTATTAGAAATTCACTGGTTCAAGAGATGATTACAAGTAGTTAGTAGGATAAGATATTCTCCTTCTTACAAACATATACATCAAAGAAAATGTCAACGAAAAAAGTATTCAATCCCTCAATTTATCTTCAGATGTCTTTGAAAATAAAATACTAAGTGTTTTTTTTCCCAAAATATAAGGCAACTCCATTTATAAGAGTAATATTAGTTTTGATGTGTCAACCTGTTATATGGAAACTAGTTTTTTCATTGGAACATTTAAGATTGGAATGCATTTTTGACGGAAAGGAAGGCTTTAAAGGATAACATGCTTACGCATGTCTAAATGTTAGTTCAGGTTAATAGGTTACTAGAAAGCACTGAAGAGATATTCAATTTCTCCTTTTCATCTTTTTTTTTTTGACAAAAGTATTCCTTTTCATCTTTGGATCCTGAAAATAAAGAAAATAGTAACTGGCTATAGTGAAATCCTGCAAGTTATTTTCGCTTCTTTTCTGTTGGAAGAGCTAATATCATAATGGCCATAACAGTCCCTTTCTGAATATATACTCCTTTTAATCTGGGTCAGCACAAAATCAACGTGTTTCTCTATGAATTTTGAGTAAATAACATCCTTGCGATGGACATAGCCGTTTTTCAGGGCAGAATAGCTGCTTGGCAGTTTATTTCACTTACTCCCTGAATTTCTGTTGATTATGTCCACAAATAGAATGAATTTTCCTTGCACATACATTGTACTGACAATATATTTTTCTCTGTTTGCAGTCTCCATTCATAAACAGGTATTATGGAAAGGCTCATGAGGTTCTCTGATTGGCTCCAAGACGAAAATGGCAATTTTTCTTGCTTGTTTGGGCAGTATTTTGTTCTATATGAACTTTATGAGGCAACCCCTTGGTGGCTCCACCAAAATTTCTTTACATTTACCGATGTAATTGTCTAAAGCGACATACAATGTAAAATTGTAGCTCAGAAATCCTAGAAAAGTGAACTAGGCGGTGAGGGTAATAGAGATATGTTTATGACTTCTATTTTGTAGAGAATTTCTGAGCACTGCTTGAGCTGCAATTCGCATTGCTCTCGGCTTGTCTTGGTTTTCTCTAAGAGTATTATTATTCTTTCCTTCTAATTAAGTGTATGACAGTTTTGGTTTAGATCATTGATAAAATAAATTTTAGTTTCTTTTCATTTCCCTCTCATATTTGTCTGCTGTAGTAGTGATATGAGCTTCATTTTTTTATTTGGAAATATAAATAATTTTTCTTCCTGAAGGAAACTATGTAACAGGTAACAACTATACGAGAATTGAAGAGAATGTGAAATAAAAATCAGAAGAAGCTGGTTTAATTTTGTGAAAAGTAAATCATTTGGTGATGTGGTATCATTGTTGTGTTGGTCTTTGACAAACAAAATAAATTTTAGGTGTATAAACTTAAGCCTTTTAGATAAGTTTTTTTTGTAAACACCTTAGTAATATATTTTGAAATGTAGGGTGTTAAACCCTCAATCTAACAAAAATTATAAGTTGCCATATGCCTGCTGGTCTGATAAAATTCTGGACAACGAGATCTTCAAATTTTTACAAAATTAAAAGAATTAGAGTTGTTACTGTTCTTTCTCTTTTTAAAATATTGAGATGCTCTCCCTCCCTACACATGCAAACACAATTTTTACTGGCATTCAATCAAAATACGTCTGTATATTCCTTACAAAAAAAAAAGTTTACATATTAGTCAAAAAATTAGCAAAGTAGTATCTAATTACAAGCAAAGTAACTCACAGTACGTACCATCTAATATAGGTTTTGCTTCATGTACGTACTATCTAATTACAAGCAAAGTAGGTCACAATAAAAGAAGTGTATGCATTATGCAAACTGCAAAGAAAGGTTTTCCATGACCAAACTATGGCCTTTTTTTTATTCGAATTTGTTGAATACTGACAACTTCAACAAAAAATGGTCTTTCCATTGACTAAGACCAGCAAAAGGCGCAAGACCACAAAATAATGGTAGAAACACAAGCACAATTGCATAGAACCAAAATCGGCGAAACCAATATGGAAGAATTATATTCTGCGTTGTATCTTGTGATGCAGTGACCGCTCCATGAAGGATTTTGTACAAAGTGGGTGTGCAGACGATCGATAAGAAGTGCAGCATGCACAGAATCTCCCAATATATGAGCCACAAAGAACCACTCCCTCCCAAAGTATCTATACAAAGTTTGCCACAGTAGCCACAAGCAAGTCCTAATAGCAAAAGGATGATTGTAACTGGCATTGTCTGTGATATTGTTGTTGATCTCATGATCAGCAAATATGCAATTGCAAAGATCATTAAGACGCCAAATGCCATTCGGCTCATAACTTGAACTTGACACCATAAAACTTGAAACTTTGAATCAAAAGAGAACATTGACTTCGGACTCCACCAGGACTTGGATTCCTAATAGAAAAGACATTATTAACATTTATCAACTAGACAATGCTGTATTAATATGCTGCAGAAATTAATGTCAAAACTATCACAATGGGGTCTGGTAATGTATCTTTAACCATGACACAAACATGATAAAAAGTTACACAAGAAAAGCTAATTAGATTTCATTTGTGTTTCTTACCCTACAACATTAGAGCAATGCAACTCAAGACAAGTAAAGGTATAACCATTACTAGTAGCTAGTTAATATCAATTATCGGCTGAAAGGGCTCCCTCAAGCAAAAGTAATGCAAAGGATGCTTAAAGATCTATCATTGCTAAATCAAATCATCATATATAGTCAAAGTTAAACATGACATAAGTAAGCACCGAAAGAACAACTGAATCAGTGGAAAAAGATTGTATACTTGCCTTGTTTGAAGGAGTGCACGATGCAGTAGATTCAGCAATCCGTTCATAGGAATAAACATAAGCACCATACAAAAGTGAGGAGGACATGAGAAGAAGACCGGCAATAAGAGAGTCTATGCACTTCTTAACAAGTTCACCATGTCTCAGATCTTCTAACTGAGTCTTAAACTTTTCAACTTTAAAAGACGCCTTTGACATTCCCATGGCCAATTTTGATCTCTCTAGATGATTCAAATCAGAGCTGAGAACCAACTGTGTCTCTTTAAATTTCAGTTTTTTCATTGCAAGTGCAAGTTCTAATGTCTTAAGGTCATTTGCTCGACTTTCCTCCATAACAGATTTCTCAGAAGCACTAATCATAGAGTTATTATTAATAATTCCAGATCCCGAAGAGATTGGAGGAAAACAAACCAATTGATGTGATTGCCTGTGTGAAGTAACCCTGTGACTGATCGAATCCAGATGAAAATTCTCCTCTACTTTTTTGCAATTATTTGATTGATCTTGGATTTCTTCATGCAACACTCCCTCTGCAATACCATCATCAACGACTGAATCACTTGAGCAATCACCTTTCTCATGCGTCAATTTACCAGTCGGAAACTCTATCTTCCTCATTTTCAAATTATTTCCTTTGTTGCTCCTAGATGATTGGTAAATTAATCTGAGAGTACTCAAAGTGCTGGTGAAAGATTGCTCAAATTCTCTAGCCAGATCATCTAGCTTGTCTCCATAAACCTGTGACCGGATAGACAGTCAAAACAAGTGGCATGTGCACATTACTTTAGCAAAATGAATTTCGCTACAGCCTACACGTTCAAACGAACTGATAGAGAAATGAAGTAAAACCACAATCAAGGGATGAATCGGCAATCAATGTCTTGCTTACATTTGCTAGAGATTCTTTGATAGCCGATGTGCAAATCTGCAAGGTACAGAATTAGCAAAGCAGTTAAGGCTCAAATCAAAATTAAATTTATCAATAAATAAATACGCATTACGGATAAGGAAATATTGATAAGTGATTTTAATACCATCTTTGTACTTAAGTAAAATCTCCTTGTATAAAAAATTGTCCTAAAATTAAAATCAAATCCTAGAAGCAGAATCAATATTATATTTACTCGAGAACATACAAACATGTCAAAATCAATTCTCCGTTTCTAGAATCAATTTCGACTCTCCTAAAGTGAAACCTAACATACATGCACTATCTCTAAAATTACTTGAAAATAGACATATCCTCAATAAGTGCATGAATCAGCGTAAAATCTCATTATTCAAATTAGTACTATAAGAGCGTGAATGAAAAAAGTACCATACCGATGATATATGAGCTGTAGAAACCTTATGAATATCAATTGTTGCATCTCTTTTATACAACACCTTAACAAAAATCACATAAACAAATTAATTAAATAAGCTTCAAAATCTATAAAAAAAATGGAAAGTAAAAATGAAATGAAAAACGAACTTCAGCCATAACAGCGGCAAATGACATTCCGAGAGGGAATCCGATGGAAGAAATATCAGTCGTTTTACGGCGAATGGGGAATCTAACGGTTCGTCGTTTTCGCGCCAACGATTTGGCCTTCGGTGATGCATGATTCGACGTCGTTTCGTCGTGTAATGATACTGTAGAGTTGTTTTTCTTGCGTCGTTTTATGTGGCGATTGTTGGAAGGATGAATGAAGAGAGTGGCACTGTGTTGTGTTGTTGGAAGAGAATCGTTGGAATTGCAGTGGGAAGAAGATGAAGTGGAAGGAACGTCCATTAATAAATGGTAAAAAATGAAATGGAATTCTTACAAAAACATGTTAAAATTTTAAGAGTCTCATTAACATGTGGCCTAAGGGCATATGTTAAAAAATCTAAAAGTAGAAGTTTTATATTGAAAAACATAATATTTTGATTTTAAAAAGTTAGATGTACGATTTTTATGACAAATATTTCTACTTTTAAATATGTAGATATAGATATTCAATTTTGTTGCCTAAATATTCAATATTTTGATTTTAAATAGTTATGTGTGTGATATATCTTCTCTTTGTATGATAAGTTAAATTTTTTGTTGGGCAAATTTCGCTGAAAATATATTTATCTTGTATAATAAAACATGGGCTAATTTATAAAAGATACAATGGGATATATTTTGTAAATTTGATACTATTTGAGCAACTAAAGTGAGTAAATTAAGTTATTTTGTGTGAGCCTAAATTGTCTTGTAGAATATAAAAAATTTATAGTTAATTTTAGTTGTTTTCACTTTAATGGTAGTTGTTTATAAAGAATTTAAATTTGACTCCAGACAAAAATTTACATTTACATTAAAATATAAAATAATACTCCCTCCGTTCCATTATATAAGCACTTTTACTACAAAAGTCTAGTCTCAAAATATAAGCCTTTTTACAATTTACTAGGTACATTTATTACTTTTTTGCTTACACATACCCCTAATTATTACTACTAAGTTGCATTGGAATACAAAAATTGTAAAGAGGCTTATATTTTGAACTTTTGTAGTAAATGTACTTATATAACGGGACGGGGGAGTAATACATAATAAGCAGCAAATTGCATCGATAAAAAAAAATCACATATCCTTTATTGCAAATTTCTTATAGTTGCTATAAACTAATTAACAACTCCGTCTTTGCGTACTAGTGTTAAAGTTGCTCTAAGAGCTCATCACCTGAATGGCAGTCTACCAGCATAATTGTAGTAAAATCAACAAGGGACTCACAAAACCACTATTAAAGAGGATTATCACTTCTTGTTCTTATGTTTGTGTTAGAATAAATCAGACACTAAGATGATATACATTATATTTATACTATTTGGCAATGGGCAATCACACAGTCGGATGGTCCAAATTAAGATTATAGATAAGTTTTGTGTGCTCAATGCTCATTATAAAATTAATTTTTAATAAATTTAAAAGGTGACTGTTGTTTATAAATAAAATCGCAGCTTTGAAGGGAGTACTTTCTAGTAGTCTGTTTAGATATACGGTGAAGAGGGCTAAATGCACAACAAATGTAAAGTTATCGGTTGTAGTTTTTGGCAAGTGAATTCGCATTGTAAAAATGAATAAATCCAAACACATGCTAAATGAATAATTCCATAAATCAACCTATGTTCTTTTTTGAAGGGTGTATTACCAACTCTTCAAAACCTTCTCAACCAATATTGCATTTTTTTATCAGATAATTTAACGGTTAAAAATTTATTTTTTAAAGGTGAATAAATAGGCATACAAGTTCAAACTTCCGTCTTTATGTAAATGTACAATGTCATTTACTAATTGAGTTACGAGGTTTGAAAACAATATTATCAGTAAATGAACTCATAGATTACCTTTTAATACCATTTTAATTTGAAGCCTAACCATTTAGTAAATGATCATAGATGTAAATACTCATCGCACAAAATAAAAGCACTAAATCCAAAATACATATCATTAGATTTGAAGTAATTAAACCGATTAATTTGCCTATGCTCAATCTAGCCAACCACCAAACAGAGTAACTACAATAAAATAGTATTATCTAAAACATAATAACACAATAATAAATATAATAATAGGAAAGGAATCAAACTTGTTACATACATTTCTATCTCTATCTACCATTCAACCCTATAACGTAGATTTGTTGGCATGATTCTATTACCACTTGCAATTGCATGTTCTGTTTCATCACCACCAGAATAATCCACAATCCCTCCATTAATCTCTTGAAACCTCTTTGGACCATGATCAATAACTTGAGAATAAAATCCACCAACAACATCATGATTACCTTCATTATGATCATGATAATCATCTTGTTTAGTACTAACCATAGAAGAAGAATTACAATTACTCTTATCTCCTTCAGTTTCTCTATAATTATTAAGATAAACTTTCAAAGGACCAACATAGTTTTCAAAACCAAGTGTTGTCATAGCCCAAAGAAGATCATCACCATTAATTGTTTTTCTTTTTTCTCTTTGACACTTATCAGAAGCTTCACCAGTTATGAAACTTATGAACTCAGAAACACATTCTTGAACTGTTTCTTTAGCTTCTTTTGAGATTTTTGCATTTGCTGGAAGTGCTTTTTTCATTATACGGCTTACGTTAGCAATTGGTAGAAACCTGTCTTGTTCTTTTGATGATGAACTGTCTGAGATGTTTCCTGATGTTGGACTTCCTACAGGACTTGTTTGGTTTCTCTTATTACCTGCCATAATCAATTAAGTGCTTTTTTGAGTTAGTAATTAATATAGAAAAATGGAAAAGAAGAAAAGTGGTTTTGGTGTGTTTTGTGGAATAATAATTTGGAAGAAAGAAAGCAAATGATGGATGATGGAGAAGATCACAATTGATGGTGTTTATATATCAATTGAAAGGACATGGTTGGTGATTAAAAAAATAAAATAAATATGAAAGCTATTGAAAGTAAGCAAATAGTATTGCTTATTTAATGGTCATGGATAAATTGAAAGTAAATCAGATAACACCTTGTTATGATATATTTGTACATGTGTTTAATTAATTTATATTAATTTTTATACATCTAAAACCACCGGCAATGTCTTTTAATTAAATATCATTTTGCAACCGAACATTAGTTGTTAGTTGATTTTTAAGCGGGATATTTAGTAAGGAGAATTATGATTCGATCACCGCAACTATATTTGAAAAAAAGTTGGAGTCACTTGATATCAGAACTGACCTCTAGAACCGAATTAGTTGGTACATGTGATGAAAAAAAATCATTTTATAATCTTGTGTATAATTTGGTTGGTGTGAAAAAATAGTTTGAGGTTAATTACAAAAGCACTTGTAATTTTTTTTTACACTATCAATTAAGTTAAATCAATTATTTTAAAAGAGATGATACTTATTTGTATTAGAAATTAAATATGAGTAGTTAAAATATGAGTAATTTTGTTTTGTGTGGTTTATTTTTTTAGTACAATGACAACATAGATGGTTTTTATTTATTATTGTAGCAAATAAATGTGAATATTTTTGTATTTTGTGTATAAATATTTTTTTTAGCACAATGATAAAAAGGGAGGATGTTTATTTATTCAAACGAAGATTAGTTTTACGTTGTTATTAGTGTGAGGATATAAGGATATTTTGTGGCTAGCAAATGATGTTCCTAAATAATATTAAAAAAATATGAGTACTTTGTCACCTTGATTTTTAGAATTAAATTTATGATTTAAATCACTTTTGCAAAAAAATATATTTAAATATAAATTATTTTATTATAATAAACTTACTTTTGATTATTTTTCAGAATTAATTTGTATCACCCAAAATCCAAACACAAAACAGAAAACAATATTTGCAGTCAAATCTAATTAGAGAAATGGGTCGCCGTAGTTTCAACACCACACTATCAAAGATCCAATCACTCTTTTAAATCAACTATTGAAGGCTAAAATAGAAGAGGCAAGAAAGTTCAAAGTATAAGTTGGAACTTATTCAGTGCACTACTGGATTAAATTCAAAGTGGTGTATCTTTGGTGTTTTAGCATCTTTAGCTTTGGTACGTACTTGGTGAAAATCAACAACTACAGTACTACACATCAAAATTTAGTCATTTTGCAAACTATATCATAAAAATATTGATTATGGCACTTGATGTTGGCTTTTAATTAGTTTGGAATTTTTTATTAGACACCATAACGTGAATTATTCGTACTAGTGAAAATGTGATTTTTGTACGGTTTTTAAAATGAGCTTAAAAAATTCATGAAGCACAAGGGATATATGCTTTCACTTTGCAAATTTGCTTTTGTGTTGCTTTGTCTCATTGAGATTCTTCTATCACATACATAATTGCTCAACAGTATCATCTCAAGGCATCTTAATCCTCAGTCCCGATTTTCTTCTTTTCCACTTGACCAACATTGTAATTATATATGTGAGGTTGGTTATGACTTAGACTTAGAGTAACAAAAAATACTTTGAATAAATTTATCATGTAAAAGTAATTTCAGTTAAAAATGAATTTAGTATAAAATAATTTATTTTGTATACATTTGAATGAAAAGGGTTAAACAATGTATAAATAAAAGTTAAACAATAAATTCTCCACTTTTTCAGTAAATATTTCAGTCAAAAAAATATGAAGAACACATGCAAAATGAATTCTCCACTTTTTCATTTCTATCGAATATGTCTATATCTGGCTTGGTACTTCGATCGATTCCAACCTGTCAAGTCACTCACTAACAGGATTCTGAAGATAAAATTTGAGAACCGATCATATGAGGAAGAAGACGTATATCAAACAGGCTTGTGACACATGGAACCTTTTGAAGTTACATATATGATATAATCCACCATGTATGTACTAATACTAAAAATATACATTTAACCGGCTCTTAATACGTATGCTGTCCTAGATATAGACTATAGATATTATTTTAGAAATATACAAAATTCAATTATTGGATGTGACTTGGAAAATGGTTAAATGCATTCACTATCACAAGAATATGTTAATACGTATCTATATATTATAAGTTTGAAATGGTTGGAAAATATTTGGGTCAATGCCAAATTATTATAAATAAAACTAATGTGATGATGATCATTATTAAACGTAAAAAACATGACACACACAAAAAGAGCAAATTTGTCATGATCTGATTCTGAACTATGAAGGCCACCGAGCGAGGGCAATGATTGTTGGCAAAATGAGATTTAAGTCAAAATTTGAAAAGTCTTCAAAATTGGGACTACATTTTTTTTTTGTTAACAAAATTGGTACTACTTGTCTAACATAATAATGCACATGTGAAGATTAAAATTAGCAATTTTTTGTTAAAAAATAATAATTATTCATTAAAAAATTATGTATTTAATACAAAGTATACAAATTTACTATTTTAAATTTCTTAACATATGTAAATTTGCACATGATAAAAAAAATTTCTTGTATATAAGTCATAATTGTTACCTTCAACGCATGGTATTGGTAGATTGGAGCTGCGTGTTGATTTTATGGTTTGAGTTATAGGAAAAATTTAAAAGATTGTTTAGTTTAGATTGAGAGATTCAAATTAAGCATTCTTTTAAAGAAGTGAATGGTTGTACAAGACGTAATAGCTAACATGATGTGTGAAAATAGTCTCTCTTTGATTTTGTATGAATATTGTCCTATTAATGTTAGCTCTCTTTTATTACTTGACAATATTATTTTTTTGGTTGTACGAGCACATTATATTAACTTAAATGTTTTTTGGTTATATTTTTAAAATGTGTATAAATATAAATATATATGTAAAAAGTAGAAAAGATATAGAAAAAATCATATACGATGTCATAATTGTTGTTAAATTTTTTTGTTTAAATAACATTTTTTTATAATTTTTTTTACAATATATTAGTGTTAATTTCAAAGAAATGATTTTAGAACTATCTCATTGTTTAGAATTTAGATTCTCTTCTAGCTGTTCCCCAATTTCATGTTTCTTATACTTTTGGATCAAATCAAATATCTACTTCTTATTTTTATTTTTTGGGTAAGCTTGTATGGTGGCTAGCTGTACTTCATTTTAGATCCCTTCCTTCCATTATGAACAAGTAATTAAAGTTGTCCATATACAGTGCCCTGCATCTTCCAGCTAATAAATATTCACTCACTTAATTGGAACACACTTACATTACATGCATAAAGTTTAAATGATAAATCCAAAACCTTAATATATTTTCACATAATCACATACAAAATTATTAAATTAACAAGCCAGATTGGTCAAGTGTGTACATTAATTAATTATAAGTATATACGTTTTATTCTGTTCTTTAAAATTTAAAAAAATATTTGTTTGTGTTTGTTGATATGTAGCTAAAAACTTAAAGTGAGATTACATCATGATTGAATGATATATTGATTTTTTATATATAAAAATAGTATTCACTTGTGCTTATATTGGTAGATGGAGTATTATTGACAACTGAATCAAACAATTCCAAGATATTATAGCCTATGATTTATTTTAGTCATTTTATATTACCATTTGCAAATCTTTGATTGTCAATTTGCCGGCTATCAGAGACAACTAGAAAGTCAAATAATATCGCAATCAAAAATGAGAAATATGTTCCATTGCAGAGGTGTCATTGATTGGAGCTTGGAACCGTAGCAGGCCGTATATAATAATGGTTTATAAGATTCTCTGAGTTTTCATTTTCATGAAAATAAAATAGTAAATAAGTAATGTATGCCGTTTCTTTATTTTCATGTACTAGACCCATGTCATCCACACGAAAGATAGGTGACCATAAAAATAAATACAAGATTTTGATTTTAATTAGACTGAGTAAGAAATTTGTGGCTGATGTATATTGATTCGGTTGATTTGAGTAGTTCGTTGATTAGAGACCAATGTGGAATGACAAGAATGTTAGATTGATATCGAGCATGCAACAACCGATAAAAAGTAAGTTGAGAGAACCTGTAAGTACTCTGACGTTTAAGTCAGTAAGAGGACAAAGAGTGAGAAGTAAAGACAAATAGATTGTGTGTATATGAGATCATGGTAAGGTGTTTGCTTATATAGACACTATGTTAGAGTGTTAGGTATTGATGAATGAAACTCTTACGGTCGACATTATTAATGTTGAAATGAGAAATAGTTGTCGTCAGATGTCACTATTTAAATATTAATTGTAAGATGTAACGAGACGAAGGTAGAACAAAGACTTTGTGAATGCTCAGTCAGACTAACCTTTTGTGCGATTGGGTCTGTTGTGTTTTGAATCTTGAATCAGTTCAAAATAGAGATCAAAATCTCAACATATTTTGTAATGAGATTAAAATCTTATAAGTGTCTTTACTAGTTACACTCTTTTTATGAATTCACATCGATAAGCTTGAGGTCTTCGACATCTAAATTACATTTAGCTCACATATTTTGCAATATAATATTGTTACAGTAAATGACTTGATATTGATAAAAAATTTCAACAACATATCAATGTGATATCTCAACCAATGATAATTACCTTTAACATATTATTTGAATCTTTCAACAAATTATGACACATCTGTAAAGACGAAGTAACAATATCCTCCTTTTTCATAATCCGTATAAACAATCAAAGTTTAATATCATCTCAATAAAAGTGATACTGACTATAAGGTAATTCATATTTGTTGATTTTATAAAGGGTTGGGAATAGGTTAGGTCGGCCTACAGGGGCCTACGGCCTAGCCTACATAAACTCAGAACAGGTCAGACTATTTTTTAAATAGAACATACTTAGGTTTTTTTATAAGCCTATTTAGGTAAAAAGGCCAGGCCGCAAACCATAAAAAAAGCCTTTTAGGCCTATTAGGCCGGCCTTTTTAAATAAATATCAATAATATTTTATTAATATTATTATTATATATTGAAATTTGTACCTTGATTAAATTATAAATATGTTAACATTTTTGATAGTTTAAGTTTAGTAATCTTCATTAGTTTTTTCCTATATATAAATATATAATAATAAACTACGTGCCCGTTTGGCCGGGCTTATTTTCTACTTTTTTTTCTTCTCCTTAAAAATAGTAAAGTAGGAAAAAAATGTGTTTGATTCTACTTTTTTTTTTATTTTTGAATTCTTTAGTTTATTTCTCTAATACTTTTAAAGAGAAATATGGCTAAAGTCAATTTTATACTTCTCTATTTCGTTTAAGCTAAATAGAAAAGTAGAAAATAAGCCGGACCAAAAGGACACTTACAATTGAAATAAAAAGTTACTTATAATCAAATTCTCTAAAATATCATCTTAAATATCAAAACGAGTATATAATTTCATTGGTCTGTTAGTTTCTTAGTATATTAAACATAAATATAATTGCTTATCCTAATATGTTCATGTTAAATAGGCTTTTAAACAGGCTAACAGACCATATCAGACTTTTAAAAGGTTAGGCTCAGGCCGAAAAAATAACTCCATGACATGCCACAGGCCAGGCTCAGGCCTTCAACTTTTCGACAGGTCAGGCTCAAGCTTGGCAAACCTAACCTATTCCCAACCCTAATTTTATATAAGTGAAATCTAAGAGTACACCGGAAAAAAAGTTAAACAACTTAATAGATTTTGGACGTGTCCGTAAAACATCTCGAACTATATTAGAATCACTAAATATAAATATCTAAAGACATATTTGTCATCATCATCTACAAAAATTGAAATTCGTTTCTTGAAAACTTTTCAATAGTATTATTTTCAAACCGAAACAAGATATACCAAATCTGATTTGAGAAGATAATGGACTAGCCCAGCCCAAAATTTATAGTATGTCGGCCAAATAGCTGGGCCATGGACCTTTGTGTAAACTATTCCAAGTTCAAACTACCTAACCTTCATTGTCAAAGCATATACTCCAAATTATCCACATTTTCAGATTTTCTCATTAAAATTGTGTAATTAATGAAGAGACAACAAGGATAATAAAAGAGAAGTTCTTATAGAAATGTACTATCTTAGATTGGTAGTAACCATTGAATCAAACACATAGCATTAGCAACCCAAATTTTGTACGTACTATCTTGTAGTTTGATTTGTAGCCATGAATTGATTAATTGAAGCCAAGTAAGCAACAAAAAGTACAAAAATACAACTAACTATTCCACGTGTCACCATCAGCAAAAGATCTCGTGGCTCAGGAAACCACCCACGAAATCTCCGCACCAATCACAATTCTCAAAAAACCTTCATAGCTCATCTTTAACTTGCCACGTGTCACAATCATATTCCATCTTTTCACTTTTTTGTTTTTTGTATCGTCTTCAACTATTCTTCTTCTTTCTTTCTCCGTTACCACTCTTTCATTTCACACACTCTCTTTCGAATCGAAATCGAACCCTCACAACTATGAAAATTAGGGTTCGAATTTGATCTTCATTCTCTCATTTTAGTAACCACTTTATCAGTTATCAATGGCTTCTTCTTCTTCTTCTCTACTCTTAACCGAACTCAATTTTCTTGCTCCTCAATTCACGCCAAAACGCCGTCGTTCTCTCTCTATTTCGAACTACAAATACGGCGTTACTATTCGTACTCGAATTTGTTCTGTCAAGGAAGAAAGTGCATTGGTTGAAGAAAGAGTGAGTGATGTGAAATGGAGTGGAAACGGAGCTGCTAGTGCTACTACAAGTGTAGTCAATGGTAGCAATGGTTCTGTTAGAGGTTATGTGAATGGCAGTGGAAATGGAAGCTTAGTGAAGTATGTTAATGGTAATGGTGTGGCTGCGGAAGTTGTTGAAGAAACTTCGAAACGGAATGAAGTTGGAAGGAAGAAGAGGTTGGAGGAAATTGGAAAAGAAGATGCGTGGTTTAAACGAAACGGTGAAGCGCAAGTTGAGGTATGTATGTATGTATAATTGTGCAATGTTGTTTGTATCAATGATTCATTGGTTTGATGATTTGGATTGTGATTTTGAAAAATGATGGAAAAAGAATTGTATGCTAGGTGTGTGATTTTGTTTTTCTTTTTTGCAGGTGGCAGTTGCGCCTGGAGGTCGTTGGAGCAGATTTAAGACTTACTCGATGATCCAGAGAACGTTGGAAATTTGGGGATTTGTTATTACATTTATCTTCAAGTCTTGGTTGAATCGTCAGAAATTCTCTTATAGAGGTTTGTTGTTTCTCATATGTAGATTAAATAGATAGATAGATGTTTTTGTTCCAAACTATTGGAAACATGTGGTTAATAGCATACTATATAAGTTGGAATTAGTTTATGCATCTCAATTTTTCAGAAGCATTTTTATTTTTATTTTCATATTAGTAAATATGTATATCTATAGTATAATCTTACAAGCATTTTTCTGTAACTGAATTATCGTAAATTACACTATTTGAGAAGCTAAGTTTGAAGTTAAAAAGCCTTTTTCCCTCTTTAAAGAGGTAAGTGTTTATGAATCTGCTGAGATTGCTCCATTATTTTGGGAGCACGTGGGCAGTTAGGTTTATTCATAGAATTTTGACTAAACATCAATTTTGTTTATTCATAAAATCAACATGTAATGTCCTTGGAATCATGATGTGCCTTTATTGAAGTTTGAAGAATCTCAGCATTGTGACTGTCTTTAATATTTGACTTAAAGATATTATTTTTAGGAGGAATGACTGAGGAAAAGAAAACCTTCAGGCGAAAGACCCTTGCCAAATGGCTGAAGGAAAGCATTCTACGATTAGGTCCTACATTTATCAAAATTGGTCAGCAATTCTCCACAAGAGTGGACATTCTTCCTCAAGAATATATTGACCAGTTGTCAGAACTTCAGGTTAAATTAGAGTTGTGAGCAGTACTTATATTATAAGA
The DNA here is from genome assembly GCA_951804385.1 of Trifolium dubium. Taxonomy (NCBI): domain Eukaryota; kingdom Viridiplantae; phylum Streptophyta; class Magnoliopsida; order Fabales; family Fabaceae; genus Trifolium; species Trifolium dubium. Next base: position 4,661,402 of record OX638071.1, read on the forward strand.
TCATTTCCCTGAATTGAGATATTCTAGACTTGCTTCTGATGTGTCCAATTTTCCAGCCAATGCTAAAATCTCAAATATAAGTATATAACTGTGTGCCGTATACTGCTATGCTCTCTGATATTTTTTTAATTACTTGCAGTCATGACCCCGAGTAGGATATTTATTCCTCTGGCTTTTAACGTGTTGAATTCCTAGATTTTCTAATAAACTCTGTGATATTTTCTTACCAATTCATTTTGATTATGCATTATCATGTTGAAATTAATTACATGAGAAACAAAATTTTCTTCTATAAGGTTGGATGGGGCCTTGTTATCCTTGTAATTCTTGAGCTGTAGTTGTAAATGTTGCTTATCTAATTCAGAAGCAATTGGTGCTGTTTGATTAAGTTAATGACTAAATCACCTTGAGCATGAAAAAACTTAAAAGGTTTAAACAAGAAGAGAAAACCATATTAAGGTTCTATTTCTTTAGGTCTTACTTCCTATTTTTTGGGTTTAGGATCAAGTTCCTCCATTTCCATCAGAGACTGCTATGGCTATTGTTGAGGAAGAGCTTGGAGCTCCTATAGCTGGCATATTTGATCAGTTTGACTATGAGCCAATAGCTGCCGCAAGTCTTGGTAATCCATGTTTTACTTTTCATGTATCTGTAATAGAACTGTGCAGTAAAAGAAGGAAACTGGTTAAATGTACCTAGATTTTAGGTGTAATGTTTGCTTGGAAGAAAGGAAAAATGAATGATCATTTTCCCCAATGCAGGTCAGGTTCATCGTGCGAGATTAAGGGGACAGGAGGTTGTTATCAAGGTGCAAAGGCCCGGCCTCAAGGATCTTTTTGATATTGATCTTAAAAATCTGAGGGTCAGTGTTAAACTTGATGCTGTGTGTATATGTAACATTACTGTTTGATAATTTTATTTCCTTGTCCTTGATTTATCTTATAACTTTTAGTAACCTGTAAAAGTTGACAAGTCTTTTTTTAAGTTTGTAATTTTTTTCTTTCTCTTTTTTCCATTGCATGATGGACATTAATAAATAATAATAGGGTTTCCGGCCTTTGATGTCTTGCAGAATTTCATAAAACACTGATACTTGGGTCTTCTTTTGCTTCTCTAGGTTATTGCTGAATATCTTCAAAAAATTGATCCTAAATCAGATGGTGCAAAGAGGGATTGGGTTGCTATTTATGATGAGTGTGCCTCTGTTTTATATCAGGTGATGATACTCTGGAAAGTTGCAGATTTTGTTCTTGTTTCAGTATGATGTTTGCATGTGTTCTCTGCACATCCTCAACTCTATCTGACCCTGTTGATTGACATGAATAAACATTTTTCAGGAGATCGATTACACCAAGGAAGCCACTAATGCAGAACTATTTGCAAGCAACTTTAAGAACATGGATTATGTGAAAGTCCCTTCAATTTACTGGGATTATACCACCCCACAGGTTCAACCTTATTTTCTTAAAGAAATATAGAGTATACATCTTTACCACTGTTACTTCTGATGTCTTTTTTCTTCATCTATAATTTAACTATCTTTTCCAATGCAGATTCTAACAATGGAGTATGTTCCAGGGATTAAAATAAACAAAATACAAGCCTTAGATCAGCTGGGCGTTGACCGAAAAAAGTTAGTAGAATCTTGTTTTCTGTATACAAAATCACCATGTTACCTTTTACTTGTGTGCATCTTTCTTAACTACCGATGGTGGTATCTATAATTCAAATTTAATGCTTTATTTATCTTCCACAGGTTGGGGAGATATGCTGTTGAATCTTACTTGGAGCAGATTCTCTCACATGGTTTCTTCCATGCCGACCCTGTATGCTCTTTTTTCTAGAACTGCTAAGCAGTTTTAAGTTTTTTCTCTGTAATGAATCATTTGAATTGTTTAGCTGGATAAATTGGGTACTGAAGCTGATGTGCTAAGCTTACTATTTTTTGAATATTCTCTTATACTGCAACATTCAAGCATCTGTTGCCCAAAGTGAGCATGCTGCTTGTGTCCTATACTCCTATGGATAGATTAGCATCTGTTGTTTCAGGAAGCCTCTGAGGCACTAGATTTAGCTTCCCCAGGGGTTAATATCAAGGACTAATGAGTTCACATATTTCATGATTATCTTTCAGGAAGTTTGATTAGACGCTTCTTCTTGTGGGTAACTAATCTATACATTGTCCATGCAGCATCCTGGAAATATTGCAGTTGATGATGTCAATGGTGGAAGATTGATCTTTTACGATTTTGGTATGATGGGAAGGTATGGTCTTTGTATCTTTTGTATATTTGAAATACAGATTTACAGGTTGAACATTTTAATCTTAGTGAGATGATTACCTATGTAACTGTGATCGGTGTTGCATCTTACAGTATCAGTCAAAATATCAGAGAAGGTTTACTCGAAGCTTTTTATGGAATTTATGAAAAGAGTCCAGATAAGGTAAAGATACTGTTTTTCCCGGATGGGGTCCCATATTGTCTTGAACACTCTAGCATGAAATTCCATGTTTTGAATCTAAATTTATTACCATATGATGCTTATGCAGGTCCTTGAAGCAATGATTCAGATGGGCGTTCTTGTCCCAACTGGAGATATGACTGCTGTTAGACGAACAGCACAGTTTTTCCTCAATAGGTAGTTTATTGAACCAATTTAGCGGGGATACATCCAAAGGACAAACCTTGAGAGACCCGGCAGTAGTTTTTCTATAAGTGAATATGATTATATAGATTAAAATATTTGATTTAAAAGTACCCGCACAGGCTGCTAGAAAAGTGTTACAAACTTATAAATATGACAATATAATATTGGAAGTAAAAACTTTTGCTCGTTAGTTGGGGTTATGCTGAACTGCGTGGATGTGATGATTAGTCATGTAAGGAATATAATGATATTAGGGTTGGCTCTAGTCGTATGTTCAAATGGTTCAACTCAAAGGTCATAGGTATGGTTCTTGTTTGTTGGCTTCATCGATAGATAATGTGTAAGTACCACCATAGCCCTTGTTAGTCGTTAAGGTTTATGACTTTCCCTGTCCTTGAAAATAGGCAGCCTTTTTCACAAAAAAAGAGAAGAAATAGTATAATTTTTATTTTTTCTTTCCTTGCTAATATTTTGATTCAGGATTGCTGTCTCTATGAACTACTGCTTAGTTATGTCAGCGGCTTACTGCAATCTTTGACTTTGAGCTCTTCAATTTTATCTTTCTTTAGTTTTGAAGAACGTCTGGCTGCACAAAGGAGAGAGAAAGAGTTGGAAGCAGCTCAAGTTGGATTCCAAAATCCATTAAGCAAGGAAGAAAAAGTAATGAAGAAGAAAGAACGTTTGGCTGCTATTGGTAATGTTTTGGGTTTAATTATGTGTCTATATCGGGTTGAGATCTCTTGAACTAGCTCTTTGCTTCTTGCTTTTTAGCCTCTGTACTTGACCTTGCCGTTTTCGAAAGAGATGGTTTAATTTCCCACCAATCTTTGGTATGTTCCTGGTCTGAACACAAATCCCCTTATTAGGAAGAAGCTTTACATTGGGCCCCAAGTATCAATCGGTTTGTTTTTTGGCATACTCGTCTCTTCTATAATACCGAGTGCATACTTTCTCTAAGAAATAGCAACGCTTGTCTGTGTTGGAATCAATGTTGCTTTAGGTCATTAATGCCTTCTTGATTATCACCTATAATAACAATAACATCTACAAACACCACCAAGTAAATATGTTTTTGCAATGATGATCATCTTAACAATACTGAATGATCTCCTTCACAAGTCAAATCAAATTTTTGAATGACCTTGCTAAGATTACCAACTGTTGATTTTCCACGCAGAGGGAGAACGAGGGTCGATCTCCGATTTTCCTCCAAAGCAAATGTCCTATCAATGGTCGCGTAATTCGATCTTGAATGGGATAGTGCTTCTTGAACAATCTTAAGAATAGTAACAAATGATATAGTAGACACTGGGAAGGTTCTAATCAATGATAACTCAATTATAAATGGGATGAGGATTAATGATTAACTTCAATGGGAAGATCCTCAAACCATGTTTGGGCAAAAGCTTACCTCTTGTAACGTTTGTCCAAACTCCAAATATGGCTTGGGATCTTACCTAGGGAAAAAGAAACATGCTATTAGTTCGATGAGACCATACGGTCCAGAGGCTTTTCACTTACTTGTAACTCTCATCCTTTAAACAGGTGAAGATTTATTGTCCATTGCAGCAGACCAGCCCTTTCGGTTTCCTGCAACATTCACATTTGTTGTTAGAGCCTTCTCGGGTAAATATTACTGAATTTAATGTCCTACTTTGCTTGTTCTATGCATGTGACTGCAAAGTAACAGGTTATCTTTTTTCTGCAGTTTTGGATGGCATTGGAAAGGGACTTGACCCTCGTTTTGATATTACCGAGATTGCCAAACCGTGAGTGTTGTTTTCATATTTTGTAAACTTTTAAACATTGAAAGTTTTTATTTCTTTTCAATCATTCCCACGACAAAGGGAATTTCGGCACCAACCACTTGGTTAATATGAGTTTGAGCATGATAACAGTTAAAAGGATTGCGTGCAGCATGACCCCTGGGGGGTATGAATTCTAGTTGATGTAACTGGAACATTTTTGGCCAGAGGAGCTAGTGCTCCTGCATAATTTTGTTTTCCTGTCTTGTTTCTGTTTCTTGGCCTTTCAGGTCTCCATTGTACCAAGATAAAATTGAAGTCTTTATATTATTTTTGTTGCATATCTAACACAACTACTTCCTCCTATCCTTGTAGTTATGCTCTAGAGTTGCTGAGATTCCGTGAGGCAGGGGTTGAAGTTATTATAAAGGCAAGTCACTAACTTGTTCTATCATGAATGAATCCAGTCTATGTATTGTTATTATGATTTTGTTTCTCATGTCATTCTTCGATATATACAGGACATCAGAAAGAGATGGGACAGACAATCTCAAGCATTTTACAACTTATTTAGACAGGCTGACAGGGTTGAAAAACTGGCTAATGTTATCGAGAGACTGGTCTGTATTGTATTTTTTGTTGGCATAATTTGAGTTACTTATTTGATTTGTATATTTTGTTTGTTTCGGATTTCTGATATTCTATATCACATATTTCTGGACTTCATTTTTCCACAGGAGCAAGGTGATCTAAAGCTTAGAGTTCGAGCTTTGGAATCTGAGAGAGCATTCCAACGCATTGCTACTGTGCAGAAGACAATTTTGAATGTGAGTGAAGCTGTCTCATAACAGCGGGAATGCATATTTAATTATTTCCCGGGTTTTGATTTGGATATGTTCATAACCTGCAAATATTCATGTTTGTCATTCTTGACAAAAAAGTATATTCCATGCATGTATATATTGTAAACCGCATGCAGACATAATAATAATAATAATAATAATAATAATAATAATAATAATAATAATAATAATAATAATAATAATAATAATAATAATAATAATAATAATAATAATAATAATAATAATAATAATAATAATAATTCTGCTCAGTGTATGGTATTTGGACAAGTGACTCGAAAAACAGTTGGGATAATGCATATTCATGTTGCCTTTTTGTCTATTAACAGACAGTAGCTGTTGGGAGCCTAATAAATCTTGCAACAATTTTGTCTCTCAATTCAATTAGGGTATGCTATTCTTATCTCACTTGTCTTTCCTGTGGTGATTAACTGATTATCACTTCAATTAATTGATTATCTGATTGTACTTTCTCATTTATTAGTTACATCTTATCTTTTTCAGGGCCCTGCCACTGTAGCATATTTCTTTTGTGCAATCTTTGGTTTTCAAGTTCTCTTTGGCATCGTGAAGATCAAGAAGTTAGATGAACGGGAACGGTTGATTACAGGGACTGCATAGGCAACTACTAGGTGAATGTTGCTTTATTATTAAACAATATGAAACATCAATATCAATATTAAGATAATATGCAAAAGTTTCAACTAAACTAGGTAATGAAAAGGATTATTTTGGGGTCCTTGACATGCCCTGACTTATTTCTTTTTGTTTGATTTAGCCAATTGCAGATATAGGATGGATATGTTGCTCATGTTAAGATCATGGTTAGAAGTTAACCTCCCAAGAGCATCCATTAGGAGCTCAATGTAATAGGAAACATTGTGAAAGACAACAGTGTGCAAAATCAATAAACTGGAAGTTGCAGTTATACTGGAGGCTTCTTCTGTTCAATTGATTAACTTGCTTAAAGGACCGGCCCCGAGGTAGCCAATTGACTAGCCACATTTTTGTCAATAACACGTACTCCTTCTCTGTCTCATGTCTCCTTCCATAATTATATCCACCAGGTCAAGTACTAACATTTTATTATTGTTTTTATGTAGTACCTCATACCTGTATTAGTGTATTATATAGGAATTAGTATAGGGCTTATTGTTATGAGTACCATATGGTTTGGTATGGCTTCCAATAAATTTTGTAACTGATGTATATAAATTTATTCAATGAAAAATGTAAGTATTTACCAACCATATGTTGGAAGGATCTAAGTTCCCTATGATAAATACAAAGTCCTCACGGGGGTTTGATCCCCATCTCCGTCCACTAAACACCCTTGGGGGACTTTCTCTTTGTCCCGTTCCTCCCTAACGGGACAATCTCCAAAAGGGCATTTACAACTACAAATTGACATCTCTTGTAGCATGCTTAAATTACTTAGTATTTTATAGGTCGAAGAAAACCATAAAGGTCAGAAGAAAAGGAAAAAGATAAAATAAAGTGTTAAAATTAGTTACTAATGAATCATTGGATAAATGATTATTTTGCGCATAATATATTGAGGGTCAAATGCATCTATAGATCCCTTAAGTTTTTGATTTGTACCGCATAGGTCCTTTAAGTTATTTTTGTAACATATAAGTTTTCAGTTTGTAACACATAAGTTCTTTTAAGTTTTTTTTGTAACACCTAAGTCCTTTAAGTTTTAAAAATGTAACACATAGTCCTTTCAAATTATACTCATCATGTTATACAATGACATATGTGTTACAGTTTTAAAACTTAGAGGACCTATGTGTTACAAAAAAAACTTAAAGGACCTATGTGTTACAAAAATAACTTAAAGGATCAATGCGGTACAAACCAAAACTTAAAGGATCTATGAATCCATTTGGCCTATATTGAGTAAAAACTACTCTTTGTTTTTCTCTCAAATCTTAGATGTCCCTTTTTACAATTTTCCCTTTTTCTCTCGACCCTGTTTTCCATCTTTTTCTTCCCTCATTACCCTCAAACAACTTTTACTTGATATTGGCAAGAAAAAGATTCCAGTAAATAATGAATAAAAGCAGCTTATAGATTTTAACAACCTGAATTGGAAGTGCTCTTTTGTCTTGTCCAACCAACATGGCATATATTTCTGATCATTTGTATATAGATATGCAAATTTCGGTGTGTGAGTTTATGATGGCTTTGCCATTTAATCTATGTACTAAAAAAGAAAATGCAAACTTTGTTATTTTAAGAATATTGTGACAATGAAAAGAGTATTATTTCTCAACTAAAAAGAAACAAACAAAAATTACATTTAAAAAAATCAAATCATTTATAGGGCTAATGGATTTGGATCACACAACATATACCATTATATGTAAAATACATTTGAGAAAAGCAACCCATCATTGATAGAAAATATTTGTTTTGCACTTTTGCTTCTTAATTCTTATTCAAACATAAATATCAACATAAACTATATTGTCTTTTGCTGTTTCTTTATGTTGACTTATTTAAATTTATGTACTAACATAAGCCTTTATGAGACTACTTTAAAGAGCTTGTAGAAACAAAACAACTCATGACATATAATTTGTTTTCAGCTTATTTCGAGTTGTCTATGATCTCTTTGCTCCAATTTATATTTTGTTATAGAAATGGCTTATACATAAGCACATTCAAGATAAACATTTATGTTATAAGAGCCTAATTATCTGTTTATCCAAACAAAACCTTAATCTAATCTGTATCACTACAAAGGCGATAAGCCGGGATGGCAATTAGATGATTGGCTCTAGGCATTGTAAGACCAAACTCTTCTGTCATGTCTAAATTACTTGGTAACGTATTATCAGGCAATTTCCAATCAAAGCAATGCACAAGTTGAGCCACTGCTAAACGAATCACAGTTAGACCCAATTGCAGTCCAGGACAACCCCTTCTACCTGAGCCAAATGGTATAAGCTGAAAATCTTGCCCTCTAACATCTATGTTACTTCCTTCAAATCTCTCAGGCCAAAACTTTTCTGGATCAGTCCAAGCATTTGAGTCTCTCATAATTGACCATGCATTCACAATGAGCCTTGATTTTTTAGGTATGAAAAAGTCTCCAACCATGCAATCTTCTAAGGATTGGTGTGGTATTAATAATGGTGCTACTGGATGGAGCCTGAGGCTTTCTTTTATAACCATGTCCAAATACTCCAACTTGTTCAAATCTGATTCCTCCACTTTTCTATTCATACCTACCACAATTTCTAACTCATGTTGTGCTTTTTTCATCACTCTTGGATTCTTTAGTAGCTCTGAAATTGCCCATTCGATTGCTGTTGCCGAAGTATCCATTGAACCGGCTAGCATATCCTATAAATTTGAACATGTAAAAAGTTAATAATATGACATTGATGCATTGTCACAAGCAGCTACTGTGATATGTAAGCATTAGCATGCTTGTAACCATTGAAGAAAAATATTAATAACAAAACATGATGAAAATTAAGCTCGACAATGATTTACCAGCATTATGGCTTTGATATTAGGTCGTTCGATACAGTATTCAGATTCTTGAGTACCAAGAAAACCCAACATAACATCTACAAAATCCTTATTATTATCATCTTTGTTGTCGGATTGAATATGCTCATCAATAATTTTCTCAAAAAAATCGTCAAAGATTTTTCCAATTGCCTTCATACGCCTAGTTAGCCCTTGTAAATCAAATGATCCAATATATGGAATATAATCACCAATATTAGGAGTAGCAGCTAAATGCATACCCTCTTGCATCACATACTTAAACCCTTTCTCATCCAAATCTTTATCCAAATACTTTCTCCCCAAAACCATTCTACAACTCATATCAGCAGTGAGTGAAGAAACCTTAGCACTTAAATTAACTTTTGTTCCATCATTAGCTTCTTCTCTTAGAAACTTTATCAATAAGTCAAGTTCTTGTTCCCTCATGGTTCTAAAAGAATTGATTTTTGCATGGCTTAACAATTCTAAAGTACACATTTTTCTCATGTTGCGCCAATAAGAACCATATTTACCAAAACTCAAGTTTCTCTGTTCCCAAGAGATGATTTTTGCTGCCTCAGCTGGCGGTCTACTTGCAAAGACAAGATCATGGGTTTTAAGGAAAAGTTCAGCTGCGTGAGGTGAAGAAACAACTATGGTTGGTACTAAACCTAAGCGTAAGTGCATGATTGGTCCATATTTTTGTGATAGTTTGTGAAGATCAATATGAGGGTTTGGTCCTAATTTTAGAAGGCTACCCATAATAGGTAACCCTTTTGGACCTGGTGGTAATTTCTTTGATTTGTTCTTGATTCCCCATAGCCATAGGAAAACAAGAGAAACTAGAAAAAATGATATACAAATCAAAATCATGATAGCTTTCAAATTGTTTAAGCAAAGAGTTATCTGTTGCTAATACTGAACCAAAGATGGGATTATATATAATCATATTAAGTGATGAAAGCAACGTTTGTATTTTGACAAAAAAAATGCTTGCTTAGTTGCTTAAGTGCAAAAATATTATATTTTAATTTCGATACTAATAATGTGAAAATGAATTTTGGATATGAATGTAGAGTTCTCATGCCATTGGCAACTGGAGTAAATATATGTTTTGTGGTAAAGTTATATGATTCGGCCTGCATTTAATAGCGACAAGTAATTAAACTATGCTAGATATTTCTGATGCAAAATGGTGGAGATGCCTCTAGTCTTTTGGAATCTTTATCTTCAGATGGTTTGTCTTAGAGATGATGTTGAGAGTAATTATTGTGTCATTAATCAGCAGGTCTTTCTTTACTCAGTCAGGTCTTCATTGTATAAACAAGACAACATCAAATATGTGGCCAAGTAGAGAAAGATTGGCTAACATGACGCACAAATACAATTTTTTTTTTCCTATTATGCGAGTATTTGATTTCATAAAACAAAAAAATATAATGAAATTACTTACTTAGTAGATTAGAAAAAAAATTTAAAGCTCGAAAGAAAAAGTGTTGAGATTGTTACTAATGATGAGACATTATTTTTTCACACATAATAAGTGAAAAAAAAATACTTGCTCAGTTTTTCTTTTCTAAGTCTTGATAGACCTTTTTTTTCTTTCTCACAATTACCATCAGAAATTCATACATACAATCGCAAAATTTAGGGTTAGAACCTAAGTGAAAATGTTCAGCTTAACAATATCAACATTTGTCCGTTAAGATAAGTGTTACAAAGAATCTTTGATGGCCTTGTTGGAAGGAAAATCAAAAGAGGACTAACATGAATTCCTTTTATAATAAGCAAAACTAAGTGATCTAATCTAAGGTAAAGAGTTGGTATAAACATAGTCTTCATTCTCAAAAACAGTTTCTTCAGACCCACCACTTCTTCTTCCCTTGCATCCCCCCTTTTTCTTATCACACCCAACACTTCTCTGCATTATAAAAATTTCGTTACTTGAGCTTGTATATTATACACACGCATAAATTATAACAACCAATATGAAAAAAGATCAAGATGTAGATATAGAGAATAAATAAGATTCAAACTCACAGCAGTGGCAAAACTCCCAGAAGCCAAAACTGCATCTTTGTTGATAAACGATCCCTTTTGAACAGCACATACCACATTGAAAGTAAATAAGAGAAAAAGAAACATAACAGATATCAAGGGTCTCATTGTATTTGACCTAGCAATGATATATGTGGTATAGTATCCATTATATTATACTAACTGAGGCCTAAAATATTCATGCGACAACATTGATAAGATGTTGAAAGTTGATGATAGTATTTTATAGTTAGCATTCATATTGAATGAAGAGTGTTTCAGCATTTTCCATTGACCCTGTCTTTGGATTCCCCGGCAAGAATGCTCGACCCTCAAGAGTTAGGTTGGATTATTTTGGTGTTTTCTTAGCTAAATTTATGCAAGCAGAAGTGAAGAATAGATCCTATGTCAAGTGTAAAGATTTGTCACTTTGAAGTTTGAACCCAAGTCAATCCTGACACCACATACCTTTCTCATCTGATCTAGATCTATGAAGTCCCGATACTTCAAAATTAATTAAGTATCGTGTTAGATACTGTATCCAATACCGATACGCGTCAGATACTTCCCGATACTTCCTTATATGTATCGAGGAAGTATCCAATTATTAAATTAAATAAAAAAAGCTCATTTTTGTGATACTTGTCAAATACTTCCCGATGCGTATCAGAGAAGTATCCAATGTTTATATTGTATCCATTCTTTGAAAAGAAATAAAATGGATCCAAAAGAGCTAATAATTTGGTTAATACGCATACAAATTTTCAACTTTTGTCAAAGAAAGATGAAGAATATATGAAAGGAGCGACAAAATTATAGGTCATTAATGGAGTTGCGCATGACCCGCTTTTTAGATTGTATTTAAGATATATAATTTACTTGTTTTGATAATTTTAATAACATGAATGTTTCTTTATTATCAATTTTAGTTATGTTTTATATATTTTGCATTTATATATTTAATTTTTTATTGAAGTATCCTAGCCGTGTATCTTAAATTTTAAATTTTCTCGTATCGTCGTATCCGTATCGTATCAAGTATCTGAATTTTATAGATCTAGATTGTCTGCTGCTGAAATTACATCTATTAATTATAGATGAGGCAATTTAGATTATTTATTAGTAAAATCATATGTAATAATTAATTTTAAATCGAAAGGCTAAGACTATTAATTGTGTGACTCAATTACTCTCTCTAAAATAAATTTCCTGTTGATCAAGAGAGAGAGAGTTAGGATAAGAAATGAGAGAAAAGTGAAAAAGAGAATCCATATCGGCTAGGTTGAAAAATGTAAAATTAAAGCATGTGTAACGGTATATTTTTTTTGTCGAAAAAAATATTAATAAGATGTAACGGTATATTTATTAATAAAAAATATTAGAAAGTTTGATTAAAAACTACTTCTTTCGGTTACTATTATAAATAAAAAATACTTCAAATTTTGATTACTATTATAAACAAAAGTTAACTATTTTTAAAATAATTACTATTTCAAATATGGAGCTGCTAGCTTTGACTATGTGAGTCGAAGTTAGTAAGTATGGCCCATATGAAATTACAAAGAGGGTGGGGGCGCATGTGGGGGGGGGGGGGGGGGGGGGAGGCATATGAGTAGTTGGAGGCGCACGAAAACAATGGGAGCGCTAAGTAATTACATGTGGGTCATATATTGCTCACTCGTATGAATGTCATTGTTGTAAACATGTACTAGTACTATAATCTTTGAGAAGTTGTTTTATTTGCACACTCAAAATAGAAACTCATAATAGGATATAGTTGTTCAATTTTCCTTTGATTTTTTCCATTTATTTGTTGGTATATGTCCAGTTTTTTTGGTAGGATACAAAATGTTGTAACATATCAACAAGTTCAGTAAAAAAAAAAAAAAGCACAATTTTCTAATAGCTTTCATATACAGAAACATTTTGAAATTTGCATTTTAAAGTTAAATGTGTTAAGAGTCTGCATTCCGAGATAAAAAATATTAAAAAAAAAAATCATTTCAGATCATACAAAAAAATCATTTGGATTTTTGGAGGCTCTTATAACAAGATAAACATTTATGTTATAAGAGCTTAATTATCTGTTTATCCAAACAAAACCTTAATCTAATCTGTATCACTACAAAGGCGATAAGCAGGGGTGGCAATTAGATGATTGGCTCTAGGCATTGTAAGACCAAACTCATCAGTCATGTCCAAGTCACTTGGTAACATATTATCAGGCAATTTCCAATCAAAGCAATGCACAAGTTGAGCCACTGCTAAACGAATCACAGTTAGACCCAATTGCAATCCAGGACAACCCCTTCTACCAGCGCCAAATGGTATAAGCTGAAAATCTTGCCCTCTAACATCTATGTTACTTCCTTCAAATCTCTCAGGCCAAAACTTTTCTGGATCAGTCCAAGCATTTGAGTCTCTCATAATTGACCATGCATTCACAATGAGTCTTGATTTTTTAGGTATGAAAAAGTCTCCAACCATGCAATCTTCTAAGGATTGGTGTGGTAGTAATAGTGGTGCTACTGGATGGAGCCTAAGGCTTTCTTTTATAACCATGTCCAAATACTCCAACTTGTTCAAATCTGATTCCTCCACTTTTCTATTCATACCTACCACAATTTCTAACTCATGTTGTGCTTTTTTCATCACTCTTGGATTCTTTACTAGCTCTGAAATTGCCCATTCGATTGCTGTTGCCGAAGTCTCCATTGAACCCGATAGAATATCCTATGAAAATAAACATGTGAAAGTTAACAGTGTGACATTAATGCATTGTCACAACTCACAAGCATCTACTACATATGTAAGCATTAGCATGTTTGTAACAATTGAAGAAAAACATTAATAACAAAGCATGATGAAAATTAAGCTCGACGATGATTACCAACAACATGGCTTTGATATGAGGTCGTTCAATACGGTATTCAGATTCTTCAGTACCAAGAAAACCTAACATAACATCTGCAAAATCCTTATTATTGTCATCTTTGTTATGAGATTGAATATGCTCATCAATAATTTTCTCAAAAAAATCATCAAAGATTTTTCCAACTGCCTTCAAACGCCTAGTTAGCCCTTGTAAATCAAATGATCCAATATATGGAATAAAATCACCAAGATTAGGAGTAGCTGCACATTGTGCAGCCTCTTGTATCACAGCCTTAAACCCTTTCTCATCCAAATCCTTATCCAAATACTTTCTCCCCAAAACCATTCTACAACTCATATCAGCAGTGAGTGAAGAAATCTTAGCACTTAAATCAACCTTTGTTCCATCATTAGCTTCTTCTCTTAGAAACTTTATCAATAAGTCAAGTTCTTGTTCCCTCATGGTTCTAAAAGAATTGATTTTTGCTTGGCTTAACAATTCTAAAGTACATAATTTTCTCATGTTGCGCCAATAAGAACCATATTCAGCAAAACTCAAGTTTCTCTGTTCCCAAGAGATGACTTTTGCTGACTCAGCTGGTGGTCTACTTGCAAAGACAAGATCATGGGTTTTAAGGAAAAGTTCAGCTGCTTGAGGTGAAGAAACAACTATGGTTGGTACTAAACCTAAGCGTAAGTGCATGATAGGTCCATATTTTTGAGATAGTTTGTGAAGATAAATATGAGGGTTTGGTCCTAATTTTAGAAGGCTACCCATAATAGGTAACCCTTTTGGACCTGGTGGTAATTTCTTTGAAGAATTGATGTTAATTCCCCATAACCATATAGTAAAAGCAAGAGAAACTAAAAAAAATGATATACAAATCAAAATCATGATAGCTTTCAAATTGTTTTTTTTTTGCAAATTGTTACTATCTGTTGATAATACTAATACTAATAGTACAGAACCAAAGATGGGGTTATATAAACATTTAAGTGATGAAAGCAACGTTTGTGTTTTGACCTAAATGGATATGAATTAATGTAAAGATGATTTTTGTAGTAAAGTAATATGATTCGGCCTGCACTGCACGCAATAGCGACAGCCGACAAGTAATTAAATTAAACCATGCAGATACCTCTTTTGGAATCTTTATCTTCACGTGTTTGCCTCGTTTGACTATTAAACTTCAAATATCTGGCCATGTGATGGAGTTTAATATAGTATATGGGAAAGTGTAAAACTTCAAATATTTTGCCTCGTTTGTTGTTACTTGTAGTTTCGTTGAACAGTGGTGGTGATTTTATGTTTCAGTGGGTTGAATTTCATTCAGCTTCAAGTTGGAATTTGTATCTCAAGTGAAATTAAAGGTTATTGTATTGGTAATGGAAAACCTATAACAATGGTGGTGGTGGTGGCACTGTTGGGGAGATGGAGTGTGAGGACTATGGTGGTGCATGGTGGGGTGGGGAGCAAAGAGAGAAGACGAAGGAGAAGGAGAGAGAAATAACAAGGAGAAATGATATGGTATGGAAGGACTATGATAAAATTTAATACAACTTCAAAATCTAACCAATAATCATATGTGATCATGGTGGAAAAGTTTTATACTTTCCATGTTAAACTCCACCCTGTTATATCATATGATGCACTAATAATTTAGTAGTAATAGTTAATTACTACTACATCAATTCCTTATTACTACCTCCGTCCAAAAATATAAGACGCATTTCGACCACTGCATATATGTCAATACACAATTTTGATCATTAGTATCTCTAATTATATATTAGTGAAAATTATAAAAATTTGATATTTAGAAAATACTCATCAAGACAAATCAAACAAGATTTTATATGCTGATATTTACATCTATATATTATTAAGAAAATACGGTCAAAACAAAATACGTGAATAATGTCATTTAGTCAAAATGGATCTTATATTTTGGGACGGAGGTAGTATAAAAGACAAGTCACTTTTTAAATTTATTGAATAATAAATATATCTAATCTATATTATAAACCAAATACATTAATTATTCAATAAATCTAAAAAGTGTCTTGTCTAAAAAGTGTCGTGCAAATACACATGTTAATATTCAAAATTATATTAATATATATAATTAAAATTAGTTGAGATATTAGTTTCTTAACTATGATTAGTTTGTTTGACTATTAAACTTTAAATATCTGGCCATGTGATGTATTGAGAAAGATCGGTGGTCCTATCATATGATGCAGTAATTAATAATGAACATAATTTTATATGGATTGTATTTTATTTTAGTTGTATTTGATGTTAAAATTCATTCTACATATGTGTTGTATTTTGTATTTCAAAATTATATGATTGTTTTTTTGGTTTATATTATTATTCTAAATCGTTTGAAAAATATGACTTGAAATATATCGTTTGAAAACACAAAATTTAAAATATATAATCTGAAAAAATAATAGCAGAGGCCAGAGATTACACAGAAAAACAAAATATTACAAACATAGTATAATATTCAATCCAAACCGATTAGTTTGGATCAGATTGATTTTTAAAAACCCATTTTTCAGTGTAAGTTAATTGACTTTATCTTAAAAGGCCCAGTTATCCTAAGCCCATATTTGAATTTGATGATGGGCCACCCAACAACTCATCTTCGTTTCCATGAACGCTGCTGCTGAAGCTATCCATCTTCACACTTCAACCGTTTTTGTTTTACCGTTGCCAATTGCAATGTTTGCACTTTCTTTCTCTACTCCTTCTTCTTCCTCTTATTCATTATTTACAACTAACCCTCCGCGCGTTAACCTACTCGCCCGAATTACTTGCGGGTCAAACCCGACCCGATCCATCAAGAAACAAACGAGCGGCCAATCCGAAACACAAGAGCTGGTTCGTTTGCTCACTCGGAAGATAAGCGACAAAGAGCCATTGCTGAAAACATTGAATAAGTATGTGAAGCTTGTTAGAACTGAACATTGTTTCTTGCTCTTTGAAGAACTCGGTAAAAATGATAAATGGCTTCAATGCCTTGAGGTTCTTTTCTTTCTCTATATCCCCTTTTTTTCAATTCTTAAACAATATTATATTGCGGCAAAAAATAGCAGATAACTTATAAGCTAACTTATAGCGAATGTGCTTATAGCTAATGATAAGCAGCTTATATCTGATAAACTACTTGATTGAATTTGTAGTGTTTGGTAAAATTAGCAGAACTAGCTTATAGATATAAAATGACATAAAAAAAATTATATTTAAGCTATAAGTTTTAAGCTATAAGCTGTTAAAATAAGCTTTAAGATCATGAGAAAAAAATATTATCAGATAATTTTTTTTTCTTCAAAATAAACATTATAAGTCATAAGCTCAGAATTCCACATTGCCAAACAGAGCTTATGTATGATCCATGAAAATAAGTGTATTGGGATGACTAACAGAGGTTATGTATGTATAATGTAGCTTAAATGATAATATGTCAATGGTTGGCTATATGTGGTTTAAGAGGAGTGATGTTTGGAATTCAGGTTTTCAGATGGATGCAGAAACAGCGGTGGTATATTGCGGATAATGGGGTTTACTCAAAACTTATATCAGTTATGGGAAAGAAAGGGCAAATCAGGTTGGCCATGTGGCTTTTCTCAGAGATGCGGAACACTGGCTGTCGACCGGATACTTCTGTATATAATTCACTTATCTCTGCCCACCTTCATTCGCGGGACAAATCCAAGGCTTTGGACAAAGCTCTTGGATACTTTGAGAAGATGAAAGGAATTGAGCGATGCAAGCCTAACATCGTTACATACAATATTCTTTTGAGAGCTTTTGCTCAGGCTCGGAATGTGGATCAGGTAAACTCTTTGTTCAAAGATCTTGATGAGAGTCTTGTTTCACCAGACATTTACACTTTCAATGGTGTGATGGATGGATATGGAAAAAATGGGATGATCCGCGAAATGGAAACAGTGCTTACTCGAATGAAGAGTAATCAGGTTAAGCTTGACTTGATCACCTACAATTTGCTCATTGATTCATATGGGAAGAAGCAACAATTTGATAAGATGGAACAAGTATTTAAGAGTTTATTAAGCTCCAAGGAGAAACCATCACTGCCTACATTCAACTCAATGATTTTAAACTATGGGAAGGCACGGCTAAAGGATAAAGCAGAAAATGTTTTCCAAAATATGACTGACATGGGTTATTCACCGAGTTTTGTTACGCACGAGAGTCTTATCAATATGTACGGCTTATGTGCTTGTGTCTCCAAGGCTGTAGAATTGTTTGATGGACTGATTGAGTCAAAAGTTCCAATAAAAGTTTCAACACTAAATGCTATGCTTGATGTTTACTGCATAAATGGCTTACCGCAAGAAGCAGATTCACTGTTTACGAGGGCAAGAAGTATGAAAATACTTCCAGATGCATCAACATATAAACTTCTTTATAAAGCATACACTAAAGCCGACTCAAAGGAGCTTTTAGATAAATTGCTAAAGCAAATGGATAAAGATGGTGTTGTGCCTAATAAGAGATTTTTCTTGGATGCTTTGGGTGCTATTGGATCGTCAAAGGAAAAGTCGGGATCTGCAAATGTTAGAACTGATTCAAACCGTCCACAAAAGTTCGCTAAAACTCAACTAGAAACATAGTTGGCAATTCACATAAAGAATTTAGTGGTGCATCCGTGACTTCCATACAAGCATCTCGGATCACTTGTGACTTGTGAGGTGGTATGCTATATCACTTTGCCATAAGCTCTCCTCACTCTATTTTACACTGCACTGATTCTTCTGGAGAACAGGTTTTCACTTGGTCCTCATGTGACATCACATTTTCTTTTTAAAATTATAGGTATATATCCAACTGTAAGATTCCACACTTATAGTATTTGATTTATCTTAACTTTGGTGTACATTATCATCTAGTATTACTTAATTCATTGAATCTCTACCTACCTTTACTACAATACTGTTATTTCCTTGAAATTAAATGCTTCATCTTGGAAGATATAACTCACTGAATGTTAATATTCTTAGGACAAAAGAAACAAGAATAAGAGAATGGTGTGTGCTTATTTTCCACAGCGGTCTGGTCTGTAATGTTTCATTACTAGTCATCACCATAATATGTATAATTTATGGTAGAAATTTTCTGGTTCCTAATGCTTAACATGCTTCAGGTGTAATTTGTGATAAGATAAAGTATCATACAGGTTTCTGACTTATGAAGGATTTTGTGAAGCTAGGATTTTAATTGCAATTGAATTTGAAACAACCTCTAAAAAATACTACCAAAATCCATTTTACTAATTATAAATTTAAAATCAATTTTATTCTAAACTATCCAAACAACCAAGTTTATAAGAATCATATTTATGCAAATATAGCCAAATATAATCTAAATCGATTTTGTCATAATCCATTCTAGCTATTTATCAATTATGGTGTTAATCATTGAGGTGCAACTTGTGTTAGCACTGAGGTATTTGTATTACTCCAAACTTCTTTAGTTAGATATGTAAGCATTCTTTGAAAGTGGTCCACGTCCTTCACGATTCACGAGTAACGTAGATTCCACTCCACGTCAAGATGAATTTATAAAGGAAATACATTGTATAAAAATTTAAAAGGAAAATACTTTGACAAAAATAAAATAATTACACTATTTAAAAAGAAAAAGAGTGTTTTTCTGTGTAAAAATTCTAATTCAACTGACAAAAATATTGAAATTATTAAATTAGATATTCATAACCGAGGTTGGAGCCTCAATTTCTTTTAATTTCAATGACTTACACATTGTGTAGATATCAAAAGAAAAGAAGATTTACATTTTTTTAAAAAGTTTCAATAAAAACAAAGATGATGATAAGATCATCTAAGATTCAATGCTGGAGTGTCTGTGACTCAGAGGATTTATTTAATTAATTAATTAAATTGATTAATAGTAGTAGTTATACTTATATAGTAACTAATATAATTCACTTCACTCTCTGAGTTCAGAACCCAATCAATCAACCATGGCTACCTTACAATTTCTACTAAAAAGAGCAACCAAGCCTAACCGTTCCAATCCACTCATCGCATGCAGAGCTTTCTCTTCTCTCCGATCCTCCTCCTCTTCCGCCACCGCCACCCAAAACATCACTACACCGCCACAGATTCCACCGTTCGATTACCAGCCTCAACCGTATAATGGACCATCCGCCGATGAAGTATTCGCCAAGCGCAAAACGTTTCTCGGTCCTTCCTTATTCCATTTCTATCAAAAACCAGTTAGTTTCCACAATAAACCTCATCACTCTTTTTTTCATCTTCTTTGATTTAAACTTTAATTATATTTTTGAAATTGCGATCATTCATGTTTTTTCTGATCATGATTCATGCATTCAGGAAATGATTCAATGTTATTACTATTTATGTGAATAATAGAAATTAGTGAATCGTGTCTGATTGGAAATTGAATTTGAAAAATGCGTGTAGTTGAATATTGTGGAAGGGAAGATGCAATATCTGTATGATGAGAGTGGAAGGCGTTACCTTGATGCTTTTGCTGGAATAGTTACTGTTTCGTGTGGACATTGTCATCCTGAAATTTTGAAAGCTATCTTTGAGCAGAGTAAACTTTTGCAACATGCAACTACTATTTATCTACATCATGCTATAGGCGATTTTGCCGAGGCGTTAGCATCCAAAATGCCTGGAAATCTTAAAGTGAGTCAATCTCTTATCACTTGTGGTGTGTAATTGTAGTATGATGAATTATGATGATGATGATGATGATGATGATGATGACGACGACAATGTGATTGTATAATGTTTCTGATTTCTAATATAATGTGTTCATTGGAGAAACATTGTTCAATTTCGTAATGTGTTAGGTTTATTTTAATGTGGAAGATAATTGTCGACTGCAGGTTGTTTATTTTGTAAATTCTGGTTCTGAAGCAAATGAATTGGCAATGCTGATGGCTAGATTGTATACTGGTAATCTTGGTATGATTTCTTTAAGGAATGCATATCATGGGGGAAGTTCTAGTACAATAGGTCTCACCGCTCTTAATACCTGGAAATATCCAATACCAGAGGTTGATTTTCTTCCTTTGATTTTTTAGATGCAGAATTAAACAAACCATAAATTATAAGTGCAACTGCTAACTCTGAGCTAGTCCGGTTGCATTCATAATGTTGTGAATTCATTTTTATATTTTAAATGCTACAATAAAATTATTCTTAACAATGCTTTGAACCTTTTAGGGTGAAATTCATCATGTTATGAATCCAGATCCATATCGTGGACGCTTTGGCTCAGATGCTAACAGTTATGCTAATGATGTCCAAGACCATATTGACTATGGCACTTCAGGAAAAGTTGCTGGATTTATAGCTGAAACAATTCAGGTATGTGTACAATATAGCATGTTCAATATTTAATTTAAGTGTTAAGGTAATTAGCATACCTTTTTATTTCCTTTTCACCATGGCTTATTCTAGGGGGTTGGAGGAGCAGTTGAACTGGCACCTGGTTATTTAAAAAAGGTCTATGACATCATACACAAGGCCGGTGGTGTCTGCATTGCAGATGAAGTGCAAACGGGATTTGGTCGCACAGGAAGCCATTACTGGGGATTCGAGACACAGGGTGTTATTCCTGATATAGTTACCATGGCGAAGGTATATATCAAAATCTTATATTTTTATTCATTAGTTCCTGAAACCTTGGCACCTTAGTTATACATTTGAAGTGCAACATTGTCTCTAATGAGTTTCGTTAAGCATGCATGTATGTCTTTTAAGCTTGTTTTCATGTTTTTCCTAAATTTTTAGCTCAATATGTTTGTTCTGTTATCTTTTAATTATATTAATCTTTTATTTGTACTATATTTTCAAAATAAAATTAGAATATATTTTGTTCTACCTTTTTATCTTTCATATCTTCTGCAATTGTTCCACTGTATCTCATATTAATCTGTATTAGGGTATTGGCAACGGTTTGCCATTAGGAGCTGTGGTTACAACTCCAGAAATTGCAAGTGTGATGGCCCAGAAGATTCAATTCAATACGTTTGGTGGGAACCCTGTATGTTCTGCTGGAGGACTTGCAGTGCTCAAGGTTCTTGATAATGAGAAGCGTCAGGCTCATTGCGCTGATGTTGGTTCTCACTTGCTTGAGCGTTTGAGATCACTTCAACAACAACATGACAGTATGTCGTTTTTTAAATAACATCTTAGACATGGTTAATTTTGTAATACAATTCTTTTATGGTATGCTTGCAGTTTTTGGCTATCTATGTACATGCCTTGCTAAGTCTAGGGATCTCCATTGTTTGATTTGAGCCTTATCACTTATTTGTTATAGTCAGCATGTAGCTGCAATTTTGTTTATTATTCTCATAGTTATTATGATGTAATGTGCCAGTCATTGGTGATGTGAGAGGGAGAGGCTTAATGGTTGGGGTAGAATTTGTCACCGACCAAAAAGACAAGACACCAGCAAAGGCAGAAACTGCTGTCTTGTTCGAAAAACTTAGAGGTGAGACCTTAATCATTTCATCATGCATAAGAAGCCTTCCTTTTCAATATATGTTTCAAATTAGCAGTCTAACCATTTACTTGCATATGGTTTGAAGAACTCGGTGTTCTTATTGGGAAAGGAGGACTGCATGGAAATGTTTTCAGGATTAAGCCACCAATGTGTTTCACTAAAGATGATGCAGGTGAAATTCTGTCCTTGCTTTGCTCTCTTAACTGATACGCAAGTACTATATTTTATATTGAAAAGCCTTTAGTCTAGCAAAAGTTTTATTCCAATAACCATTCTCTTCGCTTACAGATTTTCTTGTGGATGCCTTGGACTATTCTTTAACGAAGTTATGAAATGACTATGCATCCTACAAGCATCAAATTGCTACAAGGCAATATCATTTGTAACAATGGCAAAGCCATAATTGTGTCTAGGGGAACCATGAATAAACTCAGTTAAATTTACTTTAAATTTCTGTTGAATATCATCATTTCAAATTTAGTATCTAAAAATAATTTGAGTGATGTGGAATCTCCAATTCAATGATTTCAAGGACTTTTTTTAATCAAAGAAATTAGGGTGCATAGGTATCACATGATGGATTTAACAATGGCACCCCAAAATCACCACATATTATTTGTAGCACTCTTTTTGTTTTTTTGTACAATCATTTGCAATACTCTGGGCGAAAACAAAAATTTAAGCATGTAATAAAAACATAAAAAATAATTAAATTTGGGAAACTATACCCAAACTCAAGGGAAAATTTATGTGGCAATACAATGGTCTCAATGATCTCATATAAAAAATCTAATGGAATAAAATTTTGAATGAAAATCTACACCTGCATATCTGCTGCTGACTATATTTCAAATAGTGAAATCATTGACCTGTCATGCTATGTAAATTGTTATCGTTCAAAATTGATGACTCATTTGAAGTTCAGAAAATCATATTTGACATTCATTGCAAATTCAAAACACATTTAGAAAAAATAACCGAGTTGAGAGACTTCCAAACCAAAGAATAAAATTATCTAGGAAGAAACACTTGATTCATGTTCAAAACACCTAGCATAACTTACAATGAAGTTATACACATTTTACATTAGGATTATCAATAGACTCACCATAATCACCTATTCATAAATGGGCAGTCATATTTACAACTTCTTCATAATGCACATGCCAGTAACCAGGACCCTAGACATGGTTTTGAATGCAGTCACTTGATAACTTGAGTCATAATAATCATGACCATGGTGTCAAAATTACAAGTTTGCTTTATCTCTTACTTGAAGACTAAGCAGGTCCATGACAACGATTGGCCCAGACTTTGCTCAATTCTCTTAACCGTTGAAAATATTCGCCCAAAACAAGCAGCCATCGAGCAGTTTGACGTATGGTAAGTATTCGAGACATCTGCTGCAAGGTTTCCTGTCGTAGATGATCAGCCTGTTTGACAATATTAAGCTTAATTTGTGTCTCTGTCGCACAATGACAAGGTTAAAACATCATGTAATCTAATAATATATGCGCAGAAAATTATACATTACTACCTGGTTGACAAAGCTAGCCAGAGCTTCCAGCCTCTCTATTGCAATATCCATATGTGGAATGTAAGTTCCTTCAGTTAGTTGTCCTTCTGCTACTGTGTCTGTAAGCATTCCCTGAAGTTTTTCCATACCTTGCGAAAGAGCATCTTCTGCTTGCCGGCATGACCTTTCAAGATTATATGCATTAAACCGTTGTTCCTCTGTCAATGGTTCAATCAAAGGAACCAGAACCTGTAATTCTCATCACTAACATACATTATGCCATAATAGAAATAAAAAAACTAAAATTAAGAACCAAACAAAATAACAAACCAAGTTGGTCAAGTATGTTGTTTGTTAGGCATTACCTTTAGAAGTTCGGAGGGGCGAAAACCTCCAATCCACAAGAAAAATTGTTCAGATGTTGTTTTCCACATGCCGGTGATAACATAGAATACATCTACTTTTGCAGCATCGGATTTCATGCAAAAGAGTTTGAAATAGTGATTCATGATGCCATTTACAAGTTCTTCAATTTGTATGTCACTTATATGAGCACTTAAAGCACTATTCAATTCCATGATTTGTCTGTTTTGCTCTTCCACCCAATAATCATACTCCATCTTAAAACTTGTTATATCTGTCAATTAAGTATATTTTGAGTCCAAAAAGTAGTTGCAGAAATGAGTTTAATGCAAAAAGAAAATCCTACTCAATGAGACTCCAAAGCTAATATATATCAAGCACAACAGAATGAAGTGTCTAAACTTGATCGATAAAAAAACTGATTTCATCATAGCATAACTACATTTAGAGCAGTGACAAATCAATATCAAGAACCAGAATTCAAAAACCAAACCAACCTGAATTTGCAGAACCAACAAAACCAAAATTATTAGAATCCGATCCAGCACCAATATGTAATCCCTACAATTTTGTTGCATCAATAGATTGACAGAAGAGAGAAAAATTAGTAAATATTTAACAATATGAAAATAAGAGTAATTAAATCAACTTCAAATTACCTGTTGTCTTGTATGATCTAGCTCTTGCTCTACCTTCATTAGCTTCAAACGACATGATTCTAACTGTTGTATATGAGCCTGTAATGAAATGTTAGAAATCAAATACTCGTTTGCTTGGTACATATTTCAATGTATGAACTATGAAGTATAAAACTCCGAACCTTTTTCTTCAAACGACTCTTACGAGCAGCCTCTCGATTTTGTGCTAGACGTCTTTGCATCTGCATGTTTCATCACCTTATAAGCATTAAAAATGCAAGCCAGGCATCCAAAATTTGGAAGCAGGGGGACCTCCTAATCTGCAGTGCAAAGTGAGTCCAAAATGTGGTTCTAAAATGCTTTTCAATTTCACTCAAAGTTTCTACAAAGTTGGAGGCGTAAGGAAATAATCGGATGAATCATCAATTTAGTCTCTAAAATGGTTACTCATCGAGCAATTTGGTTCCTTAATTAACAAAATTTCAAAATGGTATCTTACAATGGAAATTTGATCACATTAGTCCTTTCAGATTGGTCCAATTGAAGATTTTATTTTATAAAAGCATCAACTTATGTATTAGAGACAACTTGAACCTAAAATTGCACATGCAGCATGTATCTAAGAGTCCCCGTGTAGAAAGTAAATCAACGCATGTATGATATCATAGTGACACCACAATTTTGTTAAAGTTACAAAGTTTAACTTTTATAAAATTACGGTGACTACTGTGATTTTGTCAAACTCAGTAAAATACCAATCAAGTTGTCAAACTAAAATTAGTAACACAATATTACCTTATCGGTAAGTTTGTTAGCTTGTTGGTCATACTTGATAGATGCTCCCAATATTCCAAAAGAAGCATCCCCTGACTATGCATTTAACAGCATAAGAGAATATAATTAGTAGAAGAAAAAAATACTCATTATCTTACATACTATATATGCAAAAGACAAAGCATTAATTTGGTAAACTAATTACACACAAACCTGATTATTTAACTTCATGTCAGGTTGATATACACTTAAATCACCATCACTCTTGAAATGTTCTTGCCATATAGTAAATTGGTGGATAGGATCATATACACCAATATTACTTCTTGTGGAAACAAATTGAGAGGATGAAGAATCCATGCTTTATGGAAAATTCAATCATATAAACAAATACTTCATATTCAATGAACTGCTACTATAAGAATCAATAAAATGACTTGTAAAAGCAAAGTCAAATTAGTATATACACACTTGTTCAAAACAAAAACAAAAAAATGATTACTGAACAAGAAGAAGAAAAATACCAATCATGTAGAAAGCATACAACACAAGCAACTTGTCTTCCAATATAGTACAAAGCTGTTATGCTTTGTATATTTTGATCTACCTCTTTCTCGTACTTGGTTCTTTCTTCCTTGATTTCCTCGGCAAATAAATTTATAAAATATTGGAAAGAAAACATATGAGAATTATGAAGCTTTTATTCATTTGTTTTACTGCATAAGACACGGCACCTTGGTGAGTCAGCACTAGAACAAAATTCTCAACGCAAACCATTATCCAATTCAATCTGTTTCAATTGCCAGCTTACATCATGGAAAGATGAAAGCGTAATAAATAAATAAAATAAGTGCCACTACTCGTATATTAATTATAAATTAAAGTTTGCGACATTTTTTTATAAATAAACAAAATGACAAAGCCATCTTAAACTTGTATATGAAATAGAATGATTGGAATTTGAAATTTAGTCATGAACATTCAGTCTAATAACTTAGACATTTTTTATCAATTGAGTTAAAAAATTTGGACGAAATTTGTAATATTTTATAATGTAGAAAAGTGAATTTTGGTGTTGTGGAAAATAGAGAGGGTTTGTATTTTTATGTGTATGTATGTCGTGTTTGCTGACGTTGGCTCCATTCCTGCTTTGCTTGAGCTGTTGGGCCACGGAGGGTCAAGTCAAGCCTTTCACACCTTTAAAATTTGATGTATTTATCTGTAGCAAAAAACATTTGTAACATACACATGAGTTTTAAGTGTCAACTACACTGAAACTCACATGAATGTATGAGATTTTAGATTCTAATTTAGATAAATATATTTAATATTATGAGTTGAATTAGATCTTACAGACATGAATTCCACACTGTTAATTAGTATAATGATAAAAAAAAAGTATATTTATAAAGTAACTATTAAAATATAATCTCTTTCTTTACACCCTCCTATAAAATATTTCATACATAAAATTATTTATTAATAAATAAATATTAAGAATTTGTTTTTTTATAATAAATTTAAGAATTTGTAAAAATTATTCTAGAAGAAAGTACAGTAAGTTGATCCTCAGCTTATTTTTCTTCTTATAAGTTATTTTCAAAATGAAGTAGTTATATGAGAAAGAGATGAACATTAAATATAAATGCTTTCCAACAAAAGAATTCAAATATTAATTTGTAGAGTTAATTAATTGTAATAGTTTCTGCTAGACCACCAAAGTTTTAATAAAATATTAAAAATATCTCTAAAAATTGTCTGGATTAAGCAAATCATTATCGTAGTCATGGTCATGTTTCCACTTCCACTAATAATATGCGCACCACCAAGCAGATCATGCAGATTAGATTAGTAGGGTGCCCAACGTTTCGATGAGATCACAACAATGTGGCAATGCCCATTTACGTAGGAATTAGTCAGCTGAAAAAAAAAACGAGATTATGCCTTTAAAAATAAATAATATAAGGTGCGAAATTTTGTATATTTGCTAATGTGGTATACAGTTTCATATTGTTATTCTCTTTTTTTTTTTCTTTCTTTCTGGGTTTATCTAACAAATTTGCATCATTTGTATGAAATAGATCTTTCACCCACGAGTGAATTGTTACTCTAATATTTTTATAATTATAATTTGAGGTGAGTTATGTAGTGCACCATCTTCATAAGTGTTCTACAATATATCAATATTGAAAAATTATTATAAATTGTACTAATGAAGATTGATAATATTCTTTAGATGTAAACATTTATGTCATTTTACGGCTAAGACAGTGTAGGAGTGAAAATGAAGACAATTAGACCTTCAAACGGTTCAAAGACATTAAGCTACTTTTTGACTAAAAAGACATTAAGCTACTTCAAGTTTTTCTTTTTTGAAAAAAATTAAGCTACTTCATGTTGAACAAATTGAAATGAAATCTATAATAGCCAACATTTTATCTCAGCTTTCTATGAATAATCCACTTTAATACCCTTTATAACAAAGTCTAGGATAATAAAATTGTACATAATCACGTACAAAATTTATGAGCTGTTTACTAATAGAAAGAAAAAGACGATACAAAATCAAATTGTGCATCTTTTCCAATTCACAATTTTTTGTTTTACTAATTTTAATTTATATTTTTAATTATTGTTCATTTGTTCCTCCATTAAAAACAGAAAACATTTTACTAAATGTCATGTGGAGTGATCTTGTATCGAATTCAAAAGAGGAAATTACACTCACCTCCCTCAAGGTTTATTGAAATATCATTGACACCCCCTCTATTTTAAAAACAGGCAATGACCTCCCCTAAGTTTTCATCAAATAGATAAATACCTCCCTCTCTACACTAACACTGTTATATCTCCATTAACTCTCTTTTAGTTTTTTTTTTCTTTTCTTTTTTGCTGTTCCATTAAACAGTATATTTCTCCCATTTTTTAATACCTGTTCATCTTAGGAATTCCAATTTGATGGTCGACCCTTCAAAACAGAGTTTTTTACACATTACAGTATATGTACATAATAATTCTCCATATCATATACACGATTTCAAAATCACATGAAAAATTGACAGTAAAATCAAATTTTCATCTTAGAAATAGTAACTCAGCTTGTACAGCGTTGGAAAAACAGCGAGAACAGAAATAGGGAGAACACAAACGATAGACAAATATGTTGTCACCGACATACAACAATACGAATAAAGTATACTAATATTGCGGCAAAAATCAGCGAGAACAGCGAAGAGGATGACAGCAAGAACGAAACAGTGAGCGTGAGAACAGTGATGAGATAGATTACCAGAGACGGCGGCAACGAGTGAAGGAAAAAACAGGTTAGGAAAATGAGTGAAGGTGGAGACGTTCATGGTTCAGTTGGAGTGAAATAGAGCTGGGTTTTTTGAAAAGGAATGTGTAAAACGGTAAAAGAGAACAAGCATCATATTGAGATGGACGGAGTGTAACGGCAGGGGTAGTCTCTGCTTTTTGAGAAAATAGAGGGGAGGTTTGTTATATTTAAATAAAACTTAAGGGAGGTTGTTATAATTTCCCCAATTCAAAAAGGTTAAAAGTGAAAGTAAAGTGGAAGGTATACAAACTAGTGTCCATCTCGTGCTAGTGTAGTGCACGGTTCAATAAAATTTGATTCCGGTTTGTATTCACAGTCCCGCACGTATGATAAAATAAAATTATTTTACTTTATTCGGCTTTGCATTCACAGTTTGGTGCTTATCATCAAATAAAATTAGTTTACTTAATTTGAATTGACATTCGGATAAACTAATATAACTTATCCAAAAGTACTAATATGATCGAAAATACTAAAACTAATAATTTTGTAAATATTAATATCTTGAAGAACTATAATAATTCAACAATAGTGTATATTTTAAATAGGAGTGCCGATTGGATTGCAAACTATAGCATCTCTTTGAATTGTTTTAATATATTTGTTTTGGAGTCTCCTTCCATGGAGCTTCAAAATAATAGACTTCACAAATAACTCGAAGAACTTTAACACACACAGACCAGTGTGGTTAATAAACAACAAATATAATTGTACTCAACAATAACCAAGTTGAATTCCTAATGACACGTGGCGTTAAACTTAATCTGAACTGTTAAAAGAAGAGTTCAAATTAGATTATGACAATTGTACAACTTAATAGCTATAACTAAAAAAAAATCAAAAACATACATTCATTTCCAGATCTATGGAATTGACGCTGTTATACAAAATTGTTTTTCCAAACTCCCCGGTTTTGATGAAATGAAGCAGTAACTAGGCGAAACATTCATCTAAAATGGAAAATGAAGAAAATTGATATGTCAAATTTCAAATCCCTAACAAATAAAAACTTGTAAGAAATTAATCATATTTTATTTTCATCTTCCATGCATAAACACTATTCCAGATCTATTATTGTTGATATATGTGTATGAGAAATTGTGTTTCTCAATTAGAAATTTAGAACCACGCCCAAAGGGATGAACTCATTAAAAATTTTAAGAGAATGAAAGACAACTTGCAAAAAACAAATAAGACAAAAATTTGTTGAATAGTTTTCCACTACAAATTGATTTCACTCTATTCTCTTTTTTGAATTAAAAAATGTGTGATATAGATAACATAGAGTGGAACAGCCGCTAAAAAAAACTTTTTTATTAAATATTATAATCTCTTTAATTGTAGAGCCTTTCTCACAATTGAAAGACATTGAGAGTGCCACGTAAATTCATTTTCATCTATGAACAGTTGTTTTATGTGCAAATAAAAACTACAACTTTATTAAGGTGAAGTCTAGGGTGAGGGCCCTATCAAATCCCTTACCGGTGAGGTATCTAAAAAATACCAATAGATTAAATTAATGGTTCAGATCTCTCATAATAAAAAATGAAAACATCTACAAACATCTACGTCCAACTTCATCCTCATAAATTTGTATTTGTACTATGTTTTACTGTTTAGTTTTTTCTCAGTCTTTGTTGCTCCCTATTTCCTCCTCCATGGCTAACCGCTAAAATTATCCCTATTTCTTACTTCATGGGTAACCGCTAAAATTATCTCATTAATTATGAAATTGAAGCATCAATGGCAAAATGCATTCAATATAAGAATTATGAATATGTATATTAGATTAGATTCTTCAAATTTAAAATATGAATTATGTATAATTACAAAAATGAATTATGAATATGTATATCAGATTAAATAAACCACGCCGTCTCCCTAACCTTAATTACAAAAAAACTGCAATCAATTAAGAATCATGAATATGAATATATCAATGGAGAATCGGAAGAGAAAATAGTAATAGCTCTGGTTTCATTTAGGGAAATGGAGAAGAGACCAGTGATGAAATTAGGGTTTCGTTTAGGGAGATGGCTCTGATGGTAGACAACGATCGATTTGATGAAATTAGTTGTTGTTTATGCAGTTTAAGTTGCAGAAAGATGGAGAAGATAAGAAACAACAATAACATGGTACAAATTTATGAAGATGAGATTGGATGTAGATGTTTGTAGATGTTCTTATTTTTTATTATAAGAGATCTGAACTATTAATTTAATCTAATGGTATTTTTTAAGTATCTCACCGGTGAGGGATTTGATAGGGCCCTCACCCTAGACTTCACCCTTTATATTAAGGTTTTTGATTTAAATGATAAAATAAAGGTAAAGTTGAAATTTTGAGTGATTTGCAGGGGTTAAGGTACAGATGCAAGGGTGCAGAGTGAAATTTACATTTTTGCCATGCATAGCACAAATGACAAATGAGTCATGGTCCAAACTCGTTTTCAGGCTTGGTCAATTTTAATTTGGGCCAAAAATATTCAAACCCAGCCCAATCTTTTACGGGGTAACTATATGGCTGGACCATGAGTTCATAAATCGTGACCCAATGTTTTGCAAACCATTATTTTTACGGGACACGAAGTACAAATCACTTGTTAATAATATATTCCCTCCGTCCTAAAATATAAGAAAAAAGTGGTCAATAAAAATTAATGTATTTGGTTAAAAATTTGGTCCAGATATATCAATTTTTGTTGACCACTTTTCTTTTTTTTTTTAAGACGAAGGGAGTAAAACCATAGGGTAAACAGTCATTTTGATCAATAGAAGTGTAAAGTATTGTCACATATTTAAATTGATCCTCAAATGTATTAAAGCTATAAATACACTCTAATGTCACTTTTGTTAGTAATTTTCTAGACTAAAATGACCAACAAAAAGTATATTTATAGATCAAATTGACTATCGAAATAAGTACAAATTTGATGATCAAAATGACCAATAACAAAAACAATTAAGGATTTGGTTGCAATTTTAATACATTTGGAGACGAATGTGGTAGTGAATTACATTTTCGAGAACTAAAACAGTAGTTTGACCTAAAGTTATCACACCTTCCATTTCCATAAATTTAACATTCAGACGAGACGGGTGATCAATCTGACCAAGACATGGATCATTGACTATTGGATAAACACTTAAATTGCATAATTGTTGACTACATTTTTCTAATTAAAAAAAAAATTGTATCACACCTTCCATTTCCATAAATTTAACATTCAGACGGGTGATCAATCCAACCAAGACATGGATCATTGACTATTGGATAAACACTTAAACTGCATAATTGTTGACTACATTTTTCTAATTTAAAAAAAATTGTATCTATGACTTAAACTTAACGATTATAAAATTGTAAGTGAATTCTCCTAAATCATTTGATGTATTATTAAAATGTATTTCGAATATTTTGTTAGGCGATGTTAATTTTAATGTATCTTAATAATATTGTTAAAATTATTCTATTCCAAAAAGAAAAGTTTGAGAATAAATTTGTAAAAAAAAAAGAAAAAATAAGGGAACAAAGTTTCCATGAAAGAGGAATAAATGCTGGTAAATGAATCAAACATATATATTTTTTTTGACAAGGAATCAAACATATTTCTTAAAAGTATCTAGAAATATTCGTAAGAAACTACATAGAAATAAGGCTTTCATTCACATATTTTCAACAAAGTTATTTTCACAAGTAAACCTAGTAATCTTGAAAGAAACAATCCTAAATGTAACTGAAAATTTTATATCTAGCTACAAAATACGTACAATTTCTTTATATAAAATTCAATTGAGAGTTAATTTTGGATCATACCGACTGGTGCACCAGAACATTGGTTAAGGAACAAAAAAAAATGCAAGTTTTAAATTAAAAATATCATTTTTTAAATTTTTGAAGAATTGACTACACAGTTTCATGAGTTTATTCTAATTAATTGCACATTTGCATGTAAACTATAAGAATTAGAGTTTAAACTTTGATACTTTTATTTATTCACCTTTAGAGATAAATTTTAATCACTAATCTAACTGACCAAAAAGAAAATTGACAATACAAATTTCAAAAGTCATATTTTTATAATTTGCTTCTTTATCATGTACTCCCGGAACACCGTTTAACATTTTATATTAAATATAACTTATAATTGTTTGATCTTATTTGAGAACAATGGATTAAATACCACATCTGCATACTTCTTTCACTGAACATTAGTTCATTGTGGACCTAAGAGTTTAACCTCTTCCATCACACCAAAGTATTTTTGGTTTGATGGTTTATTCCAACTTTAAAAGGTTCCCTATCTAGTAGAGTATTTAATACCGAAAAATATCTTCATGGTTGATTTATTCCGTTTTCATTTACGAATTTAATATACCCTTCATATTTCAACAACTCTCCATCCTACTTCCTTTGGTGTAGTCAACCCTAGCTAAACCAAGGTGAACTAAGCATGTAACCATGGTCAATGAATTTGGAATATTAGCAGACAACAAGAGGTACAATCTCGTACGTGAGAAGTTTCACACACGTGTGGAGTGGAGTAATTTTTACAATTACTAAAAAACAAAAGTATTTATCAACGATAAATTGGTTAAAGTGGTAATAGTTTAACCCAAAAGGTGTCGTTGAACGGTTGGGCTCATCCTCCCTTAACCAAGGGTCGAAAGTTCCATCCTCATCTTGGGCATGAAACAATTTTAAATTCTTAAGTCAGCTATCCCATCCATCGAAGTGTCTAATATAGCGAGAGAATAATCACTGCATTCGGCGGTGAATACCCCGGTCTCGACTAAAAAAAAAATGGTAAGAATTTTAGTCGTATGTGGTCAATAATTCAATTTTTAAATTATATATATGCAGAAAATTTGATTGAGAGAAAATAACCCAATTTATAGAGTGAAATACCAAAAGCCCCCCTGAAATTTCAACTTTCGTCAAATACACCATTGAAATTTGGAAATAGGCAAATACCCCCCTAAAATTGAAAAACGTTAGCAAATACACCCCTCGTCCGTTAACTCCGTCAATGACAATTTTAATAGTCAAATACCCCCTTAAAATTTATAACTTATTGTCAAGTACACCCCTGAAATTTATAACTTCGATGCAAAATCCCCCTTAAAATTAATCATCAATAATAACAATAACATTAAAAATTTGTACCAATACAAAAATATTTAATTGAATCAATAATGAATTAATAAAACTTGACTTTCCGGTGAAGACCGGGTAATGAATGAAAATAATTCTCATAAAAACCATTTTGAAATTAAAAAAACCCACACTTGTCCTTTACCTGCCTCTTCGGGCAGCCCGTAATTCGATTTCTTCACTTTCTAAACTCTGC
This sequence comes from Trifolium dubium, assembly GCA_951804385.1. Taxonomy (NCBI): domain Eukaryota; kingdom Viridiplantae; phylum Streptophyta; class Magnoliopsida; order Fabales; family Fabaceae; genus Trifolium; species Trifolium dubium. The sequence goes on from OX638071.1 coordinate 4,695,591, forward strand.
CCAAACTGCCCGATACTTCGCTGAGAAATTACGAGCAAGTACCTCTGTCTCCTTCTCTCTTTCTCTCTCACTCACCGCTGATATTTCTATATTTTTCGAAGCTCATTGTACTTCCACGATCAAGATCCAACGGTCCAAAATGTACGAGCCTTCTTCTTCTATTTTTCAGAGGTTTTAGTTCTTCAAACCCTCAGATCTCGCTTCTCACTCTCTAGATCTTCCTTCCCGGTAACCTCTTTCTTCTCTCTTCTCTTCAATTATGCTTAATTCTTGTTAATTCTCACTTTTTTCTTCTTAATTCGTGTTTTCTCACGTTTTCTTTTTCGATCTCTCATTTTCTGCTTTGAAAATTGAAATTACTACTTCTCTTTTGCTGAAACACTTTCACTTCTAACGAGTTGTTTCATTTTATGTATTACTTTGAAAAAAGCAAAAATCTACTTAGTTATTGTTCTTATGCTTTCCTAATTAGCTTTAATTTTTTGTTAAATAATTTTAGTGAATTTTTATTTCGTTGAGAAAATTGTGAAAATTAATTTCCTAAAAAAAAATGAAAATAATAATTGGTGTGATGATTCTGAAACAAGAGCAGTAGGTGTCGTAATTTCTGAGAAAATCTAATCTAATGATGATGGTGATATCATTATTTATGTCAGTTATTTTTTTTGGTAATTGGAATATTAATTGGAGTATTAATTAATTTTATTATTGTTTATATTTTATTTTTATTTTTACAGGATAAGATAAGATTCAATTTGGTGGTTAGAGAAGGGACTTGTTTGTTTGTCTTGCGAAATGGAGACTGAAAAATCGTTGATGATGGTCACGCTCCGTTATGGCGCGTTGACGTACGCTGCTGAAGCGGTTTTAACTTTGTTAGCTTCTGCTGTCGTCAAAGCCACACTTTTGGCTCCAGTAAGTACTACTTTTTTCCTTCTTTGCCTCAACGTTCACTTCACTAACATTAACATGTTTTTCAAGTCTAAAGAAAAAGAAAAAAAGTGTCAAAAGCTTTTCAATGGTTATAAACTTGACTAGATCTAACTTATCTATAATTTGTACAGTACTATTGTATCTTTTGATTGAAAACAATTTGTGTTTTTCTTAACTTCAAATTTTTTTATTTTATTTTATTTTATTTTATGGTTTAATAGTGTATACTCAATTATGAAAGTTTGGCTTTTGTCTTTATCAATAGTATCATGAGTCTATGCCACTAAAATGCTAATTTGCGCATGTTGACGAGTCACCTGCCTGAGCGTTTGTTTCTCAGGGTAACGGATATATTATGGCTTTAACTTTCTCCTTATACGTAAAAAAGAAACTTTCTCCCTAACTTATTCTCTGCTGCTATGCCAATCTATCTATTTTGCGCTGGTTGTTTGAACTTTTTGGTTGGTGTTTGCTAACGTACGCACCTTTTTTCCATAAAGAATAATAGCCTTTCACTTTCTATTCTTTTTTACAAACTTTCCTTTTTTATGAACTTTCGTTTTTATTCTTTATTCTCAGATAAATTGAAGATAAAATAATATAAACAAAAATGGGATGGATTTAGTCTAATTTTTTTTGGATTCTAGACCGAAGTAGTATTAGCCGTCCTATAAAGCTTTTAGTTTAAATGACCTATTCATGGACGATGAAATTGGAGACTTAAAAATGAAGTTTTTTTTGTTAAAATATTTATTCATAAAAACTAAGAAAATTTTGGTAGCAGAGGGAGGTAGTTGTCCTAGGATGAAGATATGAGTGAAGTGCGGTTTATGGGATTAGTTTTTTACTACTACAGTACGTACGTGGGGTTGAGTAATGACTAATGAGTGGTGTATTTATTTTTTTGTCGTGTGTGTGAAGGTGAAAGTAAAAGTAAGAGTCAAAAGTTGAGAGAAAAAGGATTCGGTGGAATGGATTATTCGATTGGATATGCCGTTGAGCGTAATTGTAAAGCACATACATACCACTAAAGCGCGTGTCGGTTAATTATAATTCTGCAAAGGTTCTTTTCTTGAGTAGTACTGTATAAACTCCATTATTAACATCCTAAATAAAAATAGGACTGTTTACCATAATTTTTTTTTTTATAGCTATATCTCAATAATCTAGAGTTAGATATAATTAACATTACTTTTATATTTATTTATTTCTTAAACATCAGCTAAATGGTAATTCGGACACATTTATACATAAAACTGCACTATAAACAAACACATAAAATATAGTAGTATAATATAGTAGAAGATAGGTACAAGACCTGAGTAAATTAAGATTTGCTTATGACTTTCGACAGTGGCAAGATAAATTTTTGAACTTTAACTAATATTACCTCTCGACATTATACTTTTTAGATTCATTATAAAATTTATATATGTGGACTATAATAAAGATTATATACATCAATATCAGTTTTTAAAAAAATTTTAAAAAATATACCGTCTCTTATAATAAACTTACATAGCCTGGCTATGTGTTTTGAAAACGTTGAATAATCGAATAGTCACGAATGTTGTCAATAACATCTCTCTCGATGTAAGTTAGAGACAATTTAGAAATGTGTGAATTGTGATTGGGTTTGGGCTGGCCCTTATTGAACTAGGGGTGCAAACAAAAAATTATGAGATTCAATATAAAGATATATTTGCATTTTTTAATTTCAAAGAGGTTCAGTTGAACCTCCTCCACTGGTTTAGGAAATCATTATTCTATGAAAATGTTTTTTGAGGGTCTTACACTCTTTGTTGCAAATTTTGTTTTAATTACTAAATTAGTCTTGAACATTTGTTGTTGTCTGTATTTTTTTTGTTTCATTTATATGCATTAACATTAATATTGATAAAATAAACGGTGCAGGAACTATATGCGCTAATGTTAACCAACATGCCTACTACCGAAGGAGAGAGTAAAACCCAAAGTCAAGACAAGCAACTTGATGCTGAAGGAGAAGATGGCAACGAAGATGAAGACGATGAAGATGATGATGGAGATGGTGCATTTGGAGAAGGGGAAGATGAATTGTCATCTGAAGATGGAGGTGGATATGGCAACAATTCTAACAATAAGAGCAACCCAAAGAAGGCTCCTGAAGGTGGTGCTGCCGGGGCAGATGAAAATGGAGAAGAGGAAGACGATGAAGACGCTGATGACCAAGATGAGGACGAAGATGAGGATGATGATGACGATGATGAGGAAGAGGCTGGTGAAGAGGACGAGGAAGAAGGTGTTGATGAAGAAGAGAATGAAGAGGACGAGGAGGATGAAGACGAGGAAGCTTTGCAGCCACCAAAGAAAAGGAAGAAGTGAATTTAGTGTAGTCAAGCCTCTGTATTGTTGTGTTCGAATTTGGCTTCTAACTTCTATGTTGTTTTTTTCAGTACTAAACTTCTATGTTTTTATTCACTTTATAAGGAGGCCTATGTAGGAGGACATGTTTTAATTGATATCTGTGTTTACCATTGCCTAATTAGAATGTTACATTTTATTGAGCAGGCAGTCTTAATTTACAAGAGAAAAATGTTTCAACTAGACTATTCCCACTTCACTTACCTCTATTGTCTGTTGATATTTTACTAGAACTCTGAAGGAAAAAAGAGGAGATACCTTCATCTATGTTCTCTCACATACATTAAGAAAATAATTTTTCCTTCATTTTCATTTTGTTCTCCTTTGTTTAGAGAGAACCAGACGCTTGTTATGCATTCTTACTAAGAAGATAGTTTTGAAATTGAAAGATTTTAAATTTGGTAACTTATTGCCCATGTACATCCGAAAACCCACCCGAATCAACCCAACACCCAACCAAACCGAATCTCTAATCGGACGGACAAGAATCTACCACCAACCAAAACCGTCCATTTGTCCACCCCTAAATTAAAAAAAATAAAACATTTTTTATACTACTTTTTTGTATCGTTCCAATTTTCTATACTACTTTTAAAAAACTAAAAATGTGTAACTTTTAAGATAATCTACTTGTAACAAGTTTCTTAACATATACTCCCTCCGTACTAAAATATATGTCGTTTTGAGAAAAAAATTTGTACCACAATATATGTCGTTTTACATTACCAATGAAGCATTTAATGCTCTTTTTCCTCTTATACCCTTAATTAATTATTTATCTTTCTTCTTTTAATTCTATAATTTATCTCTCACATACTATTAATGAGGGATAATCTTGTAAACTAACCTATAATTTACCTTTTCCATACAACAATGATTACATTTCTTAATTTGTGTGATTTGATCAAAACGACATATATTTTGGTACGGAGGTAGTAGTACTCATTTGTCGCATTTTATTATTTGAATCAACTTGGAAATCAATTTGGAGTAATAAATTTGAAGTGGGCATATGCGTGTGGGCAGTGTAGGATACCGTGAGCGGGCAGTGACCACCTAATGTGTGTGTCGCAATGTTCATACTTCATAGTCATAGCACACAGAACACAACACAAGTTTACATATAACCTACCCCACTTTTCAGCTTATCACGTTTTAAATTAATTTCAATTCAATGGGCGTTCCCACTTTCTCATCAAAATATCCACCGAAACCAAACACGCCCCATGGTGCATTTTTTGTCTTTTAGAACACAAACAAAAACCATGTGCCCCCACCCACAAGAAACATTCACAATTGGACCTAATCATTTCTCCAATCTCATCCTTATCCAAAAATCTTCTTAATCTCCTTTCCTATAAATAATTATTCAATCACATTTTCTTTTTCATCAAGCCAAAAAACAAATATATACCAACTTTTCAATTAAGCACATATCACAATCTCATTAATTTCACATTATACTAAGAGTTTAAATTATGTCTGACATTGCTATGTTAGTTGCTGAGGAATATGAAAGAAGAGTCAAGAATTTGAAAAATACCACTGCTGCTTCTGGTGCTGGTGGTGGTGGTGCAACATGGGAGATTAACATGTCTTCTTGTTATTCACTAATGGTTTCAAAGTTGAAGAAGGAGAAGAAGCAACTTGTTCAGTGTGTATTGGAACCTAAAACCCAATTTGCTATTGCTGCTTCTAACAACTTTTTTTCTGCTTAGATCAATATTTGTACTAATTACTCTCTTTGGTTTGCTTGCTTAATTGTAATTTATTTTTCTTTAATTTCCATGAAATCTTTTGTACATAGCTATGCTTGGAATTATAATTAAGGATTTTACTTACTCTTCTAATTTTTCTCGTGCATATAATATGGACTTAACCATTAGAAAATGACTTTGGGGGCATGATCATGATGTTACTTCTATGAAGATTACCAACTAGTGCTGAACTAGCAAAAATGGGTATCATTTTGGGAAGTTCATAAATTGTCATGAATGTTATGTTTTAGAGAAAATGATCTAGCAACTATTTATTGTTTTCTTGTGCTTTTGTTGCAAAAGTTTGGATGGAAATTAAATATTTAGTTGGATGGGGTGGATGGATGAGCTATATGAAGGAAATATGGTTTTGCACTTTCTACATTTTAGTGTATGTTTGATTGTACTATGAGAAAAATTGATTTTGACATAATTATATAAAATTTATTAGTGAAGTTTTTTAGTTTCAAGTAGAATCAAATTCAGAGGTAGAATCAAATTTACTTTTGAGAAACCAAATAAATGAATCGATTCTAGATTCTCCAAAATTGAAACCAAACATGCACTAGAAAAATGGCTAAAGACAAAGGTAAAAAAAGAGAGAAAAGTTTGGTATGGTAACGGTAAGTGACCGGATAGATAAATCAATTGAGGAAAAGAGTTTTAGTAGTCTAGAGTTCTGGGCAAGTTCTAGCATCAAGTAATTTCAACCTCTTCCCAAATGCAGTTGTGGGAGATCGAATCGTGGTTCTTCCTACCAAGTTAAATGTTAATCACCATTAAACCAATTAATGAATTTATTTATAAACTATAAGTTCAAAATTTGATATTATCAAATAGACTTTCTTAAAAACATCTCTAATGAGAATATGTAAGTTAGATTCATAGAATGACGAACTTATCTTTAATCCACAGTTATACTTATATACTAGGACTAAGGTAAAAAGGAAGGACTATAAGTTGATGAATATATTACACCTATAATTGTTGCATCTAAGTTGGATTATAGAATGGTGAACTTGTCCTTAGTCCCAGCAGTTATACTTTTCTTTTCTCTTTTTGACATCAGCAGTTATACTTATGGGACTAAGGTAAAAAGGAAGGAGTAATAAGTTGATGAATATACTACAGCTATAATTGTTGCATGTGTAGTTAGTACTAACTACTACTAAGTGGGAGTGGGGGCACTATTCACATTAAAGAAGTTGCTCAGATCCCTGGGAATGGGATGGGATTGTCTCAACCAATGAAATGAAAAGTCAATTTTTCATGCACCAAATTATTAACTGCTTCACCTATATTTTATCAGTGTATTAAGGGTCTCTTCATTCAATCTTCATCAAATTTCCATGTCCATCTACAACTCATAGCAGTTGAACCAAACTCCCCTCTTTGGGATGGAAAATATTTTAACATAAATTTGAATTATATATTATTTTAAACATGAGAGTTTAAGTCAATAAGACATAAAATGTCTCCAAAATAAACAAGGAGTCTAGAATTTTAGTGATAGAGGTTGAAATTAAAACTCTTTTTATTATCACATCAACGAGTATTCCATCAATGATCCAAGATAAATTCCAATTCATTAATTCATGTCCAAGATAAAAAAAATGATCACATCAATGATTATTCCAATTCATTATTCTCATGATGCTAAAAAATCAACTTATTACTAAATTTCATATTAACCTAATGCAAGCGAACCAAAATGGATCGGATGCATTCACATTCTACCTACCACTTGAAAACAAACTGAAAGATTGTTTTGCATGCACCAAACTATAATTTGATAGAATGCTGCAAAAACACAATCATCCTACGTACTACTTCCATCCAAGTCACAAAGTTAATACATATATAAGACTCCAATATAATTGATTAATGCCACCGATGAGGAGGTTATTCTTTGTTGGTAAATAATAATTATAAGGATGTTTCCATGTCGGCGCAACTTGTTGTTCTTTTAACTTTTATTCGTATCTAATTAAATTATATATATCAAATATCAATTGTATTTCTTAATGCAAAATGTAAATAAGACTAATTTTTACAACCTCTAAATTTTTTTTTTGAAGGATACAACCTCTCAATATTGTTCTATACTTTATTATTATTATTATTATTATTATTATTATTATTATTATTATAATAGATGAAGTTTAATTACCCTTTAATAGTAATTAATGTCTACCAAAAACTTTGTTGAACACATCTGAGTTTTCTTCTTCTTTTCAATATACAAATCTGACTCTCACTTCAAACTTCTATCACTCAGTTAAAGTTCTTAAATCCCTTTATCACTCATGCATACTAAACAATTATAATTATTAAAACTTACATTAAAATATTTTCTACACTATCCAAAAGAACATTAAAATTTAGAATCTTAAATTGTAAATTATAAAGATAATATCAACAAATTTGTGAGAAATCCCAAAAAAGGAGAAGAACAAGTTACAAATTACAAGTCCCTCTCTACATGCAAGAGATAATTATAAGTCTAAAACATTTATAATCTAATTTAAGAAAATTTTGTATAAATAATCATATATTTCTATACCAAATACTACCTCTTAATGAAGATAACAAAGCCATAAACTGATCATCATCAATTCCATCAAAATCAACCTGATTTTGAACCAAACAATACTTTGAAGCAACATCATCTGACAAAACCTTGTTCCTACAAAGTGGACAAGTAGCACAATATTGTTCTTGCAAAAACCACTTATCCAAACAATCCTTATGAAATGTGTGTTCACAATTCAAGTTCCTCACAATGTCTCCTTCTTCAAACTCAGATAAACATACCCTGCAATCTATGTACTCTGTTGTAGGTTTCTTCAACCTTCTTGTGGGATTCTTCTCTTCAATGAAATTGAGATATTGGGTTGTGGTAATTGGATTTTTATTTGATTTTGAGTAACAAATGATAAGAATAAGTTCTATTAACATATATGTTAATATGACTAATATTTTGACATAAAGTTGATATAAGAGTTCAGAGAGAATTTTCATTGTTTGTTGCTGCTGCTACTACCTGATTTTCTGATGTACTATTATTTTTCTTCCTTTATATACAAAAAGAATAAATACATATTGGTCTGATGCACTTTAATTATAACATTTTGGGGAAAGAGGTTGTTCAATTTTTATTTTTTTTTAGAATTTAATTATTATGCACTGATATATAATAATTTTGCCCGTTATTTTTACTCCACATATCACTTTCCATACTCGTCTATATACTCCGCATATTTATAATAATTTTATTTTAAATGAGAATTTCAATGCCACATAGTGAGCCGTATGATCCTCATCTCATTCACCCTAGTGTGTTTGAAGATAATTTTCTTCGTATTTTCACGGAGAAAAAATCTCGATTTTTAGGGGTCTAAAACAAATATTTTTCATTGATTTTTATCTCTCCATAATAGGAAACCAGCATAATAAGTAAATCAATATAATCAAGAAGGTAACCTTGAATGTTAGCTCATTCCTTATATATAGGCATGACTATGACTACTAGCAACAATCCATCCAATTTAAGCAAGGAAATTAATTTTTCTTCACAAATCAATGTATAGTTGGTTTGAAGAAAAATCTTTAGAAGCATAATGACAGCAGACTGGGAGTCCATCTCAATCACCAGCTACTTGAGGGAGGAAGGATCATACTTTTGGCAATTTGGAAACCAAACGCAACCTAGGTCCAATATGGTTCATCTTATTCCATTAGGGAACAATGGAACATGGATCAGCATTAACTCCCAATATACATTTTTTTTAAGAAGTTAAACTAGTCTACTTAAATTGGTCCCGGAGAGAATCAAACCTGAGATCTCGAGGAGGAGTACACTTCCAAGTTCCAAAATGTTATATTTTAAATACCTTTATATTCCTTCAAACTCTAAAATATTAGAATCAATGGTTAATATTTTTTTTTTATAAAGTAAATAGTTAGATCAAAACATTGAGTTAAAAACAATCATATCTTCACCCCAAAACCTTAAGACTCTGTTTGAATAGTTTAAAATGAATGGAGCGTAATGGAACGGAATGAGGGGAGTAGAGCTGAATGAAATAGAAATTTCATTCCATTGTTTGAATATTTTAGTTGTGAAGCTTCATTCCACTGTATATTGGAGGGAGTGAGATATTGAATAGAATGAGATGAAACAATGAAGTCATAATAAGATCGCGTAATCAGCTTCTTAGCTTTCTATACCATTTGCCATATTTTCCATTCTTTGTCTTTGGCTTTCCTTTTTCATCATAATAATTTTCTCGTGTTCAAATGCATGTACAAGCTTTTTAGATTTTTAGTCTCTTTTCCCAACCCATCAATATATAACTTTAGTACTATTTGATTATCCAATTATATAAAAGACAAACATCAAAATTTATGGCAATCTCTCGGGTGAAAATCAACACAGAAATATTTTTCTAACGCAAACTCCATATTTAATATGGTTTTGATTTTTTAAATCACTTTCCTCTATCCACAGAAGGAGGGAGGAGATGGAGGAGAAATATTGGAAGGAGGTGAATATAATACTTAGTTACTAGATAGAAATAAGAATGTCGATTATTATACTTAGTTACTGCAGCAGACTTTTTTGTTGTTGCTTCTGATTTTGTATTTATATCGGTAATTGAAGCTGTAGCTGTTGATACTTAATACTATGAATTTACTCTAGCAAGTCATTTCATCATATCGCTAGTCTTACGAACACAATTAACATTGTAATTCCACAATTTGGTTTCATGGCAAAAGAAGTACATTATCTACCATTGGTTTTCAAAGTTCAAAATGTTCCTGTCAAGGAAAATCTATCACTCATGTCAAGTAGCTCTTGGTTTGTATAGTTGTATGTATTACTAAACAAATTTAGTCTCAACTCTCAACCTATGTAACAGTACTAAGAACTAGAAAATAACCATCGGCACAAGGGGGACCACTAGCCTACCTGCCAAAATGCATTTACAGAAGAAAAAAAAACTTAACTATTCCGATAGCAAACAATAAGAAAATCAGCAATGCCTACTGCTCAATACTTCTGTGCAGTGCTGCCAGTTTTGCTGCAACTTGCTCTTCGGATAACGGTAAATAGTAGATTTGAGGAGTTGCTGTGGTTTTGTGAAAAATATCATCGATTGTACGAACATGACGATCAACATTCTCTGGAAGGGATGGTAGCAGTGGAAGGCGTTCTCTTGCAGCTGGCGGAAGCTCTAACAGTTGTGGTGGCGGTGGAAGCCATTCTCGCCGTCCACTAGCTGCTTGCAGGGGCTCTGACAAAGGTCGCGGTGGTGGAAGCCATTCTCTAGCTGCTGGCGGGAGCGTTGACAATGGTGGTGGAAGAGGAAGTGTGACTGGAACTGGAGGCTGCTCCCAGTGCTGACCGGGGGAAGGCTCTGGCAGCGAGGTAGGTGTTTCAGGAGGAACTGTTGAATCATTGTCGATGGCAACATGAGGAGGAGGTTCTAGCTTCATTCTCACTTCTTGGGGTTCAACATACTCAGCAACTAAAAGGCGTCCACCATTTGGGGGCCATTGAAGATTATAAACAGCATTTCGGGTCTCAATGGCTTCTTCGACAGTTGAATACTACATCACATCATTAGAAGATTACATAGAAGTATATATCATTAATACAGCAATATCACAAAGGAACTTTACTAGTAGCAAAACAGAGATAATAGAATTAAGCCTTACACTGACGTAGCAATGAGTTTTTATTTCGTCCATCCAAAAACCGGTGAAATTCCCAGTTTTATCAAGAAGTTTATGCAGTGCTTTCAAGGTAAAAGGTCGGAGGAAATTATCAATCCTGAGAGAATTAGTTGGGGGCCTTTGTGATGGTGGAACTAACAACGATAAAAAGAAACACCGTTAGACTTGAAGCAACAGCGACATAATTCACAAAACATAAGGAGTAGGGATACCATTAAACATTCAGCAATTTGTCAGAAAATATGTACAAGTATGGAGAATCAATTAATGAGCGACTATTTATTTTAATAAAAATAGAGCAACTATTTTTTTGAGTGTATTAGATGTGCCCAACACGTTCTTCGCTAAATGTAACCGATTAGACTTGAAAAGTTTGAGGAATTGTCTATGTTTTCCCTTTTTTCTTATTTAGAGCTACAAGACAGAAATTCAAATTTGATACTTTCTTTTCACTAAATCAAATTTGTTACTTATCCACTCAAGACCAGAAATAAGATAATAAATTCTTTATTGTTTACTTCAATAAAAGTCGACTTACCAACACGTTCTTTGGGCGCATCATCAATTGCTGAGGAACTGGACCCAGATAAATTCCGCTTCAAAGCAATTGGCTCACCCTTAGGTGCAGTAGCAGGTCTGACAGTAGACATTTGCGGATCTGGACCTGTAACTGTATCAGAGTTCGACATTCTTTGTTGTTTTGCAGGCTGATTATTCCAAACTGATATCCGATCTGTGGCACAATTCTCCAAATAATTAAGAGGGGAAAGAAAAAAACAAATGTTCTCATCATTAAAAATAAAGGCATAGCATGGCAGAAACACAGCATAAATTTGCACATTTAATTTCTTGTTTCTCTAAAGAAATGCCCATAACAAGAAATTCTACACCAAAGGAATTGTAAATGAAATACAACAAATTAATGCATACAAGTATCTAAAAATAAGAAATGCTATAATCTACATTATTTTCATAATGAAGTAATAGGCAACTAAGTTGCAGATAAAATGAATTCTTGATGCTTCTCGTCTCTTTTCACCACACTTATAACGTTGTTGCCACTAGAACTGTGAGTAAAAAACTAAAAATTAAAACATAGTGAAATTTTCTTGCAAGAAACTCCTTTGTTCCATGGTTTGGATGAAATGTAATTTATGATAGAGTATTATGGTGTCAATTGATCCGAGTAGCCGATTTCACTCGGTGGGATAAAACTTACTTGTATACTGATAAAGAAGGAGAAAGTGCAGAGAAACTAGAGGAAAATTCTGTTTGTATTTTATTGATCAAAAGATAACAGTTGTATACACAGCTAGGTATTTATATGAATACATCTCTCTAACTAATTATAACTGGATGAGTTTAGTTAGTTACAGTCAACTCTGGTTAGTTAGTTACAGTCAACTCTGGTTAGTTGAGGAAACTGAATAACAGAATTTGGAATCTGTTATTCGGTTAGTTAGTCAGTTACTCTATTAAGTTGTTGTAGACTCTTTTGGTTAAAAATATTATAAAGTACAACTATATAAATTTTAAAAGATAAACTGTTACCTAAACACACATGTGATTGCAAACAAGATCAGTAATCATATAGAATATAAACAGGTCGAATAAAAAATACATAAAACTTTTGTAGTGTTTTAAGTGAAGACTCAAGATTAATTTCTATCAAAGTAACATAGCAGCATACCAGGTGCCTCTGTTAGTATTTTAGAAATCAATTGGAAAATCAAAACAATCTTGGATTGACGTAAATGTTATATGTTTGTTTGTTTATCATCATTATTTAACTGTAGAATTCGTGAAATGTTTCTGCTAGAAAATCGAAATAGTTCTCTATAAGATTTATTTAAATTTGTACTTGTATCAAGATTCATATGAAAAAAATTCTGATAATTATTAATAATTGTTATAGTATATCGCAACTCAACACGATGAGAAAATACAATATGTATATTAAGACAGCCAAAGATATAATACAAAGTACACAACACTGTAATCAAATTTGCCAGATGAAAAATGAAATAAAGAATAAAAGATAAAAAAAAATTAAGCATACCATGTAATTTTTGTTTCTTGACAAAGGAAACACAAGGAATATTATTACTGTGGTCGGCATCGCCTTTTTCTGAGGATTGACTATCTCCAATCACGGCAGTACCACGTTCCTCCCTCACAATAGACCTTTCAACACTTTCCCCCTTCTCTACAAGTTCATCAACATTAAACTTAGAATCAAATTGCTTGCTCTCCGTCAAATCCTCTATCACATTTGCAGAATCTGCACCATATGATAAGTCCATATGTTCCGCTACTTGGTCCATCATTGCACTACTATTATCATCAACCGCCTTGGTGATATCACTCTTTCCGCCGTCATTATTCACAGCCTCTGGAATTGTTTCTTCGTTTTCTGTTTCAATTGGATGAACTTTAGCAGTATTAATCTTTTCATCTGTTTCAACCGTTTTAGAACTTTCCGTTATAACTGTATCATCTACTGCAGTAACTAAAGTCACTATATGTCCTTTGAAACCATTTACCTCATCCTTCTCCCTTTCAATGCTAAGTACTTCATCCAAACAGTTTATCAAATCTTCCTTTAAACCTTGCGTAACTAGTTTCGCTCTCTTAAGTTCATCATTCAGCTCAGTAACATTCAATTGATCAATCGGTTGATCGTTGAGAATTGGATATGTTGATGACATTGTATCCAAATTAACTCATATACTCTAACCTGAAATCAATGATAAAATCCAAATCACCTTCAGCAAGATATAGACAATGTTGAAAATTAACAAACAGAGAAAAATACTCAAACATGTTCAGTGCAATCTAAAATCTAAAATCCGATTAAAGACACATAAAATTGACGATGAAATCAAACAGCATTATCAAGCAAAGTAGTTCACTAAAAAATGAAAAGTTAAAATTGAATATTCACATTCACATATGCATTATGTATTATTAGAAATGAAAGGATCATTGTATTACTCACAGAAGAAAAAATGAAAGGATCGAGGCTTGGATGAATGGGAAATGTGAAACCCTATATTGAGAATAGAAGAGGAAGAAGCACTCTTTGGTTGCTGAAAAGCAGTTAAATAGAAAACTCTAGAACACAACAAAGTGACACATATGCACGCTCACTAGCAACATTCAATTCAAATGGTAAGAAAAGATTAAAAAAGGAAAATGTGAGTTTTTTACTTATTTATTTTTAGTACAAAGAGATTTTCATTTATTATAGTAGAAGCATTCATTTATTTTAGTAGAAACATGGGTTTTCTCGGCTTAACTCGGTTGATAGGAATATTGCATATCAAACTCCGAAAACTTCACTTATTTTTTTATGGTCGTTCTATCTTATGTTTAGCGTCGGTTGGTAACTACTTAGTGCGGCAGCCGGCAGGCGAGTGGTGTTTTTAATTTGGGAATGTGAGAGAATGGCCTTTTGGTGAAGATTATGAGGTGGGTCTTCTTTCAGTTCAGCAATGGTGTGTGTCTCTATCATATCAGGAAAGGAAAGCTCAAGAAGTGTGATCTTAATATTACCGAAAAAGTGGCTTAAGAATAAAATAATCTGTAGTGATTGAATTTTTTTAAGATTAGAAAATTATAAACTAAATTTCTTAATTTTTAAAAGAGTGAAAACCTTTTATTTTGGTACAAGAGTGAAGACAAGGTAGTCAATAAAAAAAATAAGAGTATTATATAAAAAAAAATAAAAAGTAAGAGTAAGAATCTAATTTTACTCGCAGTTTTTTCTCGATTCAATTAAATTTTGACAAAAATAATACTCAAATTAGTCATGATATTTTTATATTGAGGATAAATTAATCCAAACTACTATTGATATCAAACCAACCGGCAAAGCCAATTCTGGTAAAACAGCCGATTCTATCCGGCTTTTGAAACATAGCTTTTGATAAAAGAAATTGTAACTTAACTCAAAGAATTTTTTAAGATTTGCACAACTTTTACCTAGTTCCTAATCCTCAAAAAATAGAAAAAGTAAAAAGTAAAAATAATTTGACATTTCTATAATTAAAACTGAAAATAAATTTTTTACGGATAATATTTTGAAATAAACATTATTACATTAAGGCCTTAAAGGGGGGAATACATGAAAAGCTTAGAACTTGGTGACACTCGATCATATTTTATAAATATTTTAAATTAAGGAGAAACCATTGGAAATAATTCACCACCTAAGATTATACATATCTCAGCTGAAATGCTTTCTGCTAAGCAACTCTGCATTGAGCACATGTCCATATTGATTCCAATATTGCAGCACGGTTAGAGAAGTATCCTATGTCGGAGATTTAAAACAAATCTACTCACTTTCTTCATCACTATCTTCTATTTTCAAATGATTCATGTTCCTTTCAAGAGGTGGAAGCCCATCTTCAGAATCGGAAGAGTTTTGATCATTATCTTCATTATCATTGATAACTTCTGCTGTGCAGCATAGGGAAAAGAATACATTAAAGAAAAATTCACAATATATAGGATGTATCTATGTCTTTGTGATTCAATAAAAAACAAGCACCTACACAGTATGCAACAACAACCAAACTCTTTCTCACTAGATAATATTGAATTACATGGATGATCAAACAATTTCGTACCATTGCACCCACCAAATAGATACTATAGATATATTACAACCAACACATACCTTTGCTATCAGTAGGCAGGGCCTTTGGAATTTGACGCGCTTGTGATAGCCAATCATTTTGAACAGTAATAATTTCTGCACTGCTTTCGCATTTAGAGTAGGCCTTCAGTAATTCCCTGCATTAGTTAACAGAAAATTCTGAGTATAGAAAAGTCTATGAAGCCACATGTAATTGAGAATCAAATTCAGTGAATCACATGTTAGTCATGGATCTCATGGAAACCAAAGAATCGGAATTAAAATTTCAATGAATTCAGGTTGAACCATTTGGGTTCACTGTGGTTTTATATAGAAACATAATAATAGAATGAAATAACCTATGTAATCGTAAATATCATATGTGAATATAACCTAGATAGCAAATTGAAAATATAAAAAAAATAAGTAAATATATCATATCATACTTATTCAGAGACGTAAAAGCATGACCCCAGTTAAACTTGCCAAGCAACAGATTTGCTGTTTCTTCTTCCCCACTGCAAGATCATAGCAAAGAACTTTAACCAATGGTTTTCATTTCAATAACCAAGCATCAAAGAAAAATGATTCAATGTATATGCTGCCAACTGCAAAGTCAATTATTAAGCTTGGGCCTAAGTTTTTACTCTTTTGTTCGGTTTAAAAACACATTGGTGACAGCATGATCTATTGTGCAATGTAAATTGAAAGCAATGATAGATTAGTAGCAAATCAGCCAACATGAAACAAATGGGACACAAAATTTCAGTTACAAATGTTGCAGGGGAGTTAATTTAGTGGAGCAAACCAAAATCCAAAACCAAAGATATCATCTAGTCATAGATAATGCCGTTTTGGTACCATATTATCAAAGCAGCAGATAAGGCCTCTACACAGGACAGCTGACACGGTCGACCATAATTTATTGGGTTTGCTGCTACAAGCCATGGCACTGCAATAAAAACAAATTATGAAAACAAATCATTACATTCATCGTAAATGAAGCAACCCTAAATGAAGCAAAAAGATCATTAAATGCCACGGTGCTAGAAGAATTCTTTAAGTATCATGGTGCAACATTATTGCCGGATGGCAGCAACCAGTCTGCCACTAGCCACTCTGCTACGATATCGGTAATATGTTCGCTATCGACAACCTAGTCTTACACTACTGTATTTGAAAGTTTGAACAGGATGTAATTATAAAAAAAAAAAATTAAATATATTATTGTCAGTGTATAAGTTCATACAAAGGCGAGGAGCAGGGCAGCGCAACTTCACAAAAGGCACGTCATCTAAGCGTGCCCATGAGCAATCCACAACAGCCAATCCTTTATTCTGGATTAAGGAGTAATCTTCTCTTGAGACACATTGCTTTCCAACAGGACTGTCAAAACAGAATATAGATAATCACTATTCAGTGAACAAAGGAACTTGCAGAATTGCAATAAACTCCATCAATCCCACAATATATGTCATTCTGGCCAAAACATTTGTCGCATTTTATATGTTCTTTTACAATACCAATGAATATACCATTCTCATACCATTAATGAAGGATAATTTTGAAAAGTAACTCATAATTTCTTTCTCGTACATTGTTTCACAAGGTTAACAAATTAGCATCCATTTCGTCTAACTGTGAAATTTTTGCTTTTTAATTTTTTTTTAATTCTTAACAACTTAAACAGGAAGGTTAGCAACAGAAAGATGATTTATGACCTAGTACCTTAAAGCAATTCCCCCAAAACCATTAGTCACACGTAACTCCTGCACAAGAAATATCAGAATAAGGATAGCTGACATATTATATTAATCATCTTTCAATAGTGTAATTAGACCTTCATAGATTACAGAATCAGCGACAAAGAAGACCAAACTAAGTATTACTCTCGCAACAAACACAACCAGTAACTAACCTTTTATATCATCGACTTTTTATTTATACATAAACTAGATTTTTTGTCAGAAACTTGAATAAAAAGCAATCTATTAAGCATATCTACAGATACTATGATATCTCTACGGACCATGGAACCAAGTAATTACCACAGACTAAAGTACTTATGGGCCTCTGGCATTAAGAAGACTCCAGATACCTATTCAAAGACTCTTGAGCTATTGCGATTCATGTGTATTTTCAGAGGCCTTAGATGACTGTAGTGAAAGAACGTCAAATAAATAACAATTAGAAGACCATAACAACCAACACGATCTTCCAATACTGTGCAACTAATTTTAATCTATGACTCTGTTGCTACTCCTATCACACAAAACCAGTTTAGTTTTTTATCTAAATTTTTTTCAAATTTTATAGATATTTATTTTTTGTGCTAATGGAAAAACAATTATCTAATCTTGTCAAAGACACTTTAACATCAAATTCACGCAGTTACAAGGTATAAATAGTTACTTGCGTAAATAATATTTATATATTCATGCATATTCCAATGTGTGTGCACACAACACACACCTATTGAATGTAAAAAATAATCAGTTAACGAAGAAAAGGGATAACAGATACTTGCTTTAAGAAAATGAAGTCTTGAAAGCTTGCGTCCGGTGCACTTTTTGGCATCACATTGCCCAAAATCCTGAGTCAACGGCCAAATGACATGATATTAGTTCCAATTGACTTGATGCTGTTATAAAAATATGCTGAAAAAAGCTTATAAACTTTTTTTACAAGTTCTCTTAAACAGAGAATTATGTTACTGTAGTAAATAAGCACAACTAAATCAATCCAAACAGGGTCTAAGTAGCGTTAAATCAAATGTTGAAATTCAACAACCGCATTCTGTAATTCGTTATGCATGGTGCACATAAATTAAAAAAGTAAAAGGGATGAATTGTATGCATACCCACATTGCAAGCTTAATTTTGGGTTGTGTGAGTTCCTCAGTTTCTTCATTATCACTCTCACGAGTTTCTGTAATTAAAAACACTACTTCATGAACATGTTTTTGTAATAAATAAATAAATGGATTGAAGAGTGAATAGAACCTTGAACGCAGCTTTGAGATTCGTTGTCTCTGAAACAAATGGATGATATAAAATGAATAAGAAAAATGGCGGCGTAAATATATAGGAACAATAAAGAAGTGTGGTGGGGAATTAGTTAATAGTTACAGTGAGTGTCGACTGGATTGAGCATGATTTTGGCGGTGACTTCTGAATCTGTTTTGGCGGTTATTACCCATCACACTGTGGAACAATAACAATTCAATCGGAAATCTGTGTGCTTACTATCTTCTTTCTTGTTGATGCCTTCTGTGCTTTTGCTCTTCGTTTCGTTTTATTTTAGTTTTAGGTTAAATATATATGTTCTGTTTTTGGTAATAAAGTTAATTTTTCAATACCCTATAATTTTTTTTTGTAAATGTTGACACCATAATTTTTTTTTTTTTGAATCACCATATAAGAATTTGTTCAAAAGTCAATTAAACGAAAAAAAATTCAACTCAGAGAGTATGGTTGAGCAGTTGAGGTTCATCCTCTCTTCTTGATTAAATAAAAATCTCGAGGTTTGATCTCCGTCTGAAGTACAGATCAACTTTAAAATTTTGGGTTAATTGCCTCACTTTTTGAGGTGTCTTCAATTCAATCGATCTATTTAATATGTATGAGTTTTTAGTAGTTAGTCATTTCGTCTACTTAAGTAAATACTAAATAAATTATTTAAATATAAAACAAAATTATTAAATGTACACATTTTAAAAACCATATAAAAGTGCCACTATAATATGATTTAATTATATTGACAAGTAAAAAAATTGACACAAGTGAATAACAATTGATTTCTTTTAACAAAAAAAAATTGATCACAGAAAAATTCTCAATTTTAATTTGTTTGAAATAAATATAATTTACTTTGTCAAAAAGAGGAAGGAAAAAAAAACCTAAAGTAAACAAAATAAGTTATTTTTTTCTCAAAATAAAAAAAAGTAAACTTATTTTGTTGAATGTACTGAAAAGACACTTAAGTTATGGAAATAGTCCTTTGCACCCCAAAATGAACTTTTACTAATTACGATTCCCCCCTAATACATCACTAAAATCACATAAGCATCACTTTTGAGTTTATAGGCTATAGCACAGAGGGGTTGCGCCACAACACAGCCACGGCAATCTCAACCAACTAAGTTTCAATTCTGGTTCAGTCTTTTCCACAAACACCTTGTTCCCTATCTCTCCGAGGCTACAATGTTCCGGAGGTAAACGCACTTACCCTTTTTTCTGTGTAATTCCGTGTTCGCGATGCCGATGAATCGAATCTCTAACCTCATTTTGTTCAATTGATTCTGTTACTGCTCTTTCGATTTTCACTCTCTGTGACTTCAATCCAATCGCATTCTTCAACTAGATGATGCTTTGTTATGCTTGTTATTGCAGGTCCATTTTGGAAATTTCATCTCGACAAACGTTTAGAACTAATCCCAGACGTTTTATTCATCAGGTGCATAATTTCTACTTGTTTGATTTATTTATTTTTAATGCAATTGATGAAAATAATTCAATTAGTGCATAGTTTTATACGAAATAGTATCAACTGATTCATTTGTGGAACCTAATCTTAGCACTGGAATTGGCATTGTTGTTCATCCACACTATGTTTTTAACGATTTTTGCTTATTTCTTTGTATCCATCTAGTACTCTTTTTATCGAAGAAAATGACCATGTACCGATCTGGGAGTTAGGATTGATTATTAGCTTAAATAGAACAACATTTGAACAGAAGAAAAGAGGGAGAGTTGGGTTAACACCTATTGTCGAAGGACTTGTGGAGAGAGGACCTGTAGATTCTATAGTAAGGAAGGACGTGGAGTGTAGTCAAATTGCTAGAGGCAGCAGAAGACCTAGAAAAAACTATAAGAGAAACTATTAAGAAAGACCCAGAAATTAATGAGTTGGATAGAGATATGATATATGAGAGAACATTATGGTGTTGTTTGATCCATATAGCTGACTGACCCTACTTAGTGGGATAAAGCTTGATAGTTGTTGATTACAATAATGTAGGGCAGGAAAGGTGTTAATGTCGAAACACTTGTTCTTACTACACAAATACATTCTGTAATTCACTACTTATGTTTGTGATCTACTTTGGTTGTTGATTGGGTAATACTCATTTCCAAATTTTAGTCAGTTTCTTATGTTGCCCTTTTCTAATACATTACCCTATGTTTCTGCATTCATATTTCAGAAGATACCTTCACATCTATCTTCGCGAAAGGACTTCTCAAATGCATCGAGACCAGCTGGTGCCCCTGCTCCTGGTTCTACAGGAAAACCACCTGAGTCTCATGGTTCTCGATCGAAGTTTTTAATTGGAAGTGCAGCTGTAAGTGCTGCTCTTCTGGCAGCTTATCAATTTGGTTTCTTAGATAAATATCTTGAGAAGGAGAAGCTTAGTGTCTCCCGTGAAGATCAGATAGATGGTACCATTGGAGATCTGAAGAATGGACACAATTCAATAGAGGAGTTAGTTTCACCCAGTACTGAGAAGGGTGATACCATTCTTTCACAGCCAGAAATTGTAATAGAAGATTCAAGTGATAAACCGATTCCTACGCAAGATATGTCTGATATTGCTGAAGATAATAATGCTAGTGCCAAAGAAAACCAATTTCCTGAAAATCCTCTAAGTAATCTAACATCTGATGATCCTAGTAAAGAGTCTGTGGTGCAATCTGATGGGATTGTTGGTATAAAAAACACAGAAACAGATGTTGCCCTAAGACCGGAAGAGGCAATTCAACATGCATCGACATCTACACAGGACAATGCATTTATAGAGGAGAATGGGACAGAAAACATTCAACCGAAGCAACATGAAATAGAAGAAAAAAGGGAGGTATGTATGAGTTTGTCATAGTATACAGTTTAATCATTAATATCATCAGTGGTCTTTTTTAGCAATCATGTTGGTTTAAATTTTACAATAGAATGTTAGCTTATCAAATGATTTTGTTACTCCCTGACATTCACAAATGACCTTTTTCCTGACAATTTTTCTTTCTAAATTTAATTTTGACATTTATTGATTATTAATATTTCCTTTGTTACTCAATGGCAGAATGTATTAGGTAAAGATATAGAACAACCACCTACCCTCCTTGAGGAATATCACATAAGGAATAAGTCGGATGGAAGCCCGCCTATTTCTTTATATAATAATGGCTTTGCTGAGAACAGTCATTTTCCTGAGGATAAAGAGGTTTATTTCTAAACTTGATTTTATTTTCTGTTAACTTTATAGTGGTACATTCAATTGTGATTCTGGACATGTGCGATTCTGGACATGTGTGAAAGCTAACTTATTGAAACACTAGGCACTTAGTGATGCATTGGAGGACTTGAAAGATGGTTATGCCACATCTAACGATGGAAAACTAGTTATTGGTTTCGTACAAGCCATCCATGCTGCGGAGAAAAGGCAAGCTGGAATAGATGCACGTGCTTTTAATGAAGAGAAGAAAACATTGAAGGTTAACTTACTCTCTAATCTATGCGAGTCATCTTAGCATTTGTTGTTTCTTTTCTGTTTATTGACGAGTTTATAATACTAATTTTAACTTTCAACGTTTGTACTAGGAAAAATATGAGAAGAAGTTGAAAGATGCAGCTGCCAGAGAACTTATGCTTGCTGAAGAATCTGCAATGTTGGACAAGGTAAAAAGGTCTTTCTTTTTTTTTCATTTTTATGAAATTTAAATTGATTTTTCTTTGTTCATTTTTGTCTTAAATACCTGGGTAGAAATAACAAGATTGCAAAAGACAGCGATAGAGGCTGCCCCATTCAAACAAATAATAATCTCTGTATGTGGGATTATAGTTTTTCTGTTCAATGTATATACATTTAACTCATTAGCTACTTGGTCTTGATTGAGAATAATAGTTCATATTTAAATTTGATAAGAACCTTGGGAGTACCTAAAAGCTAGCTGTTGTAGTTGGAGAGCCCAAAGCCTTATATACCCCACAGTGGAATCCCATACTTCCAACGTGGGAGTCATGTCCCATACCTTGCAATTGGGTCCTAACAAAATTCAATGTATGATTATATTGATTTGACTTAATAACGATCACAAAATATAATCAGAATCAAATTTGAACTATCAGCCTGTCTAGTTTGTTTCATAATTGTGACGTTTGTCCACTGATCAAATGAAACTTTTTTTTAAATGTTCTATTCTATTCTACAAATTCACCAAGTCTTAATTCCTTTTTTTATCGCAATATTTTTCAGGAGCTAAAGAGAGAGAGGGCAAAAGCAGCTCTTGCTATTAAGTCACTTCAAGAAAAGATGGATGAGAAACTAAAGATAGAACTTGAGCAGAAGGTGCGCATTAGTTTTTATTGATTGTACAAGTACTGCCCTCTACCCCTTTCCTGTATATATCTACAATATCATCTATGTGATATGATATTTGTTAAAATCAGTTGCATCATTCATAATTACAGAATATCGAAGCAGAGGAAAAGTTGAAGAAAGTTCAGGAGTTGGCTCAGGCAGAGTTAAATGCAGCCATAGCAAATGAGAAGGCAGCCCAACTTGAAAAAATGTCTGAAGCAAATATTAATGTGAGTCTTCTGCTAGAATCAATGATGAGTATAGATACACCCATATTAGTCATAGCTAACTTCAATTACTTTACAAAAAGGGATATGATTTTCAATAGGTAGCTTATAGAAGAATACAATAGCCATAATAGTGAGGCTTTTGATAGCAAGTTGAGGTCATATTTTAGCTAGTGAGGCTTGATTTAGAATTCTTATTGATGGACATACTTGTTGACTTTGTCTTAATTATCGATATATTTCATATGGCATATATCAAAGTTGAAAATTGACTTGATTCAAAAATTTCTTTCTAGATAAATGCATTGTGCATGGCATTTTATGCTCGATCTGAAGAAGCTCGTCAAAGTCATGCTGCACAAAATTTTGCTTTGGTAATCTTTTTTCTCAGTTTCTTCATGTTTTTATTTATATTTTCATCTATGGAACAGCTTTTAATGAAATATGAGTTTAATAATTTTTTATTAGTTTCCAATTCGGCTTACAAATGACCAGTTTCTTGTTATTTGTGCATGAATCCTGCAGAGAGCACTTGCACTCGAAGATGCACTGTCAAAAGGATTGCCAATTCAGAAGGAAATAGAGTTTTCACAGTCTTATCTTGAAGGCATAGATAAAGATTCGGTTCTGGATTTGGTGCTAGCATCACTTCCTGAAGAGACAAGAAACAACGGCACTGACACACAACTGCAATTAAAGCAGAAGGCAAGTTGTGTTATTGTCTGCTGTTGACTTTTTGTGTTACTTGTTCTTTATAATATAACATTGCTACATTTCTTCTGTCAATTGTTATTTTTTAACCTTGCAGTACTTTCTTTTGATTATATGCTAAATTTTGTATTCTCTGAATGCCTATAGCATGAATATGGATATCTTTAAATTGATTTCCTTACTTTTATTAGTGACCGTTCCCTCGGTTATCGATATTCAGTAATGATCATCTATTTCAAAGCCGCCATATAAATTTATGTAAAACATTTGAATTGACTGCTGAAGAAATTTGTGTAATTATTGAACATTGTTTTCAATTTCCTGAAATGCAGTTGCTGTTGCTATGTCAACTCTAGAGTGATTATTGAACATTATATAATTTTATATTTAAATGTTTCTAATTTATGTATATTTTGTTGCAGTTTGATTTCATAAAAGGTAATATACGACACTTTGCCTTCTTCCCACCAGGAGGGGGAGGTATGCTAGCACATTCTTTGGCAAGTGTAGCATCCTTGTTGAAGGTACGTATATACTTGACCAACATTGGCATTTTCATTTAAGGGTGTGCTTAATGGGAAACTATAATTTGATGGGGCAGTGAAATTGGTGCCCATTGAGATGTAATATGTACTTTGATACATTTACTACCCTTATTTCATTCCCTCTCATTTTCATCTCTATCAATTATCAAATTCATCCTGAAGTGCGAATTGTTACTCCATGTTCAGGTTAGGGAAGCTGACCAATCAGGTGATGGGATTGAATCTGTCATTAACAAAGTTGAGAGTTACTTGGCTGAAGGAAAACTTGCTGAAGCAGCAGATTGTCTAGAAGAAAGTGTCCAGGGCACACAAGCTGCAGAAATTGTTGCAGGTTGGGTGAAGCAAGCAAGAAACAGGGCTATTTCTGAGCAGGGTGTAGTTTTTCTTCAATCATATGCCAATTCCATTAGCCTTACATAATCATCAAATTTTGAATATTTACAAGACTCCGTTGATTTAATACCTAAAGTTGCCGAGATTATTTGGTTCCGCCAAGGATGCCAACGGGAATTGCCTTGACCCACAAGAAAACAAGTTAGCCTTTTACATTCATAGCAGTTGAAATTATGTGATATCTATGTAAGTCCACTGTCTTTATATCATCAGGCTCTGTATATGTTTCCCTTTCATTAATCATTAAAATGTTGCATTACTTAGTATGGAAATGTCAATAATACGCCTCAGGCGACCACGACATGGTTGGACGTCAAATTCCAATCAATGCTCTCCATACAAATAATAGTTCAGGGTGGCATCAGATGAATAAAAAGGTTCAGTTCAGGGGTGCTTTTTTTATATTTTGTCACTTTAATTAATAAAAATAATTTTAAAATTTTCTTAATCTTAATAAATAAAAAAGTAACAAAGCTAATTAACTAAATGCATAATCTATCTATCTATCTATACTATATACAAATACTATATACAATTAGGAATGAAGTCATAGTGATTGTCTTAAATGCTACTACCTCCGTTCCTTTTTACTTGTCGTTTTAAAAAAAAATATTTGTTCCTTTTTACTTGTCGTTTTGGCAATTTAGGTTATATTTTGTCTATTATACCCTCTTTTTTATTTTATTTTATTGACTAAATTTTGTATAATATTTTTTTTGTTGAAACAATATAATCTTTTAATTGTATACAAATTTTGTATGTTTTTAAATAAAGTTTGTTACAATTTTTTTAGAAATAGATAATGTTTGTGAAAAAGTATGAATTTATTGGTGGAATAAAAATATGATATATATTTAAAAAAGGGTATGATAGGAAATTTAGATGCAAAAATACACTCTCCTATTTTGGTCTTTTTTGTCTAAAACGACAAATAAAAAGGAACGGAGGTAGTAATTCACTTTTAGGCCATTTTTATATTCTTGATGCTACGTGGCTACTCATTACCAACTCACTTTTTTTTTTTTTTTGGAATAAATTAAGGAAACACAATTATTGTAGAAGATATATAGTAACAAAAAAATTGTATTATATATTAAGTTGGCAAAGACACCATTTTCTCGATAAAAAACACAATAAATAGAACTACCGTAAAACAAAACACTATAAATAATGTATTCACAAATCACAACCATTGCGATCCAAATTAAAAAATACATTTCATTTTTATATTGAAATCTCTTTATTTATATTATTTTATTTTATTTATTATTTTTATATTGAAATCTCTTTTATTGCGACCCAATGTATATGGATAAATATGCAGCAAATGTTGTTCGATTAAAATGTGTGGTAATTTAAATGGCATAAAACTAGAGAAATGGTTCTATTTTTTGTTTATGTTGGTGAAAAATTATTCTATTTTTTGTTAGGAATTAAATTAATTATTTTTTTGTAAAACATTATTATTCTTTTTAAACTATTAATCAAAGTATTAGTATTTTTTGGTACGTTTACGAAATGACAAAGTCATTGAAAATTCACACACACAAAGTGGAGTGACTTTGAACCCCTGTCATGGACGATCAGCCTAACATACAATTATAGTATTTTCTTTCAGTTGAGCTAGGACATTTAGGCCAAAGTATTAGTATTTTAACTTTCCTTCTAAAAAAATAATAATAATTTAAATTAATTTTTTTATGGTATTTTGTGGGTTGTATGTGTAAGAGTATTTTTTAACCAAAAAATGGGTATACGTATTTTCAATGAATCGAAAGAATGTTGGATTTACAAGAGAGAATATCCATGAACCTACTGCTTTAAAGTTTTTGGTGGAGATGAAGCGTCTCTCTTGTGGTCCCAAAGTATTGATTATTGTTTATACCGACGCTTTTTTGGACTGACAAAACTTAGATGCATTTCTTTATATACTTTTTGTATTGTTCTTAACATAAAATTTACTTTTATATTTATAACAAACTTTGAAAAAATTATAAATTTGAGGAATCGTAGTTTGTCATATTAAAAATTATAAGAAAAATACCTAAAGAAGTGCACCTAAATTTTGTCCTATTATTAAATCAAAATTTCATGTTCATACTTCATATCTAGGCCTCAGCTCATTCACTAATTTTGCTCAAAAATTTATTTGATATTTTTTATTTGCTCATAATTTTTCTTTTTGAAGCATTTGCGTCTAATTTAAAATATGAAGTATAAAACAAAAAAAATTATCTTTATTCTTCAAAAACAAAATTATTTTGATTCAATATAAATTTAGCCCGTGCTTGCATGGGTATACACACTAGTAATTTTATAAAGACAAAAAAGTGCGAAAAGTTTTTAAAGGGACTAAATGTAGAAAGTTCAAATGTTTATAGAGACAAAAAACTAATTTAATCCATTTTTAAAAATAATTTTTATAGTTTATTGATTTTGTGTTAAAAAAAATTTAACGAAGAGTTTAAAGTTTCACATGAAAAATGTATTTAAATTTGTTATCTTAAAATGTAATTTTAAGTATTTTATTATTTTATTACAAAATATTCAGGATCATAAAAATTCAAAAAAACTCTTAAAAAAAGTTATTTCAAATAACTTTTCACATGATAATTTTCTTAAAGATAACAGTTTGTAACAACTATGATTTTTATCAAAGGTACAAAGAAGATAACAACGCGTGGATTTGTGCCTTGTTGCTGGTAATATTATTTCAAGATAGAGATATCATACGAGCACAAGCAACCACACTACAACAAAACTGGCAAGCGGTGGCGGTTGTGCAGGCGTACAGCGGCGGTTGGAACTGCCGCTAAATGCATACAGCGACGGTTAAAAAAGCGTCCCAGAAAGAGGC
The DNA here is from genome assembly GCA_951804385.1 of Trifolium dubium. Lineage (NCBI taxonomy): Eukaryota > Viridiplantae > Streptophyta > Magnoliopsida > Fabales > Fabaceae > Trifolium > Trifolium dubium. The sequence goes on from OX638071.1 coordinate 4,723,152, forward strand.
GTCGCTAGGTCATTTAGCGGCGGTTCTGGGAAACCGTTGGTATAACCGCCGGTAGTGCATATAGCGACGGTTGCTATGATGTTTGCGGCAGTTGGAAACCGCCGCTATTGGTTCAAAATTTTCTGTACTTTTAGCGTCGGTTTAAACCGCCGCTTTTATTTTGCAATTTTTCTGTACCTTTTGCGGCGGTTCTAACCGCCGCTATTTGCAAAAAAAGATTTAAAAAAAAAAACCTTTTGATTTGCTATTTCTTTTCCCACTTTTTTTTTTTTGGTTTGCCACAATTTTCTTTTAAATGCTTTTTTTTTCCACAATTGAGACATTAAATTCCATAAATAACCACAAGAGGGTAAGTATTACAACTAAGAAAGGGAGAAATTGTACTTAAACTAAATAGTGTAACTATGTCTTAGATCTTTTACCAAAACAGCAAACAAATGCCAATTAAAGTTGGTTATACCTCATTAGCAGAATCAATTCTGTTTAACGATGTCGATGATTGAGATAAATCTTTATTGGAGATGATGTTTGATCCAACCTCACTTGTACTTCTATATGACATCCTCTCCAATTGTCTTTTCTTGGAACGACTCTTAACTATATCTTCTTTTTCATCTACAAATGAAAGAAATGTCCGCAGACGCGAAGATCCCAAACCTTGGCCAGGAGACTCAAGTTCCTCTGGACTGTGCTTCTTGTACTGCCTCAAGGTCTGAATAAGATATATTAGGAGAGCAAGAAAACATGCCAAACCGCAGACTAGATATAGGCCCCAAAAGCTTTTGAGAATGAGTTTATCCACTTCAAGCTTTGCACTTTGTGATAGACAAGCACTGCTCAAAAGGCATTTGTCATGGATTCTTTGTAAATCTCCATTTTTTGCCAACCCCAAAATGGCAGTTGACAAGTCAACTGTTAATGGTGAAACTTGTGGAAAGACCTGAAAAAAATGTTTTACATGAAATAGATAAAGACTACTAGTATTACTATATCAGTTGATAACTTTGAACAAGGGAACCAACAACTAAGCATGGTAAATTAACCTAGAACTTTACTGTAGTACCGACAAAACAAAAAACTTTAAAATGTAGATAAGATAATGATGTCCTACCAACTTTTTTGCATCCATTTTAGAGTAACATGTTGAGCTGTGATCACAACATGTTCTGTAAGACTCTTGAGTCTATTTAATATTATGAGTTGGGAATAAACTTGTAAGTTATGATTTGACACTAAACTTTTATATGTATAGGTTCTATTTCGTGTCTACTGCAGACGGTTTGATCTTATATTTGGTGCATCAATTAAGTCACTTAGAAGAAAAGTGTATCTACACTTTCTTTAAGAAAACAGGAAGGTAAAATAGAAAAGCTTGTCGTAATTCCAAAATAAATTGTAAAGACCAACCACTAAAAAGACTATAAGGGCTATGCTTATGGAGATACTTACAAATCCCCAGCCGTTTATGGTAACTCTTGACCTACAATAGAAAAATTACACCGGCTTGATAGGAAGATCTCTATGTAAGCACGCTCGTCAATGTATTCAACAACACGGCCCTTTTGGGGACCTTTCTCCAGTGCTTTCATAGTTTCATCAGGTGTTTTTAGAGGAACTAGTCTTGGATTCGTCAATCAAATAAGATCGGGCAAAAGAACCCTGCAAGTAATCGATAGGCTCTTTGCTATTTATTAAACTTTCAATTCCTTTTATAGGTGAAGGAAGTTGTTGCTCTGTGAGGATAGAAGTCAGACTTGCCGTGTAGCTCGAGTTGATTATTAGAACTACAAATAGCCATATAAGCAACACAAATCGTCCAAGAGTGCTCACTGTATTTTCCCTTACAATGTATGGAAAAGAGAAAATTAATTTACTCGAAGTCGCTTTTACTTATATATGGATCATAAGTGTTTCAGAAGACAGAGATGACACTTACTGTGAGCGAAGAACATAGTTGAAAAACTAAACCTGCCAAGTAAAACATAAATATAAGTTACAAAAATGAAGCTATAAGTAATTTCAGTTAGAAAAATGTAATATTGATATATAATTATCTCATGCATTAGTAACATAGGTTCAGTTCCAAAAAGGTTCAATATGATGAGCCAGAGAAAAGTGAGGAGATAGAGAAAAATCAGTTTTGATTACAACAAAATTGTGGCTACTTGTTTTTTAGGAGGTTCCCTAAAATCATCGTTCAGTCTATGCTCTAGAATCCAAACAACAGCTACCACTAATAGGAAATATATAGTTGTTACAGTCCACATCATTAGTGTAAATGGTGTCAAAAATGCCCAAGCATTGGAATCCGTCTTATTCACCGATGCTGCGACCACTAGACCAGACTCACTATTTGGTTGAGTAAAATCCACCATCTTTGTTCTTTCTGTAGTAATTGTAATGTCACCTACTACAACATCAAAGACATGTATGGTAAACACAAAAAAGTGGTCTCATAAAAGTAACATAAAACATCCAAACTTATGTAAAAATTGTCGGAATGATACTCACCTTGACATTTATCAGGCGCAGAAGCTCAGTGTTACTAGGATTTCTTTGACCGTCACCATATGGAATGAACTTATAGGGGACATCATAGGGCAACAAGTTTACTGCAGAAAGAAATATAATACATCAATGCAGAATCCCTTGAACGTGTTAGTGGATATTGTACCTGAGAAATAAATTCGCAGTAACTAACCCTTTTCGGTACTCCAAATTTCAACATATTTCCATTGATTGGAACAACCCAACCACGAGGTTTCACGCAGAGACAAAGACACTGTTGAAGCAAAACAGCTGGTCCGAAAAGACGACAAGAGAAAGACTAGTTTTGGTTCAAGTTAAAACAAGACTAGTTTGGTTTTAATGAATTGAAAAACCAGTTCAGTTTTTTATTCATTAAATGTACTGATTTTTTCAATTTTGGGACTTTTGGTATGGAAATTCTTAGTTCAGAATAGCATAAAAATTACTTTAGTTCCATTTCATTGGTTAATTTACTATCTTCAGTTAGAAAAGTTCTACACATGATCTAAGCTCCCAAACCCTTTAAATTTTTATTCCTTTTTAATTATTATAAAAATTATGTTTCATCATACTTATTGGATTATTCATTTAAATGGTGTTGATAGATTATTTAATTGGTATGTTTCATAAAGTCAAACTAAACTCAAAATTGTTGCATACCCTAAACTTCATAGACCCTGATGTACTTGAGATATTTAGATTTTCTTCTAAAACAAAGGTATGCACTCCAACAGTGTGGAACATTGGATAAACCCATGTTTAACCCAAAATCATCTTTGCAAAATCACCATCATCATTCAAAATCAAGCTTATAAACTGCATCCTTATGGTCCTCTCATAAGAACTGCATCCTTATCCATTTTTGACTTAAATCAGCTAATGAAATATCCTTCTTCATGATAATACAATTCAGGGAGGGAGACAAAATTCCACATATTAATCATGAATTTATTCACTGCATTCATGGACAAATCTTCCCCTAAAGCATACATGATAAGAGCATGTTCCCAAAATTGTTTTTCAGATTCAACATCTTGTTCCTCTATTATCACCTCAATTTCAACATTAATAATAACTGGCGCTGTGTACTCAATTTCAATACCATTAGAGGGTAAGCGATTACCTCTGATTATATCCACCCATGGTCGTTGTTGGTGTGCATCATCTATGGTACTGTGATTTTCTACCTCTTGGATAGGAATGGTTTCTGGAGTTGTCGCCCCCTTTCCTATGGCTTCTTGTCGATCCAATCTGTTGCTGCTATCTTCTAATCGAGCATTAGACGATGGAGAAATTTGTACCATCGACGGTGGAGTCATCACCGCCTTCTTCCGCGCCCGGCCACGACCCATTCGCTCTTCTGAAACTATTTCAAAATTATTTATGTTTGTTTAACAGTGTATATATTTCCTTATAAACACTCTCTTCTTACCACATAAATTAAACCCTTAAGTTGGTGAATCTTTTTTTTTTTTTACATTTATAATATATTGAGTCTAGTCTTTCACTGTAGCTGCTAGTAACTATTATCCTTGATTATTGCATATAAAAAAAATTAAGTTTCATGGACATTGCTACAAGTAAGCAATGATGTGGGGAAGTGAGTGAAAGATGTTATTTGTGTAAACATCTACAAAAAACTACAATCAAGGACTTTTACTTCTCAACAAAATCTATGATTCCAAGTATTCCTTTCAATAGTATCAAATGAAATAAAAACAACCAAAATAACATCAATCAATATAAGTTTTTGCACAAACGAGAGAACAACAAACCTGAGATGAAATCAATGAGCTGCTCAACGAGATAAATAGAAGCTTCGTCGGAACTTAGGGATTAGAGATCGATTAGAATGATGAACGAGTTAGGGATTTGTATTTGGAGTGACTGATTTGGAAGGAGTTAGGGATTTCGTAGGGATTTGTAGTTGCAGGAAACGACGGCGAATGAAACGGAGATACGGCGATGACGGAAACAACACTATAATTGGTGATGCGGCGATGAAGGGTGAGTCGGAGATGAAGGGTTTTGGTTTTTGGGATTGTTGGATCTAATACGCGATGAAGACAGAATGAATGAAGGGTTATGTGTCTCACTTTTTGTTTTGAATTTTTTATTATTTTAGATTAAATAAACAAAAAATGTGCAAGTAGAGGCGGTTGGAACCGCCGGTATTATATTTCAAACTGCGACAATACAAACAGCGGGGGTTTCAACCGCTGGTGATGTACCATTAACTGCGGCGGTTGAAAAACCGCCGGAATACGTTGAAAGCGGCGACGGTTATGTAAAACCGCCGCTATCCGACCGCCGCTGTAATCTTTTTTTCTAGTAGTGCCACAAAGTCTATACCAGCACTTGCCAATTTATTGAAGTCAGACGAAATAAATTATATCAACATGTACATCATCTTTTGAAAGATGTACTTCCTAGTAGTTTTCAGAAGTATCCTAAAATAAAATTGAGAACTATCCTAAATTGTTAGGCGATCAACATAAAGATTAAGAACTTTATTGTTCTTCCATTGTTGATGCACAAGTTTGTAGACCTCAATAAGTAGGTGTGGAAATGTGATTGAGAAATACTGATGGAATAGATTTCTGCCCTATCCTCCAACCAAAAATTATACTTTTGAAAGTCCAAAAAACTACTTACATGTACAATCACATGGTAGTGTTGGAAAGAATTGCGGATCAAAAGGGTCTTGACAGAGTCAAAATCATAGTAACAATCACGCTACTTTTGTATGAGGTGACTTACAAAAATAGGAGGAAGTATATCAGTCCATCTATTTTCAAAAAATGTTTATTTTACTAGCTTGTAAGCGTTTAAGCTTAACACTCTCCAATTTATTGCTTACATCAAGCACCATTGGCCTAAAGTTAAAATAAAGATAAATTTTTTGCTTATAATTTATTTGGTTTACAGTTTCTTATTAAATTAAAATAAAGTGTTCACTTAACTAACTATTAGGTTTTTTTTTTTGAGCTATCCTTGTGTTAATTTTTTTTTACAAAATAAATTTTCACATACCAAGGGTTTAATGAAATGAGTTAAACCCGTTCTTTATCGATTCGTATATAGAATATATAAAAAGTGTAAATAAGTGTTTTTTTTATATTTTATAATTGTGCCAATAAGTGCTTTATTTTACAGCCAAAATAAATTTGCAATATTCGTGAAATGATAAAATTATAGAGAATGATCTAGCTATCATCGTAGAAAACAAAACAAAACAATTACCAATTTAATTAATTTTTCTTAACATTGCACATGATTGCCTTTATTTTTTAAAGGAAAAATAATATAAAACGAAAACATTGTTGTTTGGTTTCAATCATTTTTTCATATCATAGACCGGTGACATATCAACTTCTGATATGTGAGATTATATTCGGGAAATGGAAAGAAAGTAGACCCTCTTGTAAATATATTGTCTGAGATGTTTATTATAGTGTTTTCATTCCACAAGGATTAATTAATTATTTGATTAATACTACTACAAATATAAAGTATAAACCAAACAAGTAAGTGGTGTTTTAGCTAGCTGAAATGTCCCAATCAGTGGGGAGAACATTAACAGCAAATGCTTACGGTGCAAATAACATGACTCGTTCGTTATTTGCTGCTGCTTGAATTGACCACATAATTATAATTTATATCTAACTCAATTGCTAATACAGCTTGTCCAAATCCAAATAATAACTCGAAATGTTTAAAAGACGATTATACTATACACACATGCTTTAGCTAACCAAAATCAGTAAGGAACAGACGCATAGACTTGTTAATTAATTGGGATAATTTTTCAAATGGATGAAAGAGCTCATCCATTTACTGTCCAATAACCCAAACCTATGTGATAAAAAATCAAGGTTTTACTGTCCAATAACCCACTAATCTGTACACCAATCGCACAGTGCATTATTAGGGGTCCAACTCCTCACATTAGCACAAGAAGAATTCAAACATGTTACTTTAGAGACTTATAAATGAGCAAATTCTAAATTTTAAGTCTACATGAACCTATAGAGTTTCCACTATAGTTAAAAATGTTAGAATATGACAATAGCTCTTTACATTATTTTTTTTCTCTTAAAATTTTATTTTCATTATTTAAAATAATCTTCTATAACGTTATTGAACGGTAAATATAAACACTTTTATCATTGAAAATTCAAACATTAATTTACCATATTTTAATAGATCAATTCATTCAACTATACTTAATTCAAACTTAACTCTTGGACGAGAAAACTCCAATTTCAAATAAATGTTTAAAGTAAGAGGACACATCTCAATCAAAATTAATCAAAATTCTTTTTTTTTTTTTTTAGTTTCAACATCTCTAAATCTCTTAGACCAAGTGTGAGAGTCAACCTCATTCTCTTAGACTAAGTGTTGATACTTTTTGTCACTTTAATCAATAAAATAATTTTATTTAATAAAATAAATAGATAATCTTTTATTTATTTTAAAATTTTCTTAATCTTCTTCATACAAAAAAAGTAACAAAGCTTATTTTTACTATTGAGTAGAGTAGAGTAGAGTAGAGTGAATATGAAGGCGACGCCAACATGTGAGTATCCAAGCTTCGACTTGGCACCTGTCGGTGGACCGATCCAATCACACACCGTCAAAATTTTCATACTATACTCTCACTCTTTCATGAACATGAACATGAAAATGGAAACGTAAGACACAATCAAATTAACAACAAAAGTTAAAAATAAAGCAATAACAAACAACTTCTTTAATATAACAATAAGGTACAACTATTTTTCTTTCTCTTTCTCTTTCTCCAACCATAGCCAAAGGGTCACTGTTTTGCTCTTTGTCTCTCTCTCTTTCTTCTTATCTTCTACCCAATTCAATTCACATAGATTGATGCATTTTCATTCATTCAAGGTTTCTAATTTCTACTACTTTTACTACTTACATTACTATGTTACACTTTCTTTGTTGATCTGAGCTACTTTTGATTAGATTATTTTATTGTTCTTGCATTGATGATTTCATTTTCAGCTTCAGATTTGTGATTTACATTTTCTCATGTTTCTTAGTTTTGTAGGAGTGAATCTTCAGTGTAGATCTGAAGAAGGGTCTCATCAATTTTGAACTGAAGTGATTAGAACAAGAAGCTAAAGCTGGCTACCACACTCTCTTGGAGGCATTCTGCCAACAATGGCAGCAGCCATGCTTCCACTGATCTGGTTAGTACCTTCATACATAAAAAAAAAACATTTTTTTTTTCCTTCTTTTTTTTGTGCTATGACCCATCAATTCAATCCACTGTTCCATGATTTGGGGTTCGTAAAGTTTACAACTTTAAAAGGGTTATGAATTATGATCAGTGTAAGCATTTAGTAATATGCAATTTATGGATCTTATGCTCAGCTGGTTACATCTGGATATTTTCTGTTTAATTCAGATTAGTTTCCTATATTGTACTAGATTTTAGACAGTATTAGAAAGATCAAAGAAAATATGAGATTTAAACCAGTAATATAGTCCCCACTTTCATGTTACTTATCTTAAATGTTCGTTAGAAACATATCGATGACAGTTTTGTAGATTTGGAGAAGTATAGTTATGAAAATGACAAGAAATATTTATTGTAGGGTAATTGACATTATCAGCTGGCTTGAGCAATTCATGCAGGGGGGAAACATTTATTGTAGAATAGGCGTTTTTAACCGATCAATGTAACTTGGTGGGTGCAGGGCAAAACTAAAAAAGTTTAATTTTTTTGATTAAGAATATTATAATCAAGTTGTGATATAGGCTGGTTTATGTATTATTCGTTAAATCCTGATCTTTCGTTTTATCTTCCCTTTCTTATAGAACACATGACTTAATTTTCCACACCTCACTGGCTTTAAGAGTAGGACAAAGAAAAAGCATGATATTTTTTTTATATTCCCATGTGGTTTTTTATTTTAAATATTTTAGTTGAAGTATTCAGAAATATAAATTGAAAACACATCGTTTGACATTCTCCACCTTCATTATTTTGTTTGCAGGATAGGAATGGTGATGGGAAGGCTCAAGATTCAGAGCCCCCAACTCCCCATTCTGTTATGAAGATGGGATTGAGGTTGGTTACAAGTTACAACTTCAAATATACCTTTTTTTCCTTCCATACACTAATATTTTACAAACTAATAAAATCAGTGATGAATTACATGCAATGCATCTAGAATAGAAAATGTAATTTCTTTTAGTTGATACATTTTGTGCTTTAGTGTCTGTCTATTCTTCTGCTTATAGCCAAGTAAGGCAAGTGTCTAACATGTGTGTGGTACCTCTTGCAATATTGTTTTTATTATCAAATATAAAATATTTCTGTTAAACAATGTTATATAACACGTGTTAAGGTTCTTTTTGTATCTGACAATATATTTTTTTTGAAAAAGAAAAATAAATTATATTAAATAAACTATCAATAGTCAATATTATATATATTTGAATTTAATGCTTCAATATATGATTTATCAATAGTCATACTTGTATGCACGAAATTTCGGCATCTTACGTTCTTAACTGGTCTGCACTTGCAGAGATCGTAGTAGCAGCATGGAGGATCCAGATGGGACATTAGCTAGTGTTGCCCAATGCATTGAGCAGCTGCGACAGAGCTCGTCTTCTGTGCACGAGAAAGAGTATTCCTTAAGGCAGTTATTGGAACTTATAGATATGCGTGAAAATGCATTTAGTGCTGTTGGATCTCACTCTCAGGCAGTTCCAGTACTTGTTTCCCTTCTCCGGTCTGGTTCGTTGAATGTGAAGATCCAGGCAGCAACTGTTTTGGGCTCACTTTGCAAAGAAAATGAACTGAGGATAAAAGTCTTGCTTGGTGGGTGTATTCCTCCATTGCTTGGTCTGCTGAAGTCAAGTTCTACTGAAGGTCAAATTGCTTCTGCAAAGACTATATATGCTGTCTCCCAAGGTGGGGTGAAAGATCACATTGGTTCCAAAATATTTTCAACTGAAGGAGTAGTACCAGTGCTTTGGGAGCAGTTGCGAACTGGTCTGAAAACTGAAAACGTAGTTGAAAGTTTACTGACGGGAACATTGAAAAATCTCTCCAGCAATGCTGAGGGATTCTGGAATGCAACAATTCAAGCTGGAGGAGTGGACATATTAGTGAAGTTATTGGCAACAGGGCAGCCTAGCACCTTAGCCAATGTTTGCTTTTTGCTTGCTGCTGTAATGATGGAGGATGCATCTGTTTGTTCGAAGGTTTTGAATGCAGAGGTGACTAAACAACTCTTGAAACTATTAGGCCCTGGTAATGATGACCTCGTTAGAGCTGAAGCAGCTGGTGCTCTTAAATCTCTATCTGCTCAGTGCAAAGACGCGAGGCGGGAGATAGCCAGTTCTAATGGCATTCCTGCTTTGATCAATGCTACCATAGCTCCTTCTAAAGAGTATATGCAGGGTGAGTGTGCTCAAGCATTACAAGAGAATGCTATGTGCGCTTTAGCAAACATCTCTGGTGGTTTGTCTTATGTCATATCTAGCCTCGGTCAAAGTCTTGAATCATGCTCTTCCCCTACCCAAGTTGCCGACACTTTAGGGGCTATTGCGTCAGCTCTTATGATATATGATAGCAAGGCAGAATCTACCAAACCATCAGATCCTTTGGTGGTCGAACAGACATTACTCAAACAATTCAAACCTCGTTTGCCCTTCCTTGTGCAAGAACGGACAATTGAAGCTCTAGCTAGTTTGTACGGCAATCCCATAATCTCAACTAAACTAGAAAATTCTGATGCAAAACATTTGCTTGTCGGTTTGATAACAATGGCTGCCAATGAAGTGCAAGATGAGCTTATAAAAGCTCTGTTGACACTATGCAAAAGTGAAGGCAGCCTGTGGCGCGCAATTCAGGGCCGTGAAGGAGTTCAGCTATTGATATCTCTTCTTGGTCTTTCATCAGAACAGCAGCAAGAATGTGCAGTTGCCTTGCTTTGCCTTTTAACAAATGAAAATGATGAAAGCAAATGGGCAATTACTGCTGCTGGTGGTATACCTCCACTTGTTCAAATTTTGGAAACAGGATCTGCAAAAGCAAAGGAAGATTCGGCAAGAATCCTTAAGAACTTGTGCAATCATAGTGAAGATATACGTGCTTGTGTTGAAAGTGCAGATGCTGTTCCTGCATTGTTGTGGCTATTGAAGAATGGAAGTCCTAATGGGAAGGATATTGCAGCAAAGACCATAAATCATTTAATTCATAAATCTGATACTACGACTATTAGTCAGCTTACAGCGTTATTGACAAGTGACCTTCCTGATTCTAAGGTATATGTTTTAGATGCTTTGAGAAGTATGCTCTGTGTTGCTCCCCTTAGCGACATTTTACGTGAAGGTAGTGCCGCTGGTGATGCATTTGACACCATGATAATGTTGTTGAGCTCCACCAAGGAAGAAACTCAGGCAAAATCTGCATCAGCCCTGGCTGAAATATTTGAAGCAAGAAAAGATTTGCGTGAAAGTAGCATTGCCATCAAAGCTCTTTGTTCAGCCATGAAATTGCTTAATGTTGAATCCGAAAGTATCCTAATGGAATCTTCAAACTGCCTGGCTTCAATATTTCTTTCTATCAAAGAGAACAAGGATGTAGCAGCTGTTGCTAGAGATGTATTATCCCCACTAGTTTCACTAGCTAACTCTTCGATTTTGGAAGTGGCAGAAATGGCTATAGGTGCTGTAGCAAATCTTATTTTGGATACTGAAGTAGCAAAGAAAGTTGTTACAGAAGAAGTTATCTTGCCTGCTACTAGAGTATTGAACGAAGGCACAGTTTCTGGAAAAACTCATGCTGCAGCAGCAATTGCTCGCCTTTTACATTCTCGGAAAGTTGATGATGCTGTTACTGATTGTGTGAATCGTGCTGACACTGTTCTGTCATTAGTATCATTTTTGGATTCTTCTGTCAATGGATCTATTGACACGTCAGAGGCTTTAGAAGCACTTGTCATTCTGTCCAGATCAGAAGAGACCGGTGCAAATATTAAACCAGCATGTGCAGTTTTAGCTGAACTCCCTAAAAGCTTAATCCCAATAGTCCAGTGCATTGCTAATTCGACACCGACATTGCAAGATAAAACAATTGAGATTTTATCTAAATTATGTAAAGATCAGCCGGTTGTTTTAGGAGATACTGTTGCTTCTGCCTCTGGATGTATATCTTCAATAGCTAAAAGAATAATTAGTTCCACAAATGCGAAGGTCAAAATTGGTGGTGTTGCGCTCCTTATTTGTGTTGCAAAAGAAAACCATCAGAGACTGGTGGAGGATCTCAATATATCAAACTTGTCTGTTAACCTTATTCAGTCTCTAGTTGATATTCTTATTTCTGCACAGTCTTCTTTGGGTAATCCTGGTGATGATGATGACAAGGAACCCATCAGCATATGCAGGCATACAAAAGAAGACACCAATGGCCGTGAATCCAAAACTGGAACTTCCATTATAAGCGGTGTTGACTTAGCTATATGGTTACTGTCTATTCTTGCTTGTCATGACGAAAAAAATAAAACTGCAATAATGAAGGCTGGAGCAATTGATGTTGTCACCGAAAGGATCTCAGATCGTTACTCACAATATTCTCAGGTATTCAAGTGTCTTTTACCAATCTATCAAGAAGAAATAAATTGACAGTCAATCTGATTCTGATCTTAGTTATTACTTAATAGGGAAAATTATGCTTAAACCTCCAACTCTCCTCCACTCAATTTTTTGTTTAAAACAAGATTTAGTACACTGAGTTCTTAATTATAACTTACACCTATCAAGTTTCAGAATCTCTGGAATTAATTATTAAACTGTACCCCCTTGATAAAACATTGCATTTGATCATTTTCTCACTTAAATTGCATAGAATTTTCCAAGGTGAATTTGTTTTTTATCTTCTGAAACATATATGTTGAGGATATATACAGTAGAAGACAGTATGATTTTCGTTGTAAACAGTAGAAAACCTGAAGAGTCAAATGAGTTAAGAGGATGGGACAACAAAAAGCATATAAAATAGTGAGGGAGACTGTGAAGAAGCCAATAATTAAAGTATTAATGTTATATAAACTAATAATTTTTAATATCACTATTCTTTTTCTGAAAGTTTTTTAAGCAAATAAATAAATTTAAGCTGTACAACTAAGTTTACAGAAGTAGTTAGAGATAATCATTTTATAACACACAATGCTAAAATTTTCCTTGTACCGTAATCAATTCCTGAATCTAAATTTTGTGTAAAAGTATGTTTTTACATTCTTTTTAATATTATTTTTTTTATTTCGGGGAGATGAATGTGACTTTTCCTAGTAAATATTCATTTATTTACACATAAATACATCCTTAGTTTTAAAAGTGAAACATGCATGAACCCTCTTAATGCATGAAATAGTAAGATAGCAGATTACTATAACGCTGTTTGCTTATTTATGGTGAACCTGCAGATTGACAACAAAGAAGATAACAGCGCGTGGATTTGTGCCTTGTTGCTGGCATTATTATTTCAAGATAGAGATATCATACGGGCACATGCAACCACGAAGTCTGTACCAGCACTTGCCAATTTATTGAAGTCAGACGAAACAGAGAACAAATATTTTGCTGCACAATCAGTAGCCAGTCTTGTTTGCAATGGTAGTAGGGGAACACTTCTGTCTGTGGCAAATTCTGGGGCAGCAGGTGGACTTATCTCTTTGCTTGGCTGTGCTGATACCGATATACAAGATCTTCTCGAATTGTCTGAGGAATTTTCTTTAGTCCGTTATCCTGATCAAGTGGCTCTAGAGAGGTTGTTTAGAGTTGATGATATAAGAGTTGGCGCCACTTCTCGGAAGGCGATGCCTGCCTTAGTTGATCTTCTCAAACCAATTCCGGATCGCCCAGGTGCACCATTTTTAGCTCTCGGGCTTTTGACTCAGCTTGGTAGAGATTGTCCGTCAAATAAAACTATAATGGTAGAATCTGGGGCTTTAGAGGCTCTTACGAAGTATCTTTCCCTTGGTCCACAAGATGCAACTGAAGAAGCTGCTACAGATCTGTTGGGGATTCTGTTTAGTAGTGCGGATATACGAAAACACGACTCTGCTTTTGGCGCTGTTAATCAACTTGTAGCTGTTCTACGTTTAGGAGGAAGAGGTGCAAGGTATAGCGCTGCAAAAGCATTGGAAAGTCTATTCTCTGCAGATCATATTAGAAATGCTGAGATTGCTCGACAAGCTGTTCAACCCTTGGTAGAAATTCTTAATACTGGTTCAGAAAGGGAGCAGCATGCTGCAATTGCTGCATTGGTTGGGTTACTGAGCGAAAATCCATCACGAGCACTTGCTGTTGCAGATGTTGAGATGAATGCAGTGGATGTTCTTTATAAGATCCTTTCGTCAAATTGTTCAACGGACCTCAAAGGGGATGCTGCTGAATTATGTTGTGCTCTTTTTGGAAATACAAGGATTCGGTCCACAATGGCTGCTGCACGATGCATTGAACCACTAGTCTCTCTCCTTGTAACCGAGTTTAGTTCTGCTCATCATTCAGTTGTTCGGGCATTGGATAGGCTTGTTGATGACGAGCAACTGGCTGAATTAGTTGCTGCAAATGGGGCAGTTGTTCCTCTTGTTAGTCTACTGTCTGGTGGAAACTATGTACTTCATGAGGCCATTTCCAGAGCTCTGGTCAAGTTAGGAAAAGACAGACCTGCTTGTAAAATGGAAATGGTAAAAGCTGGAGTCATTGAAAGAATACTGGACATCTTACATGAAGCACCTGATTTTGTGTGTGCAGCTTTTGCAGAACTATTGCGTATATTAACCAATAATGCTACCATAGCTAAAGGACCGTCGGCTGCTAAAGTTGTTGAACCCTTGTTTTTGTTGTTGACAAGACACGATTTTGGGCCCGACGGACAGCACAGTGCAATGCAGGTTTTGGTTAATATCTTAGAACATCCAAAATGTCGTGCTGACTATTCATTGATTTCTCACAAAGTTATTGAACCGCTTATCCCTTTGCTCGATACACCGATAACAATAGTGCAACAGTTGGCTGCTGAGCTTCTTTCACATCTGCTCCTAGAAGAACATCTTCAGAAGGATCCAGCGACACCGAAAGTAATTGCCCCTCTTATAAGAATTCTCAGTTCTGGTTTACCTTTATTGCAGCAGAGAGCTGTAAAGGCCCTAGTTAGTATTGCTCTAACATGGCCAAATGAAATTGCCAAAGAGGGAGGTGTTGTTGAGATTTCCAAAGTGATATTGCAAGCTGATCCTTCTCTTCCTCATGCTTTATGGGAATCTGCTGCATCTGTTCTGTCAAGTATTTTGCAATTTAGCTCAGAATTCTACTTGGAAGTGCCTGTTGCTGTGTTGGTAAGGTTGCTTCGATCTGGCTCAGAGAGCACAGTTATCGGTGCGTTAAACGCTCTTCTAGTTTTGGAAAGTGATGATGGAACTAGTGCAGAATCTATGGCTGAAAGTGGTGCAATAGAGGCTCTCTTGGAGCTCCTAAGATCTCATCAGTGTGAGGAAATTGCCGCACGACTCTTAGAAGTATTGCTGAACAACGTAAAGATCAGAGAAACGAAAGTTACTAAATCAGCCATCTTACCGTTATCGCAGTATCTATTGGACCCACAAACCCAAGCACAGCACGCAAGGTTATTGGCAACTTTGGCTCTTGGGGATCTATTCCAGAATGAGGCTCTTGCTCGAACAGGTGATGCAGTTTCTGCGTGTCGTGCCTTAGTGAATGTGCTTGAAGACCAACCGACAGAAGAAATGAAAGTTGTAGCCATATGTGCTTTGCAAAATCTTGTGATGTACAGCCGACCAAATAGAAGAGCAGTTGCAGAGGCCGGTGGTGTTCAGGTTGTATTGGATCTGATAGGTTCAAGTAATCCTGAAACTTCTGTTCAGGCTGCGATGTTTATTAAACTTCTGTTCTCAAATAATACAATTCAAGAGTATGCTTCTAGCGAAACAGTCAGAGCAATTACTGGTGAGTTTTATCTTTGCTTATTGTTAGAACATACGAAAGTTATTCATGAGATATATACGACACTATTACAATATATAAAATGTCTCTTCAGATTGATGTGTTTTAGCATGGTCTAACAGTATTTTATTTCATGTAGCCACTATTGAAAAAGATTTATGGGCGAGTGGAACTGTGAACGAGGAATATCTGAAAGCATTAAATTCTCTACTCAGCAACTTCCCACGACTGAGAGCTACCGAACCGGCAACACTTAGTATTCCCCATCTCGTAACATCCTTAAAGACAGGTTCAGAGGCTTGTCAGGAAGCTGCCTTGGATGCACTTTTTCTGCTAAGACAAGCTTGGTCAGCATGCCCTGGTGAAGTTTCAAGAGCTCAGTCAATTGCAGCTGCAGATGCTATTCCTTTCCTGCAGTACTTAATCCAGTCCGGTCCGCCTCGGTTTCAGGAGAAGGCGGAATTTTTATTGCAGTGTTTGCCAGGGACATTGGTGGTGATTGTCAAGCGTGGTAACAATATGAGACAGTCTGTTGGAAACGCTAGTGTGTACTGCAAGATTACTCTTGGCAATAATCCGCCAAGGCTAACCAAGGTAATTTTTTGTTTATTTATGTTTTCACATTTATCTATTTTCTTTCAATATTTCACATAGCTTTGATTTGACTAAAGGTCTTTTTTTAGATTTATATATGTTTTCAGATTTATCTATTTTCTTTCGATATTTAACATTAGCTTTAAAATAGCTTTGAATTTTTTAATAGACAAATGTTAGTAGTATATTACTATTTTCTCCTTCACCGATCCTTTAATTGCTTCGACTCCTTTAACTCTTATCTTAGCTCGAACCATTTGAGCTATCCTACCCCTCGAAATAGCTTTGACTTAATTGTTGATTTACAACTTCAATGTTCTAATAGTATATAGAACTTCATTGTAAAAAAAAGAAAAAAAGATCTTCGTTGTAGTTTTATTTTTGTGGTGAAACTTTTTATTATTGCGCAATCGTCGTGAAACTTTTTGACTATTCTAAATTGCTGATATCGATGATGATGTCTTGATCAGGTAGTCTCAACTGGTCCTAATCCTGAGTGGGAAGAGAGCTTTACATGGTCCTTTGAGAGTCCACCAAAAGGCCAGAAACTTCATATTTCTTGCAAAAATAAGAGCAAAGTGGGAAAGGTAAGTACAATTGAAATCTAATTATTGCAGTTAACACTTAACAGTATATTTAACTTCAAGTGTCTTTGTTATACACTTGCACTTAACTGTTCGAGAGGTGACAGTTCAATAATAAAAATTTAACTTTATAATTTTACAAGGGATAGAGGTCAAATCCTCTCTGAGACAGTTGTAAAATGACCATTAGTGCAACCTTAATAAATAATAATTTTCTCACTTCCCAATCTTTTTATAAAAAAACTTGCACTTAACCTGTATGTTGTGATTTGTGGACAGAGTAAATTTGGGAAAGTTACGATCCAAATTGATCGAGTGGTAATGCTCGGAGCCGTAGCTGGCGAATACACTCTTTTGCCTGCAAGTAAAAGTGGACCACCAAGGAATCTGGAAATAGAATTTCAGTGGTCTAATAAAGCAAGTGATACAACAACTGATACAGTTCAACAATAAGGAACAAGCTGTGAAAAGGAAATTTTTTGGATTTTTGTTTTTTTCCAAAGAAATCATGTGTATATAGCTGTTGTTAATTTTATTTTTGGTCTATAGTGAAAAACAGAATATTTTCCTTTTGTCATAATATTCTTTTGTAACTTGATTCTTCATTTCCTAGGATAAACACTAGGGGGTATGAAGATCATGCTTGCTTTGTGTTTTTTGTATGATTCTTTGTGTGTTCTCAAATCAAAGTAGAGTAGTGAGTCTGTTGTTCTATGCTTTTGTTTGGGACTGTACAAGTACAACTTTGATGTATAATAACATAGATATAAAGATTGTTGTGTGCTTACATATCATAATAACTTGATCAATATCTTTTTATAAACAATGTCTTCCTTTTTTTGGGTTATCATATTGCTAAGAAATTTTCACCGCTCTTAATGATGATTGATCTCCATCAGAAAATCTGGGGCATACAAGGTGGGTTTTCCCTTCCTCAACTGAAAACAATGTCTTCTTTTATAATATTATTAAAGTATTACCATGAAATGTAAAAAAAAAAAAAAAGTATTACCATGAAGGGAGTGATTATGGTGCATAACCTTTTTCCTTATGCACTATGCATAAGTAATGAAAATTGTTTAATGTATTCTTAGATTGCTTAGTACACCTCTCAGATTACTTAGCGTACCCCTCAAATTTCTAGCTCACCCTCTAATAACTTGAGGGTGCGGTAAACAATTTGGAGGTGCGCTAGAAATTTAAGGGGTGCACTAAGCAATCTAGAGTATTTATGCACGGTGTATAAATATATGGCTTATGCATCATAACTTGTGTCGTCCCTATATAGTTTTAGGACGAAGACGGGAGAGAATCTCCTAATAGTGTAGAACGAGAAATAAAATGATACTCTCCATCTCGCTTTATTGGTAACTTTTTTAATGTTATATCATGCAAAAATTATCTCAGATGCATCCATATTTTATATTTTTCTCTCATCTATATTTTTGAGTTTGGTAGTTCTATTTCACCTCTTTATATTTTTTCTTTTAAGAAGTTTAATACGTAGTTAATTATCCTGTATTATGTTGCCTTTTATTTCTATGAACAGAAAATGAAAAAGAAAAATTTAGAAAAAAAAGTTTAAAACGTTACAAATAAATAAGATGAATGACCAATTTGAAACGAAAAAAAAAAGATAAAAACTAAAAATGTTAAAATAAATCAAACGTTAGTTGGTCTAGTGGTGGTGATTGGCGCATAACTTGATGGGAATAATCACGATTCGATCCCCGCAACTGTGTTTAAAAGGAGATTGTAACCACTTTAATGTCAGAACTCGCATTGAACTTTGAACTACTAGAGTCTTCTTCTCGTAAGATCCAGAGAGTGAAAAAAATTGTTATAAATAAGATAAAAGATTAATTTAGAAAAAATAAAAATAAAAGATCGAAGTGTTATAAATAAATAAAATAAATAAATGATCAATTTAAGAAAAAGAAAAGCAAATAAAAGATTTGAGTAAAAAAAAAAAAGATAAAAGACTAAAGTTTATTTATATATAAATGAGTTAAATGATAAACCCTTAAACCTTAGCCTACAAGAAACATTAACGAATCAAAGTTCCTAAACCCAGCGATTACGACGGTGGTTTTCGTCTTCTCTTTTAACTCTGATCCATCCTTATTTTCCTCTATGGGAAATCTCGTATCTTTGATTCTATGGGCAGTCAACGGAATAGTCAACGAAAATAATGTCAAACCACGTAAAACAAGAACAAGAAAAAACAAGAGAAATCTCATATCTTCTTCTTCAATGGCGGCGAATGCAAAGGAGAACCTGCCTCCGGCGACAATCGATGGTGTGGTAGTAAACAACGAACAGAAGAAGATTGTCAAACGTAGAAGACGAAAGAAAGAAAATGTCATATGTCATTCTTCTTTTTCTTCTTCTTCTTATTATTCTCCATTGGCCAATCCAATCCATGGTGGAGTAAACAAAAAAAAGAAGATTAATGTCGAACCTGCTATAATAACAAGAAAACTCACACCTTCAGAGGCGAAAGAAATGGAGGAGAGCCCAGCTTTCGCGAGAATCTATGGAGCATCAGACACCGAACATAGGGCTATGGTTGATCTACTAAACAAGAGGATTCTCAATTCTAGAAAATCTTCTTCTTCTTCTTCAATGGAGAATGCAAAGGAGAACCAACAGAAGAAGAAGGATGCGGTTCACCAACCATACAAGAAAGGAAATCTCACTTCTTCTTCTTCTTCTTCAATGGCGAATGCAAAGGAGGACCACCCGGCTGTGGTGACAATCTATGGAGGATCAGACAACCAACATGAGGTTGACCTACTAAATATGGCAAATGCAAGGAACATCCCGGCTGTGGTGTACCTCTATGGAGGAATAGACAACATACGGACGAACAGGAAGAAGATTGTCAAACCTAGAACAGGAAAGGAAGGAAATCTCATATCTTCTTCTTCTTCAATGGCCAATGCAAAGGAGAACGTGATGTTTGGAGTATACACCGAACAGATTGATGATATTCACCAATCACAGAAGATTGTCAAGAAATACCCAACCATGACCAAAGTGTTGGGCAAATTCAAGCTCAGTGTCCTTGGAGCACAATTTTTTTCATCTGAAGTCATTGTCATGCAGTCTAAGTATAACAACACAGGAAAGACTACATTTCTCCGCTTGCTGGTATGACTGTACCCCTCCGTCCTAAATACATCAATTTTCTCTTATATCTTGGGACGCAGGAAATATGTATTTATGTATGTATGTACTGTTATTCCCTCCGCCTTATTTATAAGCGAAAATTATGAATCTAAAAAGTATCTTTTTTTTTTGTATTACTCAGGCTGGTTTATTGAAGCCCGACACTGTAGAAGTAAACATGGAAATGCCTCAATTTAATGTTTCATACATGCCTCCCAAGATTAACCCTGTGTCAAGATCAACTGTGAGACACATGCTGCAACAAAGAATTACTCATGCATACAATGATCCCTATTTTGTATCAAATGTTATGCAGCCGCTTCTTATCGAACAGTTAATGGACCAACAAGTTGTCAATCTTTCATATGGAGAGTGCCAAAGAGTTGAGTTGTGTCTCTGTCTTGGAAAGCCTGCAGATATCTATTTGTTAGATGAGCCAACTGCACATCTTGATCCTGAACTGGGAATGGCTGCTGTCAAAGCCATCAGGGGATTTATCCATCACGCAAAGAAAACCGCTTTTGTGGTTGAACCCAATTTGAAAAGAGCACTTTACATTTCCGACAGAGTAATTGTTTTTCAGGGTAAACCTACAATTCGCTGTAGTGCTGATGTTCCGCAATTCTTCTTTTCTGTAAGTTTCTTCTTTTCTTTCTATTCATGAATGATTGTTAAAATTTAAATGTAATTTTATGATATATGCTGCTGCCTGATTATCTGTGCTGTTGCAGCATCTTACAGATGAAGAGTGGTTGATAGTTGAAGACGGATCATACAGAGGATACCACTAGTATCATTGAAAGATAATGGAGAGAAGGCATTGGAAGGAAGGATCATGCGGGCTGCAGTTTAGTTACTCTGCATTACAAGTTCTTATTTTTGTTTGGATAAGTTTTGGGTTGTTACATATGAGCAATACTCAAAACAGTTTCTTTTTCTTAAGAAGTTGTATTCTTATGACTTATGTTTGGATGTTTTTCATGTATTGGATCTTGAAGGGAAAAGTAGATCATAATTTGTTGATGTTGGCAATGTAGATGTTTTCATAATTTGTTCTTTTTGTTATTTATATGTTTTGGAATGTTTAAAATGATGATATGCATTCTGGTCTTTAAAAAATATCATTTGGTTCAAATTTTAAACTATGATCTTGTTGACACTGTCACCACTATCACACTTCACACTTTTGGTAACATTCATGCTCTACATGTGTTAAGATATTACTAGAAAGTCTAGTAATGGGGCTATGGTGACAATGACTTGCAGAAGCCGAAGTTACGAAAAACTGAGATAAGGTACATAGGTCAAAATTTCTGAGAGTTTGTGTCTCACTAGGAACTGAAGCTATGTTTGGCTATATTGTACTGTATCAGATATTTTTTGTAGTTGGCCTTTCATGGAAGATATCTACCATTTTGAAACACCAAGGTTTTCAAACCTAGCAAAGTTTACATTTAGTAAAAAATTATGTAAGATAAAGCATGTAACTTACCCGTCTGTCTTTACTAATTTACTTATCAACATTTTCATGGTGTAAGATAAAGTAGTATTGAGTTTGTGACAACATTTTCACGGTGTGCAGCACCATTTTGATGGTTTTGTCATTGGTTTCAAGGTTAGCAGTTTCATGGTCCTCTTTTTATGTATTTTCATTACATCATACGTAAATATGTCCCGTTCTTCATTAGTTTACTTGTCAGTTTGAGCGAAGCCCTTATTTTATAGGCTTGTTCGATTTGAGTGAATTCAATTCTTGGGCTTGAGAAAGCAAGAGAAGGTTGTTTCAACAGGGATGCAAATTACTGAGGGTGGAATCAAAGATCAGTCTGCTTTTGATAAAATTTTAGCCGATGACACTTTTGAAAACGAATCCATAGAAAATTGTACTCTGATTGCAAATAATTCCAACACGGATCTTGAGATTTGAGAAGGTCCCAATTTCCACAGCTACAAAGGGGATGATGGGTCCATCAGATGTGTTTCCAACTGTGGATCCAGTTAGGGCAATCCTTGAACACTTGGTTGATCCAATGCTGCCAGCATAGCCTTCTACTCGTGATGATCCTCCACTATCTCAACAGCATAGCCTTCTATTATTAGCTTAAATAGAACAACATTTGAACAGAAGAAAATAAATATTAATATACTTTTTTAAGAATACTTTTTTAAGAATGCTATTTCATCCTTATTTTCAATGGTTTTGTTAGACCATGTGTGGTTCTCATTTTAATTGGCTTCATCTATAAGCAATTAAGCTTGTGGACTCTATTATATCCTTCGTCATTAAGTTTGCTTTATGGCACCTATACAATCTTTGACTACTTCCAAGCCTTATACCTTCTGCTTGTTGCATGTTGGATGTGTCACTTGAAGCCTTGATTTCTTCATTCCTAAGCATTGGTTTCTTGCCTATAAATATGGCATAGCACGAAGGCTAGCTCATTTATTCATACACACAATTATCACTATAACTTAGTGTTGAGTGATTAGTTTCGGTGAAGAATTCTTGTTCTACTAAAAAGGTTTAAATTGCAAAGGAATGGATTTTGGGCGCTACATCTGTTTATATCTCCATCTCTGCGCGATAATCAGAAAATTACACACTTTACCACGCATTCAGCAAGCCATCATATGATAAACAAACACAGCTGATAATCTATTCCTTCTTTGGTAGTTGAATGCATGGACATCGCTTATATCAGTTCTGCGACGTTGCCTCTGAATGAGACTTTTCCCGTAATTATCACTTGAGCAGCCGAGCCTACTCGTTGTTGAAGAGGGAGATGACTATAATTCCCAAATGACTTTGTCATGACCGGTTTCCCGAATATCCTCAAAGTAATCTAACATCTGATGATCCTTGTAAAGAGTCTGCGGTGCAGTCTGATGGGATTGTTGGTATAAAAAGCACAGAAACAGGTGTTTCCCTAAGACCGGAAGAGGCAATTCAACATACATCAACATCTAGGCAATTCAATTGTGATTCTGGACATGTGTGAAAGCTAATTTATTGAAACACTAGGCAGTAAGTACTTAGTGATGCATTGGAGGACTTGAAAGATGGTTATGCCACGTCTAATGACGGAAAACTGGTTATTGGTTTCGTACAAGCCATCCATGCTGCGGTGAAAAGGCAGGCTGGAATAGATGCACGTGCTTTTAATGAAGAGAAGAAAGCATTGAAGGTTAACTTACTGTCTAATCTATCTGAGTCGGCTTATCATTTATTGTTCCTTTTCTGTTTAATGACGAGTTTATAATACTAGTTTTAACTGGCAACATTTGCGGTAGGAAAAATATGAAAACAAGTTGATAGATGCAGCTACCAGAGAACTTATGCTTGCTGAAGAATCTGCAATGTTAGACAAGGTAGAAAGGTTTTTGTTCATTTTTGTCTTAAACACCTGGGTAGAAATAACAAGATTGCAAAAGACAGCGACGACAGAGGCTGCCCCATTCAAACAAATAAAAATTCTGTATTTATAGTTTTTCTGTTCAATGTATTTACATATAATTACCGAGTGCTTATCAAAAAAAATATATATAATTACCGAGTCTTAATTCCTTTTTTTTTATATCGCAATATTTTTCAGGAGTTGGAACAGGCAGAGTTAAATGCAGCCATAGCAAATGAGAAGGCAACCCAACTTGAAATAATGTCTGAAGCAAATATTAATGTGAGCCAACTTCAATTACTTTACAAAAAGGGATATGATTTTCAATAGGTAGCATATAGAAGAATACAATAGCCATAATAGTGAGGCTTCTTTTGATAGCTGCAAGGTTGAGGCCATATTTTAGCTAGTGATGCTGGTATTAGAATTCTTATAGATGGACATTTTTCTTGACTTGTCTTAATTATCAATATATTTCATATGGCATATGACAAAGTTGAAAATTGACTTGATTCAAAAATTTCTTTCTAGATAAATGCCTTGTGCATGGCATTTTATGCCCGATATGAAGAAGCTCGTCAAAGTCATGCTGCACAAAATTTTGGTTTGGTAAATTTTTTTTCTCAGTTTCTTCATGTTTATATCTTATATTTCATCCACAGAACAGCTTTTGATGAAATATGAGTTTATAATATTTTGTTAGTTTCCAATTCGGCTTACTAATGACCAGTTTCTTGTTATTTGTGCATGAATCCTGAAGAGAGCACTTGCACTTGAAGATGCACTGTCAAAAGGATTGCCAATTCAGAAGGAAATAGAATTTTCACAGTCTTATCTTGAAGGCATAGATAAAGATTTGCTGTTCTGGATTTGGTGCTAGCATCACTTCCTTAAGAGACAAGAAACAACGGCACTGACACACAACTGCGATTAAAGCAGAAGGCAAGTTGTGTTATTCTCTGCTGTTGACTTTTTGTGTTACCAATTGTGTCCGATTGGGCGTGCCAAATTGTTTACCGTGAAATTTGATAAACAATCGTTAGTTTAAATTTAATTACTTGCTGAATCAATTAGTAAATCCTAAGACATGATTGTACAAAAGGTTTTCTCACACTTGTGCATGTCTAAAGGCGCTAAATTTATACTAAACTAAGCACTAATAGATATTAATACTAGTAGTCTTTTATGTTCAGCGCGTGTCCCTTTGACGTGGCCCAAAAGCACCAAATAAGTCAAATGTGTCAACGAATTCAAACATCAATTTAATTCTATTGTTTAAAATAAACGGAGTGTAATGGAATGAAATAGAATGAGGCAATAAGAGTAGAATGGAATGAAAATATCATTCTGTTGTTTGAATATTTTAATTGTGATGCTTCATTCTATTTCATACACTCCAGATTGGGAGGAAATAAATATTGAAGGAATAGATAGAACGAGACGAAATGTTGAAGCCATAACAAAATCGCGTAATCATCTTGCTAGCTTTCTATACCATTTGGCATATTTTCATCAGGAGAAGAGAATCCTAGTAGTCCAGAGTTTGATGCGAGTTCTGGCATCAGAGTTTGATCACAATCGGTTCGATACCCGCAACTGTGTTAAAAAGGGGACTGTAACAATTTTGATGTCATAATTCACATCAAACTCTAGACTACTAGAGTCCGCTTCTCCTATGATCCAAAGAGTGAAAAAATTGTTATAAATAAGATAAAAGATTAATTTGAATAAAATAAAATAAATAAATAAGATATATGACAAATTTGGAGAAAAAAATAAATGATCAAACTGTTATAAATAAATAAAATAAATAAATGATCAATTTAAGAAAAAGATAAAAAAGATAAAAGATTTGCGTCAAAAAAAAAATATAAAAAATAAGTGTTATATAACTAAATATATAAGATAAATTATAAACCCTAAAACCTTAGCCTACAAGAAACACTAACTAACGATTATAAAAAAAAGAAACACTAACGAATCAAAGGTTCCCAGCGATTACGAAGTTTTTCCTCTTCTGTTAGTTTAATTTTTTGGCTTCGGATTTACTCATCTTCTCTTTTAACTCTGAATATATTCATCCTTCCTTATTCTCTCGCAGCTTTGATAATCGATCATTGACTCTATGGGAAATCTTGTATCTTTGGTTCTATGGCCAGTCAATGGCATAGTCAACGAAAATAATGTCAAACCACGTAAAACAAGAAGAAGAAGAAGAAACAAAGGAAAGAAAGGAAATCTCATATCTTCTTCTTCTTCAATGGAGAATGCAAAGGATAACCTGCCTCCAGCGACAATCGATGGTGAAGTAGACAACCAACAGAAGGATGCGGTTGACCAACCACACGTGAAGATTGTAAAGGTGAAGACACTCACTGTAGTTACCAAATATTTCCAACCACTCAGGATTATCAAGAATGGGAGGTTATACAAATACCCAACCATGACCAAAGTGTTGGGCGATTTCAAGTTCGCTGTCATTGGGGCACAATTTATTTCATCTGAAGTCATTGTCATGCATTCTAAGTATAACAACACTGGAAAGTCTACGTTTCTCCGCTTGCTCGCTGGTTTATTGAAGCCCGACACTATAGAAGCCAACATGAATATGCCTCGTTTTAATGTTTCATACATGCCTCAGAAGATTAACCTTGTGACTGTGTCAACATCAACTGTTAGACACTTGCTGCAACAAAGAATTACTCGTGCATACAATGATCCCTATTTTGTATCAAATGTTATGCAGTTACTTCATATCGAACAGTTACTGGACCAACAAGTTGTCAATCTTTCACTTGGAGAGTGCCAAAGAGTTGAGTTGTGTCTCTGTCTTGGAAAGCCTGCAGATATCTATTTGATAGATGAGCCAACTGCATATCTTGATCCTGAACTGGGAATGGCTGCTGTCAAAGCCATTAAGGGATTTATTCTTCATGCAAACAAAACCGCTTTTGTCGTCGAACCCGATTTGAAAAAAGCAAATTACCTTGCCAACAGAGTAATTACTTTTGTGGGTAAACCTAAGATTCACTGTTGTGCTGATGCTCCGCAATACTTCTTTTTGGTAAGTTTCTTCTTTTCTTTCTTTCTTTCTTTCTTTCTATTCATGAATGATTGTTAAAATTTTAAAATAATTTTCTGATATATATGGTGCCTGCTTATCTTATCTGTGCTGTTGCAGAATCTTTACGATGAAGAGTGGTTGAGGGAGTTTTGGATACCTGAAGGAACGATCATGCGGCCCGCAATTTAGTTACTCTGCATTACAAGTTCTTATTATTGTTTTGATAGGTTTTGGGTTCTTACATATGCGCAATACTCAAACGGTTCTTTTTTCTTAAGAAGTTGTATTCTTATGACTTATGTTTGGATGTTTTTCATGTATTGGATCTTGAATGGCAAAGTAGAGCATAATTTGTTCATGTTGGCAATGTTGATGACGACTATGACAGTGATAAACCCTATTGTTCTTTACTTCTTTTTTTATAGATATATTTTCCCTTCTTGTCTTTGGCATTCCTTTTTCATCATAATCTTCTCTTGTTCAAATGCATGTACAAGCTGTTGGGTTTTTGTATGTTGGCTATATTCTTGCAAAAACAACTACTAGCCAAATGCTGAGACACATGCTGAAAGCAAGTGGCACAGCATTGTGTGACCTGACTGTTGCGTGCAAACACGCGCTATATTTATGTTGAAGATCTTCTGGAGATTCTATGGAGTTTTATATTTAACCTAGCGTGCTGATCAAGACGCGCAGGTTTGCTGAGCTGTAATAAGGCTACAGGCCTTTGTATTTCCATAATTAATCTTTATGTATTTTTGGAAATAATATTCTTGCTCATGAAGAATTGCTAGCTGGACCTTACAACGTCCAAGCTATGTTTTGAAGCCCAAAACCCGTGTTGCTGAGTAATATATATGTATGAAGACAAACCTTAGGTTTGGGGGTGTGTTGAAAACCGTGTGTGCACTAAAGCGTGAGTATTAGGTTTTCTTGTTAGTGTGAGTCTTGCTTGTATCTGTTGATGCATGTCAAGTTCTCTGTGTGTTATTGAGTTGTAACTGTGTACTACTCCTAAGCTGTGAAGTACGGAGTTAGTTGTGTCTTGAAAGTGTGACTTTTCAACCATTCAAAAGAACAAGCGATAACAGTGCTGGTTGTACTGTTTGGTAGGAATTGAGACGGGGTCTCATATCTAGGAGTTCCTAGGTAGAGCAGCACGGGATAAGGTCTAGGTGCATAACCAAGTAGTGAGGCTACGTTGGTGTATTTCACTAGAGCTATTATAGTGGGTTCATTCCTGGATTGGTATCCCCCAGACTAGGGCAAGTTGCGCCGAACTGGGTTAACAAACTCATTGTGTTCTTTACTTTACAGTCACGCTTATTTTACTTTGCTACGCTAAGTTATTTTATTATTGTGTGACAAATGCTCGGACACTAGTGCTAACATTGTGCACAGCATTTGTCTGTCTGGTTGCCAGAATTTCACAAGCTTTTAGATTCTTAGTCTCTTTTCCCAACCCATCAACTTATAACTTTAGTACTATTTGATTAGTCAATTTTATGAAAGACATAAAAATCAAAATTTATGACAATCTCTCGGGTGAAATCAATATATATAGAAATATTTTTCAAAACACAAACACCATATTTGATATGGTTTTGATTTTTCAAATCACTTCCCCCTCTCCACAGTTAAGGAGGGAGATAGAGAGAAACATTGGAAGGAGAGTATCCAATTTTGTATTTCATATGTGGTGTTGACTATACAATGTCAAAAATTTGTTTGAATATAATCACCCCAAATCAATATTTTCTCATGGGACTGTGAACTCAGTTTTCAATCCTGTCATGCTAGATAGAATGTCGATCGAATATTATACCTTAGTTACTTACTGCTGCAGACTTTTATGTCGGTAATTGAAGCTGTTGCTGTTGATACTTCATACGTACTATGAATTTACGCTAGCAAGTCTTACAAACACAATTAACATTGTAATTCCACAATTTGGTTTCATAACAAAAGAAGTACATTATCTACCATTGGTTTTCAAAGTTCAAAATGTTTCTGTCAAGGAAAATCTATCACTCATGTCAAATAGCTCTTGGTTTGTATAGTTGTATCATTAAACAAATTTAGTCTCAACCTATGTAACAGTACTAGGAACCAGAAAATAACAATTGGCACAAGGGGGACCACAAGCCTACCTGCCAAGATGCATTTATAGAAGGATACTGGAAGGAAGCATCATGATGGCCACAATTTAGTTACTCTGCAATATTACATATGATCAGCAATACACTCAAACAGTTTCTATTTCTTAAGAAGTTGCATTCTTATGACTATATGTTTGAATGTTTTTCATGTATTAATTAGGTCTTGAAGGGCAAAGTAGAGCATAATTAGTTTTTTTTATTTTTTTTGGACTCAGGTAGAGCAAAATTTGTTGATAAACCATATTGTTCTTTTTGTTATAGATATGTTTTGGAATGTTTAAAATGATGATGATGATGATATGCATTTTGGTGTTTAAAAAATATCATTTAGTTCAAATTTTAAATTCTGATCTTGTTGACACTGTCACCACTACTACACTTAACACTTTTTGTAACATTGATGCTCTACATGTGTTGAGATATTATTACTAGAAAGTCTAGTAACGGGGCTACTAAAGCAAGTGATACAAAGTGATACAAATACAATTCAACAATAAGGGACAAGCTGTGAAGGAAATTTTTAGATTTTTTTTTTCTTCAATGAAATCATGTGTATATAGCTGTTGTTGATTTTATTTTTGGTCTATAGTTAAAAACAGAATATTTTCCCTTTGTCATAATATTCTTTTGTAACTTGATTCTTCATTACCTAGGATAAACACTAGGGGGTACCAAGATCATGCTTGCTTTGTGTTTTTTGTATGATTCTTTGTGTGTTTTCAAATCAAAGTAGAGTAGTGAGTCTGTTCTATGCATTTGTTTGCGACTGTACAAGTACATTTTTTTTGTATATTGGAAAGATAAATGCTCCCACCAAGATTTAAACTCTGGATCTCCCCTTACCTAACCCATGTCTCCTAGCTCTTACAACTTGAATTATCCTACGGGAACATACAAATATATCTTTTGATGTATAATAACATAGATATAAAAACTGTTGTGTGTTTACATATCATAATAACTTGATCAATATTTTTTCATAAATCTTCTTTATATAATATTAAAGTATTACCATGAAATGACAAATTTGCAAAGTGCTTATAACTTATAAGGTATAAAAGGAAAATGGTCCCAAGTTTCCAACAACTACAAGAGATTGCCCTATAGGGAATTTTATGAATATTGCATTGCATAATATCTTACCTAATTCTGTTCAACATTGCGTATTTTTTTTTTGTGCAATTTGCACCTACATTAAGAGGAGTATATTTGCCTAAAAAAAAAAAAAAATATGTTTATTTTGTGCATAAATGTTTCTAAAATACTACATCTATGAATGTTGTTTCGTTCCAAATTTCACACCAAGTTTCGAAGTATTTTGTCCTATGTAAAAAGTATCTTATATATAGAGTTGAGAAGTGTGAGTGTTGTATATAAACTATCTTAACCTCAATTTTTAATTGATGTGAGACTTTTAAGTGTACCGGATTATACACATTTCTAACAATTTGAAAAGAGGGTGTTTTATTTTGTTTCTTCAACGACAAAATGATTATTCATTGGATAAGTGGTTAATTTGGTTTACAAGATTGTTTTCTCTTTAGAAAATTAGCCACTAAACCAACTTGATTGCCTTGCGCAATATGATGACTTAAGATTTAGGACCGTTTGTACATGCACGTCACAAATGTGATGTCTACTTCTATAATTCATTCCTACTTCGCCAAAGATGATGATGTACTAAGATTTTTATCTATCTTACATAGTACTACTACTAAAGAATAATAAAGAATCAAAATTAAAATTAAGTGTGCTATATATTTATAGAAATAGAAAAAGTTTAAACTATAGAGTTTTCCATAAAAATGGAATAAGAGAATAATTGGAATGAGATTGGGAAGTAGAGACACGAGAGGACGTTCCCTCCTCATTTCCTAAAGGCATTCATCCCTTTTTCTTCTTCCAATAAGATAAAAAGAGATCACATAAAGATACTCATATATATGCAGCTTTCCCTCGTTTTGTTACTACATGCATTTTTGTCCTTCAAACTTATTGATACTTTTTTTTTTTTATAATGTTCAAACATATTAATACTGATATGATGTTCAATAGTCACAAACTTAATGAAACCGTGCCATATTCCGTCATCATTCAACTATTTAAACTATCTTTTTTTTTACGCTATGTTTATTATTTTCCCTATTTAAACTATCTGAATTTTAGAATGAAATGATTGTTGAGCTTTGAATAAATCCGCTCAATTATATATATTTATTTGACTAAAAATAAATTGAATTTGAATTCAACTTTAGAAATACAATATCATTGAAACTATTGAATGAAATTTTTTTCGCGCATTGTAACTTGTAAGTAGGGTAGTTACGATCATTAATGATAAAAAGATAAGTTTTGCGCAAAATTTTATGATATTGTATTTGTTTTTAGAGTACAATTATCCAAGTATATATCATATTTCAGTTTAATTAACTAAACCAATTTACAAATTTAAATATATATTTAAAATTGCATTTGTAAAGATGTACATATTGGTTGTACTCAAAAAAAAAAAAGATGTACATATTGGTGACTATTGCTTTATACAATTCATGCATAAAAAGCTTATAATTGATGCATTATTTTTGGTTCTTTTTAACCTTTCTCTTTTTGCACCCTACTTTTTTTCTTTCCAAAAGTATGAACTTTCTAAGTAGCTAGCGACAGCGTTGCTGTTAATTGAAAAGGATAATGTAGTTTGGTTAAATTATTTAAATTGCTTCTTTTGGACACCCTTTCAAATTATATGAGCATTGAGCAATGGAAGTGTTGTTATGCTAGCTTTTTGTGAGAAAAATAATTGACTATTAGTTCTAAAAAGCTAATCCATGCATACTAAACAATGAATTGGTGTAATAATTAGCAAGGCCCTCTAATTATATATTTCCTCTCCCGCCAAATTAAAACTCTCTATTTTCATAAGAATCTAAAATTGATTCCGATTTTCTCCCCTCTTTTCCCTTCAAACATACTTACCTAATACTATATCATAAGTTTAAAAACAAAACCAAATTAACAATCACCGTTAATTAGACTGGCTGCATTGCATTAGTATTAATTAACTATAAGGCCAAAGGAGGTGAAATTGATGGCTTTGTCCATATATGCATCCACTATGGATATTGGTACATACAGCTTTTAGGTGTGAGGAGCAACAATATATTTCAATTGGGCATCTACACTTTAATAACTTGAAAATTTTGTTATTTTAGGTAGTTTGATCGATCAAATAATACACTAGTGGCCACCACATATATTAATCTGCATGGATGTGCATGATTAATTGAGTGGAAAGCCAAAGCCATATATATACTCATGGGGTTGGTGAAAAGAATGTGGGGGCTTTGTTATCACATGCATTCAAATAAATCTATTGAGGCAATAATAGCTGTACGAAGACAAAACCAAACACAGAAAACGACGTGCCTACATAATTTGTTATATATATATCTCTCTCTCCTTCAAATCCATTTGTTATCCATTTGAAATCAAAGAGACAATTAGTTAGGAATTTGCTGTGTCCAACAAATTAAACCATATAAAATTGCAATATGTCTTCTAATGTAAACTCTGAAGCTCCACAACAGAGAACATTTAATTAGTGAGATTAATTTTTTATTATCTTGTGTGTGTGGATTAGTGAGGTTACATTAAGAGACATTTAATATTTTAATTTGACACAAAATATGTTATTTTTCTTATAATTTGATATCGAAGGAGTATTATAAAGGGTTCTATCCGTAACAACATCACATTAAAACTTCACCAAATCGAACAGACGACCACTCTTTTATTCCATAGGATTTTTCACATAGTTTATGAATCCGGCCTTGATTTTCACTAAAAATGCTTCAATCTTTAAAAACGACGGGATCTCATATTTTGAAAAAAGGTTTTCACGCGAATTCAAACGGAATCAAAGGTTAGAAACAATTCTAAAGAGTTCCAGGAGTAAGAAACAACGTATTTCTACCTTCTTTGCTACACGAATCGTCCGAATCGGGTCTTTGGATTTTTTTGTTATTTTCAGTTCCGGTGGGGTGGTTTCCGGTCAGTTTTGCGCGTTTCAGATGCTTAACAAGCTAATGGGTTGATTTAGTTGAAGTTTTGTGAAGATTTGAGGTTTTTGTAACTTTTTTATGGATGGTTTTTGACAAATAGTGCTTTCCGATATGAACAGTGTTTTCGGTGCGAATAGAAAATTTGATGGTTGTGAAGTGTTTATGGCATTATGCGTAAGGAAAAGACTTATGCATAATAACTCATGCCTCAACCCATACGTCACTCGCCTCATACCACCTAAGCTATCTCACGGAGACGTAGAATTGTATAAGTATGATATAAGGGCGCCATGATATAATTGATAGTAGTCTATAAAACTCAATGATTTTTAAAGAAAATATAAGCATTTGATATGCTCTTTATAGTTCGTTCTATTAAAACAAAATATAAATACTACTCATATTTTGGAGTTAATCATTTTGCACCAACTCCTTTAACAGCTGTTCGCGTGAATGTTCCCAAAAATCCCAACCAAACGCATTCGTCGTGGCTTCTGTCATTTCACTAATTTAATTAGTACATGAAAAATTGTTAATTACACGGACAATTTCAGCCCCCAAGCAAAGAAACCCTTGTGTGATCACAAGACTTTGGACATAGATTTATATTATGTTTGGTATTACGGTAACTCACCGTGATTTTGCAGAAGCTACAACTTATAAAAATTATGATGAGTCATATTGATTCTGACACACTCATCGTGATACCAAACATAATATTAGACACTCATAAAAAAGATAAAATTGAGAGAGTAAAAAGGTGAAGAGAGATGAATTGTAATGGTTCAAATTAAAATGGAAGAGTGTTTAAAATCTTCACTAAAGAGAATCTATTCCCGATAATCTCAAATGCCGCAAATTTTCAAGAAGTTACATTAAATGGAAGGGTTGTAACCAAAATTTAAAAAACCCTACAAGGCTATGCTACATGTTTCAACATTTTTTCAAATCAACATACTCATAGTTATTGTGTAATTCATAGATAAAATTTAGACAACCAAAAAATGTTCATTATAATAAGATGATTAAAGACTGTATTACTTACTAAAAAAATCATATTATAAGGAAATGAAAAGTGAGATCAATATTAGTATATCATTATGACTTTGTAGAGAATTTTTGAATTTCATGCACAAATCATAAAAATAAAAATAAAAAAGTAGGCAAAACCAGAGGTACCAAAAGCCACTTTTGTTCACTCACTTATGTGTAGGTGGGGCCCACAACCTTTCCTCTGTTTGAATCTGATTAAACGCCTCTATAAGTAGGCCTATCTATGCAAGCAAACAAGCTCAAACCAAAGTAAAGAAGTTCTTCTCACAGAGCAGCCAGCATTATTTATTCATTATTACAAGGTAAGGAAAGAATCCATTTTTTTCAGAAAGAAATTTCCTTGGACCTTCTTTTTGTTTCAAACTCACTGAGTCGGTTCCCTTGTTTTTGTTTTAGTACAATATAAAAACCCATCTTTGTACAACCAACAAGAGACATCATAAGCCACCTACAAACCATATACATACTCCCCTATACAACTCTCTTAAAACACCCTTTTCAAGTTCTCTATAATCTGTAGTTTTTGTCTTGTTTGAGACACTCAAGAAGTTCTATATAAATAAATTGGCAAGCTGTGTTAAATATATTTTTTCCTTTATAAACCATTTTACTTTTGAATATACAGAAAAATGGGAGTTGGAGGCACTTTGGAGTACTTGTCTGATCTAATGAGCAGTGGTCATCACCACCTCAAGAAGAAGAAGAAACAGTTACAAACTGTTGAGCTAAAGGTTAGGATGGACTGTGATGGCTGTGAACTTAAGGTCAAGAAAGCCCTTTCTTCACTGAGTGGTAAACTCATATTCTCTTCAACTTTTCATTATGTATTATTAGTAACATTTTACCAGTGATATTTTCAACATGAAGTTGATGAAATGAAATATTGATTGCAGGGGTAAAATCAGTGGAGATAAACCGTAAACAGCAAAAAGTGACAGTGACTGGGTTTGTGGAGCAAAGCAAGGTGCTGAAGAAGGCTAAGTCAACAGGAAAGAGGGCTGAAATTTGGCCTTATGTGCCTTACAACTTGGTGGCTCAACCTTATGCTGTTTCTACTTATGACAAGAAGGCTCCTCCTGGTTATGTGAGGAGAGTGGAGAATGCTCCAACCACTGGAACCATGACAAAATATGAAGACCCTTATGTCAACATGTTCAGTGATGAAAACCCAAATGCATGTTCTATCATGTAGACAAAAAAGGATGTTTTTTTTTCCCTAGCTTGGTGCTGTAAATTTTCAAATTTTAATCTAGTGTGTTCTTTCATTTTTCCTGTTTCGTTTTTCTGGTCAATTTTCAAGCTCTTATTTTCAAATATTGTGGACTTGACTTTACATGAAAAAGGATGAGAAGAGACGTTGCTGTTATCATTGCTTTTGTTTCTTAATTTTGTTAGTTTTCAGAACTGTACACTGTGATTGCTTGTAGTTTTACAGTAGTTTTGGTGGGACTTGACCTGGAATAGGAAATTGTTTCTGTTGTTATGGTCTTCTATCCTCCTAGAAAGGAAAGCTGAATTGAGTATAAAAGTAAAACAATCATGTGAATTGCAAATAAATAGGGCCAGCAGGGTTGAAATGGTAAATAAATCAAACATGTCTAAATCTGTGATTAAAGTTTTTTATTTTTGCTTGTGTGATTGGAGTTGGAAGAAAATGAAGAGGAAAAATAGCATATTTGGATCACTACAAGAGGGGGAAACACGCAACCGCTATACTTCTTAATCAAGGTCAGGTCACACCAAAAAAAATGAAGGGCACATAAAGTGAGTGCAAACAACTGTTAAGTGCTCAAAAGTTATAGGGTTCACTCATTTTCCAATAGTATAAACAATAATAGTATTTAGTATTTCATTTTGCCTAACCTGCACGATTGCTTGCTCCCTAATTCTGGAACATTTGGCCCCTCTCTTCACCTAAAAAGAAACTTTGAGAGACTCAATTGGGACTGGTAATGGAAAAGCATACATTGTTGAAATTAAATTCCAGAAAGAAAGAAGAAAAAAAAAGCTAACAGGAATAACAATACTCAAGGAAGGCATATCCTTTTATCTCAATCAACATGAAGCGGAAATTATCCTTATCCTTTTTGCCCTTTTTCTGTTTTCCCTATCCCTTTACCAGATCCAAGAACAAAGTGTAAGCGAACATGTAACTCCGGGCAGTATAGACTAGAAGATTCAACAGAATTATGCAGATCATGTTTCTCGCAATTGAACTTGCAGCGGTATAGACTAGACTCTAAAGTCAAATTTGCATACAGTTTAGGATATCTTTAGGAACATATATCTAGTTTTGATGAATTAATCCCAATTAATGGTTTGACCAAGTCAACATAAATAACCAAGAAATTAAATCCTTTGCATTTCATTGCACCCAGGCCCAGCATATAGAGAGGAAGAGTATTAAAAGGATAAAGCAAACAATAGGGATGACATTTATCATATACAGAATTAGTTAATTCTCATTCAGAGAGCATCATTGAAAATTACATTTACATTGAAGATACAAAAGTTGCATCATGTTATGTGCATAGATCCACCAGACTTGTCTACTCTATATCACCACACCAGGAATGATTCCTTGTTACTCTTAAAAGGGATACTCAGGTCAATCATGTCCAAGTGCACTAACCAGGAACAGTAACTTGATAGAGCTGGAACCAAGGAGAATCTGCCTAATAAGTTGATCCGCATTCACAAGCAAAAAATTCCATTTCATTGCTCTAAACTAGTATTAAACATAATTATTACACATATTTTAGATGATCCAGACCAGAGAATGCATGGATACCAGATTACCAGTATAACATTATTGTTTTAGGCTTCTCATTTTTCCCATAGAAAGATGTATTAGTTAAAATTTGTTCAAAAAAAAAATATGTATTAGTTTATAAATATGCAAAAGTCTACTTCTACCCGAGTCCCCAACGCAACTTGATACGAGATTGATTAGATTATAACAAAACCTCATTCAGCTTAAATATCACTCAGTAATTAAATAGTACGGTCTTGTAAGTTTGATAAATAAGCCAAGCCACAAGGATAAGGTTAATACTGATGGGTAGTAGTCTGCATGAGATCCTGAGTTTAAACATCATTTTACCCGTTGCACAAAGAATCCCGTGTCAAAATATTAAGTAGCATTTGCTTTAACTATGATCATGTGTGCCAGCAAATTTTAATGTAGCTTACTGGATGGAATATAAACTAACCGGTTAAACCAATATAGGATGATCAATGTATTTTATTTATCCTGAAGGTTCTGCATATACTTGTTTGTTTTCTTTCCACATTTCAATATTGGAAGCTGATGCTTACAATTCTGATAACGTGGAAAACAAACAAGTATAGTGCAGAGCATACAGAAACAGAAAGTAAGCTAAATAAAACAATCAGAGTGCTAGGTAGTATTTCAGCTATCGACTCTAAGAATAACATATTTTGAGAAGATCAGGAAACTCACTCAATCCATGTGTTGTTCATTTGTGTACATGTATCTGATCATTATTGACTTCGATTTCCCGAATAAAGACCAAGAAATTTAATATCATACAGAAGAGTGGCATTGCCCGGTATATTGCAGTCACCTATTGAATCAGTAACAAAAATGTCAAAATCTAACGAATGTAATAACTAATTGCTTGTTCTGATAATAATGTTACATTCAATCTAATAAAAAAAATGATACATTCAATATCTGCTCAGCTTATAAAATCCATGGTCTTATATTTCTTTCAGCGGAAAAAACACAAACACAGACTAATTCAAGCAGCGTAGGTTGAAAACTATGTTGTTAATCGTGCATTGCGGAAAATAGCCATTTGTTCAAACTCCGCCATGCTATTTGACAACACTTTATACAAAATAGAGTATCACAAAACAATAGCGATTGTTCAAATTCTGCAAAGCTATATCTAGTTTTTGACAACATTGATAGAAAATATACTAGAGGGGGCGCAATACATATGACCAAATACACAAGCAATTAACCAATGAGTAATAATGATTCATCTCTTCACCCAAGTGTCTACTACTTTTTTTGTGTTTTAGGTCTGATAAAAGGAATTATTAATGTTTAGAACTAAACTACATAATAATGCAGAAATTAATAATCAATTAAATGTAACCTGAGAAGCACCCTGCAGGTTCAGGGCCATATGCTAACAATGGAGGAATCTTGAGGTTGCGTATCCCACCTATATGTAAAAATGGTAGTTTAATTTAGCAAGTATCATGTAGTAATGTACCATGATCAATGAAACGTAAACACTTCGTCCATCTTTGGTATCACGATGAATTTGATTTGACAAAATCACCGTGAATCGAAACATGCACTTATAGATTGAATTTATTACCTATTCGCATTGGAGGCACTCCTTCACCTCCCAAAATCCCCTGATCCAATCCCTTAAGTACCTGAAAACCTCATTCACCCTTACAATTACAAACTCAGCAAAATCATATAAAATTGAACATTGAGAAAAACTTATCTACCTTCCCAACCCCAATACGCATAGTGAGAGGTCTAGCACGTTTATAAGTACTATCAAATACTATTCCATCATCGAATCTCGCAGTATAATGAACCTGCAGCGCATGATAGTAAAATCATTCATCTAATCACTTATTAAATCTTTCAAATTACAATGAAGAAAATTGTTAAAATAAGTAAGAGGAGTAATAAACTTACATCAATAAGCTCCCCAAGAGGAGCTTCATCACCGAAACCCTCAACAACATCACAATAACCAAGCCCAGACTTAACGTAGTTAAGCTCACACATTGGTTCTCCCACAGTAGCGTAGTATTCAATTCTCGTTGCATCAGCATCTAACGCCGTTAATCCCATAACCATAGCCGCTACAAACCCAACCCCAATTCCAACTAACGGATTCTTAACCTTCCGTGATGAACATAACACCTTATTACTATTCAGTTTCGAACTACAACAAAAACTAAAACGGTTAGGATTAGGAACGGTTACGATTGAAGAGAGTGAGAACGAGAGTGCCATTTTTCTCTTCCGCCTATCTCTTGTGTTGTGTATGGCTCTCTGCGAAGCGAATATGGATATATCAAACCCCGACCCGGGTCCACCTAATTTCTATTTTATTTTTTAATTTAAAAATTAAAATATAATTGTAACTCGCACGCTTCAACCCAATGATTCAAAAACGTTCTAACCTCTCTAACAACCGCGTAACAAACTCGCACGCTTACAAAATATCTCTAACCGTTTCATTCCCGCGCGCGCGTGTATATAAATACTTCTTCTCTGTATATTCTCTTCACTTGCTTCATTTTGTTCAGTTTTCATTTTCATTCACTCTCTCTCTGAGACTTGAATCATTGCTTCTTCTTCTTTTCTAACCGCCATGGAAAACTCTTCTTCCTTTTCCTCACTGCGATTCTCACTGATCTTTCCGATCTTGATCGCCGCCATGCTCTGTGGCGTCAAGGTTACTGCCTCTGTTACCGATGGAATTGAAGCTACATTCACACCGTCGATGACACCTCCACCTCCGCACGATCTTCAAGAACATTCGTTCTTCTCTCACACTGCACTGCTTCCTCCGATCTTGTCACATCTCGGTTTCCATGAGCTTGCAACCGCAGCTCCGTCGCTCTCTGAAGCCGCACCTACTGCTTCATCGGCTTGGAACGGTCCTTCTACTATTTTCGCTCCGTCCGACGCATCGCTACGAACTTGCTTTTCTTGCTCTGTTCCTAATCTCCTCCGTGAACACACAGTTCCAGGTTTGTTCACCATCGAGTATTTGAGGAGACTTGCTTTTGGTACCAAGATCGAGACGCTTAGTCCTGGCCGTTGCATAACCGTCACTTCCGATTCGGTTCATCCGAACATCAGTACCGGCGTCGCTCCGAAGATTTTCATCGGAGGTGTGGAAATCACGCAGCCGGATCTGTTCAACAACGGAATGATTGTGGTTCACGGACTTCAAGGTTTTGTCACTACGCTATCTCCTTTCTCTTGCGACGTTGAGAGAATGACTTCACTCTCTTTCCCGTTCCATCCGGATCACCGTTCCAATCCTCACGTCCACACTCCCGGTACCGGTGCTACGGTGCTTCCTGCTATAATGCGCCTCATGCTTAGAGATGCGATGCTCAGGCTTCGTAATAACGGTTTCAGCATCCTCTCCCTCGCTATGAAGGTAAAATACGCAGAGCTCATAACTCTCAGCAACATGACTATTTTCGCCGTCGATGATCTTTCTATATTCTCCGGTTCTCACTCATATATCAGCAATGTACGGTTCCATATCGTACCGAACCATTACTTGTCCTTAGCGGATCTGGAGAAGCTTCCGGTTGGTACTGCTCTGCCTACATTGGAACGAGGCCAACCGCTTCTGATCACAACCGCCGGCGGAGCAATGACATTGGCGCCGATGAGAATTAACTATGTGAGAATTAAAGTTGCTGACGTCATGCGCAATGTGAAGATAGTTGTGCACAGTGTGTATTTGCCATTTCCGCATATCAATCCTGTTGCGGCTGCTTATGACTCTATCTTAGGAGGTGAAGGACAAGGAGCATCAGCGTCGGAAGGTGCGGGAGCGTCTACTGTATCAGATTCTGCAGGCCAGGCGATGGACGGGACCTGTTCTGCTCTTGATGGACGTGGTGGTTGTGCTGCTGGTGTCACTGTTGCAGGAGGTATGTCTCCCATGCCACAGGTCAAGCCAATGGTGGAGATTGAAGATCACCATGGCCTGTGAGCTAGTGTGATGCTGATGATGAAGATCACGGTTTACTTCTTTCTCTGCTGAAGTGAAACTTTGAAATTTGTAATTAGATCACACTGTTATCCATTTACTGTTGCTCATAGTTTGTAATATGCGCTTCTCTTTCTGCTGATGTGAAACTCTGACATTTGTAGTTCACATTGTTATCCATCTACTGTATGTTGAATCGTTCTTTTTAGTTCATTAATAATAAAATTGTTGATTAGTCTTTACAGATTTCTTGAGATTATCTTGATTTTAGTTTGTCATGCATGTTTTTATGGTTATTTTGATCTCATTGCCATTCTTGTTAGCTTCCAAGTTGCTAGTAAGTAGCAAGTTGTTAGAGAGATATTTAATCTGAGATAATTTTTTGGTTAAGTGATTTAGTGACTAGTGGCTAGTCAAATTGAACAAGTCCTTATTGAATTTAGGACTGAAATAAGTGTGCTATGATACCGATATGACTCGATCTATCAAAGTTAATGTTGAAACCAGAGAGAACAAATAACCAAATTGCAAATGCTCGCGGAACTAAAAGAAAAAATAGACTCTGATAATTAATGCAAATAAGAATCTATGAGATAGAATCTGACTATAAGATTGTTAACAAAGTTCAGAGCAATTTGCTCCTACATCTATGAGATAGAATCTGACTATAAGATTAGATCACTATGAATTTGAGAGTTTGTGCCTTAAGCATCAACAATGATTAAGCTATGCATCACTAAGAATCCCTCTAAGATACTCTCACAGTTGCACTCAAGTATGAGAAGCTTAGATTGATTTTTTCCCTCCTAAGGCTTTGTATTATAGCCACTACCCAAGGAGAAAGTTGATAATAACTAACATAACAGAAAACAACTAACTGCTGAGTTGGAAAGTTGATAATAACTAACATAACAGAAAACAACTAACTACTGAGTTGGCTTGGGGTGTACGTAATTCAAGGGAATAGAGAAGCCAAGAGCTGTGACTGCTGAGAACAAACTACAAGTGTACAATACACCTGGTAATAGCTATTAGATGTATTGATATGAGCTCTATCTATTTTTTCTCTGAAGAGAAATAGGATTGCATTGTTAGTTGACTAGATTACAAAGCAATACAGTTGTATGGTAATCTAGCTGGTGCATACAATAAATAAATCACATGTATTGAAATGACAGAAGATAAGCTTGCATATAAGTAAAGTAGCTACTCGGTCAAAGATATATGTAAGGGTTTGACTTTGTAAAGTTTGTATGTCACTCATATGCAAGTTGGCAGTGACATTAAGTAGATAAGACCAGAGAAGTAGTCTACTGCAGATTGTTTACAACATACTGTACGTTTTTTATATATATATTTTCAATATTTACCAATTTAATTGTTTTACTCGATTTATTACTTTGAGCTTATGAGTATTTCATTCTTAAGATTATTAAGTCAATTTTTATTCACATAATGTATGGACAGTTTTACTAATGTAATGGATGCATTAAGTTCAGATGTGTGCATGTCAAAAGTTTCAAAAATAAACAGTCTTACACAAAAAGAGTTTAAGGAATCACTACAATTACACTTTGCAACCTACACAATCACACCGGCACAGTATGTATTAATACTAACATTTAAATATACAATATATATCTTGATGATTCTATTGGAGTAAGGAAGAATTGGTTTAAACTGAGCAAAAGGCTAATTGATATGAATTACAAAAAAAGTTGAAATTGCTTGTTAATTATGGCCTTAGAAGACCTTTGGTTTTGCCACAACCCATGATGGATGAAGGAAGCTTCCCAACCCTATCAATTCCTTCTTCAAAAACCACTCCCATCCCCATATAGAAATGAGACTCTATATGACAATGGAAAGCCCACACACCAGGATTATCCGACCGAAACCTCAGAGCAGTCCAACCAAAGGGATGCACTGGCACAGTATTCTTCCTAATGGGGTTCACCAAATTATAATTTTTTGCATCCTTGTTCACATCAAACTTACCCTTTCCATATCCAAGTACCCAAAAATCATGTCCATGAAGATGCCAAGGATGTGTCTCACTGTTGTTTTTATTCATAGTGTTTGCATTTTGAAGTATAACATCCACTGTTATATTGAACTGTAGCCTATAAATTCTATTGCTAGATGTAGCATTTGTATTGTTATTGACACTGAAAATATCATAATTTTTAAAATCATAGCCATCAGGTGGGGGTTTTTGATCGAATACACCATTGATGTTCTCTTTAAGCGCAATAAGATAAGGTGTATGAGGTAGGAAAAACGATACATTGTTCACAGACCAATGGCGAACCTGGTCTATAGTGTTTTGTGTGTTGAGCATAACTATGACTCTATCTGAGGTTGTTGGAGGTTTGATTGTGTAATTTTGGTGAGCTTTGATTTTAAGGCTTTGAGTTAGTCTTGAATCAGCATCGTCCCAAGCTGGTGGAGATGGTGGAGGAGTTGGTGGACGCCTCCTTGGATGGTTAGGGTAGTAGTTGAAAATGGCTAAACCAGGTGGGGTTGTTCTGTTTCTGCTAACTACATTTGAGGTGATCCAGTAGTTCCTTGATGGGTCTTGATTGGTTTTCACTAAAACTGAGTATGTTTCGCCTGAGTATATGAAGAGATTCTTAACTACAAATGGCTCTACATAGTGCCCATCTGCTTCAACAACTGTCATGTTATGGCCCTGCATCATTACAAACATGTCAAAACTAGTTGTTCATAAGCAAGAGGTTATTAAATTCAGTCCGCCCCGGTTCTCTAGGGCTGTGAACTGGCCGTGGTCTGTGAACTGGCCGTGGTTGAACCAACTGTTAGACCGGCCAGTTCCTAGTTGATCCGGCCGGTCTGGTCTGGTTTTCACAATATTGTTGCCGAAACATCAAAACCATGATGTCGCTGCTCAGATTGCAGCCGCAGACCTTGTTTTAAAACTGTGGACGATATTTAGGATGATAAAGTGAATGAATCATTACCTCTATTTCGAAGCTAAGTGCTGATAAAGCCGTCAAGCTTGCAACTCTAATTCTGTATGTTTTTCCTGAGACGA
The DNA here is from genome assembly GCA_951804385.1 of Trifolium dubium. Classification (NCBI taxonomy): domain Eukaryota; kingdom Viridiplantae; phylum Streptophyta; class Magnoliopsida; order Fabales; family Fabaceae; genus Trifolium; species Trifolium dubium. The sequence continues at coordinate 4,766,562 of OX638071.1, forward strand.
CTGTTTGTACATAGGGAGAGCATTCAGGGTTTGATGAGTTACAAGCACCGGGAGTTGAGCTTGGAGATAAGGAACAGTTGTATCTTCCTTTTCCATGAATCAGAAGTGACTGAGAGAAAGCAAATATACAAAGAAATAAGAAACCAACAGTTAAAGAGTTGAGGAAAGAAAAATTAGATTGTAGATTATGAATTACTATATCAATTTAATTATTACCTGAGGTTCCCCCACCCATTGAAAAGGGATTGAAGATAATCCAGCAGATTGTTCATAAGTACTCTGATGGTACCAATCATTCAAAATAATGCTTCTATCAAAGTCATAAGAAAAGGGTTCCGGCTCATTTGGTGCGACGCGAATCATTCCATATAACCCCGCTTCCCTTTGCATTCCATAGTGAGCATGGTAAAGATATGTTCCAGGCTGTAACATTAAATATGCAACCAAATTAGATATAAACAAATTTTTACATTATAATTTATACAAATGTTTGGATCAGCGGTGAGTTTGGCAGACTCAAAGTGCGCCAACAAAATCACAGTGTCATCATAATTTTGTCAAACGCACCGTGCTTCCAAACATGCATCTCGCCATTTTGACAACTTACCCTATCAACAACAAATTGATAAACAAAGGGATCTCCAGGTAGTATAGGACATTGAGTTACCCCTTCTGTTCCATCAAACCAAGGAGTTCCAATCTGTCATGTTACAAACCACATTAATCATTAAATATAGTACTATCATTAAGCTCATAAATAGATTCTTTTAAAACAAAATCTATCTAATTTGATGTATTTAATTTATACTATCAATATTTTAAATATTTTGGGCTAGTAAAGACCAACCTGTCTAATACCATGCCAATGGATTGCAAGATTTTCTGTGAGTAAATTGTTGTTAACTTCAACAATGACAGTATCACCTTCATGTGCTTCAATGGTGGGTCCTGGTGTTTTGCCATTAATGGTTATAACCAATTTCTTAAAACAATCAGGGGACTTATAATCATACTTCACATCCCATTTATAATGTCTAACACCAGCTTCAGCTATATGGAAATTCACCAGAATAAGGAAAAAACTTAGAAACAATAATTGAAGTTGAACCATGTCTAGATTGTTAAGGATGTGTAGTAGTAATGAAGAGAGAGTCTTAAGGGGAAAACTATGATGATTTTTGTGATTGAACTTTTGTACATTTGTGGAATGGGATAGATTGCATTTAAATACCGACTTTGCTATGTTGAATATTTATGTATATTATGTAGTTGACTGACTATGCTTGGTCAAACAAAGTTGGTGATTGAAATTATCAATTTTATGAAATTTCGTTGATTGATATTTTTATGTAATTTTCTTGGCGTGTTTTTCTGTAGCAGCATTGCCTGGGAGTTTCCTTTGTGATTCATTTCAGACTATGGTTTTTAACTACCGTGTCTGAAATAGAAAAATAATGGTAGAAAATGTTGGAAAAATATTAGTCCCTCTATCTCAAAATAAGTGTCATAAATGATCAATTTATGTTTGTTAATGTACAACTTTGAGACTCTAACGTTTAGAATGAGATATTTTTATTTTTACATGAACATCAAAGTAATATTTTTAAGTCAAAATAATTTATGATTTGACTATTTTTTTTTCTGAGACATGACTAAATTTATTAAATCACGGATATACTTAATCAGAACACAAAAAGTTGCATACATGTTGTAGTTCCTTATAACCATCTCAATAATAAAATAAGTAATCCTCTATTTGGAAATCAGTTCATGTCAATTTGGCAATATTCGAGCTAATATATATGATATATCCCTTCCATTAAATGTCATTTGTGTCCCATAACAAATCCACCACATCCACATGCAGTCCAAAAACTAACGTATATATCAATCTTCAGAAACAAAACATTACGCTCACAAACTTAAAAGATTGTCCTAATTAAATTATAAACTACTACAATGAAGATTGTCCTTATCATAGGGATAAATCGATAAAGTTCAACACGTTTTCTACATTTCAAGTTTACGAGTATTTGAAGAGCCATTCAAAGAAAACAAAAGTTTATTTGAAGAAGATGTACTATAGTTTAACATTCCGTCAATTTCTTAGAGTTAGGTTGTATTTTTTTAATACGATCATGACATCTACCTTGTTTATAACTATATGTCTTGTCTATATTACAGACTATTTTATACAAAATGACAGACTTGAGCGATTTGATGTTGATAGGGTCTGTTTGGCAAGTACATATTTTGAGCTTATAGCTTTTAGCTTATAAGTTCATCTGCTAGAAAAAGACCTGTTTGGTAAGGTTTTTACAATATTAGCTTATAATTTATTTTGCTGACTTTTAGCTTATTTTTGAAACGCTATTCCATATAACGTTTTAACTTATAGCTTATAGCTTATCACTTTTTTTTCCACTTTTACCCTTACTGTTTTAATTAAAATCCACTTTTATCCCTATTATATTAAATGTGTAGAATATCAAATATCACTCTCCTCTATTTCTTTTTTACTGTAACATTATTTGTACATTATTTTTTTTTTGACGTATTGTACATTATTATCAACATTTTTTTTGTGTATCGATTACTATCATTTTTTTTCGACGACGTACTGTATCATGTATCAATATATGTAGCTTTTGTTTACTATTTTTATTAAGACATGTTGTATTATATTGATACATGATCGTTTCTTTTTATTTTTTTGTTACAAGTACTTGACTTTATTTTGTTTATCTATATTGATACATGTATCTTTCTTTCTTTTTATTAATGTTTTTATTTATGTATTTGGTATAAAAACTACTATTATGTTAATTTTTTTTTTATCAATAATAAAAACTGAAATAAACAAATTAAAAAAAATTATATTTAAAAATATATGAAAGTTATATTACATTAATAAATTAAATTATTAAATTCTAAATATGTTAAATATTAAATTGATATAGGTTTTATTATAAATTTAAAATGTCCTTTAATGTCATTTTACATTTATCAATTAGTCCAACCGCTAATTTTATCAAACACTTCAATTAACTTATCAGCTATAAGTTATCAGCCATCAGCTAACAGCTATAAGCTATAAGCTATCAGCCATCAGCTATAAGCTATCGGTCATCAACTATAAGCTATTTTTACCAAACAGACCCATAGTCTTTAAAATACTTTAAGTCAATGAATCCAACAAAAATGTACTCCTTCTGTTCCAAACTATAAGAAAAAAATAGTTAATAAAAATTGATGTATTTAGTTAAAAATTTGATTCAAATACTTAACTTTATTTGATAGACTTTTTCTTATATTTTGGGACAGAATAGTAAAGAAAATTATATAATTATCATTGTAACTAATACTCATTCGGGTCATTAATATAAGAGGAATTAGATTATTTTGATTCATTAGAAATCTAAAATATCTAATAAATAATATAGACTAAATATTTAGATTCTCAATAAATCTATAAAATAAAATTCAGGAAAGAATAATATATGTATAATCCGTTTAAAATAACTTTTACATTCTCTCGTATTCATGATTTATGAGATGTCGTCACCAATATAACCTACTCACACAATAATAATCTTAATTATTCTATACATATTACTTACTATCATTCAATTTTATAATAAAATTTAGGTCCAAATAGTTAAAGAATAATGTCAGCATTTTATTTTGTTATTATTTTTTGAATGTGTTACTCCCTCCATTCCAAAATAATTGATTCATTTCTCAAAATTGTTTGATCCAAAATAATTGTCCTATATTATTTATAATATTGTCTTTTTTTTTAACTTTATTATTTTATAGTGTAATAATTAAAGGACACAATAAATTAACTGGAAAAATCTACTTTTAAAGCATATTTATCTCTAGATAATTAAATTAAAGTTCTTAACAGTATTCACGTTCGTCCTACTATACCATATACGATTAAGTAATTCTTAATCAACTTAGATATATTTTGTTTTATTCACGTATTCTTATTTTAGAGTACTTAATACTATTATTTATCACATATATTATATATTTTTTTGAATAAAAGATATTTAATAAATATTATTTTGATTTTAAAGATCAACTTTTGAAATATCTTTGTATAAGAATATTTTCTTAAAAATAAAAATTAAGTATTTCCATGCGTACTCTCTTTAGTGACAAGAAAATTAAAGTATCAATGCATAGACTAAGAATTTGATAAAGATCTTGCAATAAAGTTGCTCTTTATATTCCAATGTCTACCACCAATAAAAAAAGTGGAATATTTTGTAAAATCACACTATCTTTTATTTATTTACACATTTTTTTAAAGTATATAAAATGATCAACTACGACAAATATTATAAAACAGAGGAAGTAATTTATTTAATTAAACATATTTTACTAATGAGTCCAATATGGAGTGAAATAGTACAATAATTGCTATATCTTGAAAATTTCTCTTTGCAACCCCATGTTTATCTTATCTTCTTCAAACTTCTGTATTTAACATTTGCACTTCATGTTAATAAAGTTGGGAACGTATAATTTGAATTTTAAAATGCTCGAAATTTTAAGATTTTAGAATTTTAATAAGCTAAGTGGTTAGTTAACTTTGTTAATTATTTTTTTGATATAAATCTAATTGATATTAATGTAATTGATACAATAACAATGATTTTGTGATGATTATGTTGATTATTTTTTATTTGATTTAGATTTAACTTAGATCTTATTCGAACTTTACAATCCAACATTGTCATCATCAATAACTTTTACCAGTTACCCCCACCTCCACATCAGCCCCCCTGTGTCTCCCCACCACGCTGACATCCGTTTTGATGACTGTTATAAATAATATAAAATTATTAATGTGGCATTTTCTAACAGCTTAAAATTTTGGAATAATCGGTCATTTGACAATGACTCCACCAAAAATTGCATAATTTCATTAGATGTATTTGATCACTTCTAATTTTGAGTTTTTCCAAATTTTTAGATTTGTTAGACTTATTTTAGAACCTCTAATGCTCTTTTGATCTGAAGTGAGTGGGAGTAGTAGTTTTAGTTTATAGTAAGGGCCTATAAGGGGAAACAGAAACAACACACAACATAATTAACATGTTCAAAAACAGGTTCAATAAATTTAAATGAGGAAAAGAGTAAAAAAAAATCGAAGTTCAACGGCAGGTAGCGGTTCCACAAGGACCACGAAGGTCAGTCCGGTGTTCCACGGCTGTCTTCCGATGTTCCAATACGGTTGGTCGGTGTTCTACAACGGTTCGCTGGTGATGGCGGGAAGCGATTCAACGATGTCCAACCATTTGAGATGTTTTAATCGATATAAATGATTTTTTTAGTCAAATCTATCTATTTTAAGATTTGATGGTATTTACTTGCAATTATTCAATAATGTTTTAATCGATATAAATTTTTATAAAATATATCGTTAAATTGAAAGTTTATATCATATAAATTATTTGTATAAAATTTCAGATAAATTTAAAATCATTTTATATCTTATCGAGACACATAAAGATTAATAACATTTAAAAAATTACACAAACCATCAATTTTGATGTATTTTAATAACATATCAAATAATTTTAAATTTGTCTAAAATTTTATACGAATGAATAAATAAATTATCAATGTGTATAAACTTTTAATTCAACCACATATTTTATAAAATTTATATCAGTAAAAATATTATTGAATAATGTAACATAAATATCCTCAAATGGCTCTCACGTTATTTATTTCATTTTATACTTCTTTCCCTTTGAAATCGCATTACTACCTACTCCATGCTCAAAACAGTCTATCCATGCTCTATTTATTAGAGATCCAATTGCAAGCTAGAAAGATCACACGATTAAACTGATCTATTGGCCCCCTTCCTCTTCCTTCCTCATCTTCATCTTCATTTTCTTTTCTCAAAAATGTCCATTTTGGACTTCCTTCATCTTTTTTAGATCTAGACTTATTTAGCATCTGTATTTGTTTGATTTTAAATTATTTTTGCAGATCTTCTTTTATGAAGATGTTAGTCTGTTAGATCTGATTTTTTTTATTTTTTACACAGATCTGGTTGTTGTTAGTAATTAGTAATGGAGCCAAACAGAGTATTGCTCAAGTGTTACTTGCAGTTTGTTGAGTATATTATTATGACTTTAGAAAATCATATATATGGTCCTAAATACAGTGCACCGGAGAGATGTGGATGTAATTTGCACGACGTGATTTCATATTTTAAAATTTTGATTCATCATAGAAGCGACATAGTTGATGCGTTTCTATAGAAGGTAAGCAACTCTGGAATGATGATAATTAAGTTGTGTCTGATGAGCTACTAAACTAGAAGTAACGATGTTAAACATTTTAAGTGTTCTTGCTGTTTTTATTCTGTTCAGTTTAATTTTTGTATATTACTTATATGTTCAGTTTAATTTATGACGTTTCTAAATTACATAAACTTAAAATTTTACATATGGATCTCAATCCGGTAATGTTCTGGTAATCTTTGATGGAAGGCTATGCGCCAAACTATATGATGTTGGAATTAGTCTACGAGAAATTGAAGAAAGTTAAGCATTGACTCAAGATTTATCGGGTTTAAGCCACTCTCTATGTTACTATTTTACATGTGAATATATTTCATTTGATGTACCACATGATCTCTTATCGAATATATACCTCAGCTGGGCACGTGATTGATGAGTTATTTAACCCTAGTCTCGATCATAGGTATTATCTCATTTAATCATTTAAAATTTGTTAATATAAGTTATTAAATGAGTTAAGTTAATAACTTATACTAACAAATTTAAAATTATTAAATGAGATAATACTTATAGTCTGGATTAGAGTTTATCAACCCATCAATCATGTGCCTAGTATTTGGTTTATTTTTCGAGCAGTAAGAGATTAGATGGTACGTCAAATCGATTGTATTCATATAGAAAGTAAAATAGAATACGACCTAAATTCTCTAGATTTTAAGTCAATATTTGACTTTCTCCAGTTCCTTGTAAACTTTTTCCAAAATCACATAGTTTTATAGTTTTACACATAGTCTTTCATATAAGATTATCATAAAAGAACGCAAAATTTTCAGTTTATGCAAATGAGAAAATCCTTTGGATCACATCCTGTTTTTGTCAAACATATAAGTAGATATACAAACAGAAAACTAAATTGACCAAAATAAAGACAATCCAATTTACCCAATTTATTTTTTCAATGCAATAAAATCTATTAATATTCAATTGAGATTTCAAGTGACTAATAAAATGTCACTTGATATTCAAAAAGTTACAGATTTGGATGGATTTTTGTATGAAGTGGATTTTATGAGACTTTTTAGTTAAAATCATCAATCAAAACAATCTCTCACACACCTTCAAGACTTTTTCATCTCCCGACCCAAAGACTTTTCTTCCATTGTTATTGTCTACGTTCAGATTTTTTTATTTTTTCTCTTCCATCGTTAGTCTATAACTCTATATGTCCATATTCTTTCTTTTCTATTCACTATTGTCCATAACTTCATATATCCATCATTAGTGAGAAAAACATTGATTATTGCCCAGGTTTTTTTCTTTCTTTTCATAACTATATATATTGATCTTCCATCAATTGATTATTTCCATGTCTATTCACTATTGTCCAGGTTCTTTCTTGTTGTTCATTATCGTTATATTAGCTAATAGTTATTCCTTTACTATTTTTGAAACAATAAAATGCCGACATTATTCCTTTACTATTTGTAGCTAAAGTTTTATTATGAAATTGGATGACAATAATGTATATGGACTATATTACTAGATTGATGATCACGTCTCACAGATCATAAATATAAGAGAAATGAGAAAGTAAAAATACAATTAAAACATAAAAGAGTTGTTCTAAAAGTTGTTTCAAAGTGATTGTACATAGATTATTAGTTAAGATGATTATGATATAATTTCTTTTACATTAGTTGGATTCATTGACTTAAGTATTTTAAAGACTATATCAACATCTAGACTGCCAATTTGTATAAAACTAGTATTCATAGCCGGGCGTAAGAGAAATGCTTTATACTTCAACTCACATATTCTTGTTTACCAGATACCCGGGCGTAAGATATTCTTGAATTATTAATTAACCATAATTTGTAAAGAGTGATATTTAGTGTCGTAGCCGACATTTTAGAGGTCTCAGACAAATAATTAATATTGACCCACTTAATGAAAAAAATTGTATAAAAAAAGTCTTCCTCGCATTTTTTGAAGGAAAGTCTTCGATCAATACTTTATATTGTATATTTTCTAACTAATAATTCTCAATGGCTATCATTGTTAATTTATTAAGATTTTTTTGTTAGGTTATTGTGCTTTGGGCAAACTATTGATTGAACATTTTGTTAGAATTAAATAAAATAACTACTACAATTTTTATTATGAGGCCCCTACTTTTTAGAACCTTAGATTATAGGTCTTGTTGCCCTTGTTTAGATACGGCTTATTAGATTGCTTTATAAAGTTTCTAATGATGATAGTTGTAGAGTCACATAGAATAAAAAATAAATCAACATATGAAGAAGAAAAAAATAATGATCATGTACATATGCAAGTTTTGATGTCACTCCCCCGTTCTTTATCTTTTAGAAATTTGTTTTTCTCCTCGTAGGATTGTATTTTAAATTAACTATAATTCTCCTGTGTTCTCTCATTTTTGAGAATATATATCCAATCAAAATATATATATATATATATATATATATATATATATATATATATATATCAATCATTATAACACAAAAGATGGCTTTGTGAATAAGTGTCAATGATTTAGAACTAAAGATCAACATTGCCTATAAGATAACCAAGTCAGTTTGACAACAAAAAACTAACATTTTCGGTCTTCTATCCAAAAATATGCCTAAACAAACATTAAAACTACCAAAAATAAAGGAAAATAATATAAGTTATCCTCCGTAATAAAAAAAACAAAGGTATATATACAAAAAAAAATGGTCACAGAGCATTGAGTATTTTCATATTAGTAAATTTGATTTTAGAAAAAGAAGGGTGAGGATTTGTTGTTTGTATTGTGTTGTTCAAAAAACCTAAGACATAATAAAGGTGATAATGAATTGATGATTTAATTTGTTGACACCTTGTAAAACTAAAACTACAACTTAACTCTAAGAAATTGATGGAATATGTTAAACTATATATACTGTGTATATCTTCTTCAACTAAACTTATATATGTTGCTAACCAAAAAATAAACTTATGTTTTCTTTGAATAGCTCTTCAAATACTCGTAAACTTGGAATGTACTACTAGAAAACGTGTTGAACTCTATGGATTTTTCCCTATGATAAGGACAATCTTCATTAATTTAGGACAATCTTTTAATTTTGTGAGTGTAATGTGTTGTTTCTAAAGACCGATATATATGTTAGTTTTTGGAGTGCATGTTGTGGATTTGATATGCTCAGACATAAGGTTTGTTAAATATTAAATGAAGTCTAAATCGAATTTTATAAATGAGTTTTTTTTCAGTAGCTTAAAAGTTAAAACTAATATTATTTAATATTTTTTGAGGAGTTATAGAGTTGTCTTATTTTTATTTTTATAATCCCAAGAGGCATTTGTGTTTGTTTAGTTTTTATTCTAATAATCTTATGACTTATGATGAGCTTTTTTTCTTTAATAAAATTTTATTTTTGAGGCCTCAAATTCTTGGTTGGAGTGTCTAGACGAATTGTTTATCAAGATGTAGCAGATTTTGGTTTTAAAAGCGAGTGTCGCTTTAGCTTAAAAAATTTGTTTCAAAATAAATGTCGTTTTTTAATTTTTAATGCAATTTTTTCCATTTATATCATCTATTTACTACTTTATACACTATTTCTAAGAAAATAAAGGAAAAAATATACTTAATTTAGTAAATGTAATATTACTTTTAACATAATGTGCATTCTTTAATATGTGTGAAAACACCAAAAGCGACACTCATTTTGAAACGGAAAGAGTAGTATATCATCAAAAAAATATTCTTTGTCAAGATTTAAACTCTAATCTCCATCAACTTTTTAACCTTAGCTCAATTAATCAGCTTAACCAATTGATCTACTCATTTCCCCAACTCCCTAGAAATTCTGGCTGTTGAGTCATAAAAAATTTGCAGAATTTCTTAGTAAAAAAAAGCTGCTGAGTTTTAAGATTAAAAATTTCACCAACTCACTCTCTCCCACCCACTTTCCCACCAAACTCTCTCTTCATCTTCTTCTTATACCACTCACCATTACCAACTCCATTGCGCTTTTCTCTTCATATTCACAACTCTTTCTGCAATTCCTAATTCCAAATCTATCTCATATGGCTAACACGTTATACAACACCACCACGTGCGGAATCGCTAACTATGCCTCTCCTCACGTGCCCAGATCCCTTTCTTTCTCATCTAACTTTTCAACTTTTTCCCATAATTCAATCGACACCAACGCTGTAAAACACGTTGTCGGGGTGGAACAGAACAGAAGAGGAACAATAATTGTCAAGTCAAAATCCGATTTTGATGATTTGGGCGTTGACATCTCGTTGAGTCCACGTGTCAATGCTGTTAAGCCTTCAAGAACTGTGGCTATTACTGATCAAGCTACTGCTCTTGTTCAAGCTGGTGTTCCTGTTATTCGATTGGCGGCTGGTGAGCCTGATTTTGATACTCCTGCTGTTATAGCTGAGGTATTTTTTCCTTTTACATTCTCAGTTTCAGTTCTTCATTTTCTATGTTTTTTTTAATGATGATCATATATGGTATGTTTGAATTAATTTATCTGAGCTTAATAAGTAGTTATTTTTGTTATAAAAGTAGTTTATAGTTTATACATAAGTACTTACTATGATAGACACTTTTGCTATAACTATAAGAGTTTTAATTAAGTTGTTTATTTGAAATTTTGAATATGACTTTTGTTTTATGATTTGTATGGTAGTGTAGGCTGGGATTAATGCAATTCGGGAAGGACACACAAGGTATACACCTAATGCCGGATCCTTTGAATTGCGCCAAGCTATTTGTCATAAGCTTAAAGGTTAGTTTTTCGTCTTCTGTATTATATGGTTTCATTTGGATTGATTATAATTTTCTATATTAGATGTGGATTATGACAATGTTACATGATTGATTTTGCAGAGGAAAATGGAATTGATTATACTCCTAATCAGATTGTTGTTAGTAATGGAGCCAAGCAGAGTATTGCTCAAGCGTTGCTTGCAGTTTGCTCACCAGGAGATGAGGTGAGTAATGGGGTTTAGTTCTTAATAGTTATACTATTCAGATAAGCACTACTTAATACTTATGATGCTGAGGAATCCTTTTGGTTGGATATATCATTTGAATTATTCAATTTCTTGTAATCTTCTGTCATAATGAAAGCATAGGAAATTATTTGATGCACTAGAAATTTCTGTTGACAACTGTGCTCTCATTTGGATGCCGTTGTAGTATTAGGCTATTGGAATTCTACATTTGGCTTTGGACAACTTTATTACAAATATTTGTCATTTTTTCTTTTGCTAGTTATGATGACGTTCACTTATGATATGAATATTTCAGGTCATTGTTCCAGCTCCGTTCTGGGTTAGTTACCCAGAAATGGCAAGGTTGGCTGATGCAACACCCGTTGTTCTTCCAACGTCGTTATCTAATAATTTCCTTTTAGATCCCAAACTCCTTGAGTCCAAAATTACTGAAAGGTCAAGAGTGCTTATTCTTTGTTCACCGTCGAACCCGACAGGATCTGTCTATCCTAAAGAATTACTTGAAAAGATAGCCGATATTGTAGCAAAGCACCCAAGGCTTCTGGTAAAGTTTTACATATCCGATGAGATCACAAAAGCTTCGTTTGTTCAACTTGGATTGTCATTGTAGTTCCTCTTTAGATCTTAATAGTTGTTTTTTGCAGGTTATCTCTGATGAAATTTATGAACACATAATATATGCACCAGCAACACACACAAGCTTTGCATCTTTACCAGGAATGTGGAACAGAACTCTAACCGTGAATGGATTTTCTAAGGTTAGTTTGTATGTAATGTTCTCTTTCTGTTATAATCATAATGAATGCGTCATATCTGATAATCAATGTTATGCTGCATTTCATAGTATGATTGTAAAAATATGAAATAAACATGGATGGTCTCCAAATTTGATCCTGATGCGTTTAAGCTGTTTTACCGCAGGCCTTTGCAATGACTGGTTGGCGACTTGGTTATATTGCTGGCCCAACACATTTTATTGCAGCATGTGGAAAGGTCCAAAGTCAGGTATATGCATTTGCTACATTTTTCAAGCCTTATTTTACATGTTGTCTTGTCTTAATTTCATTTTGCTACAAGACATGTGCATCAGGTTCATATGTTCAACTGAATTCAGCATTTGAGAGAGAACTTTAAGAATCTTTTGATTATTCATTTGGAATGAGTTGGAATATTGTTTTATTTGATTTTATATCCAGTCTTTAGTTGCTGATGCATCTTATTGAATTTAGTTCACATCCGGGGCCAGTAGTATATCTCAGAAAGCTGCAGTTGCTGCATTAGGATTAGGCTATGCTGGTGGGGAGGCCGTCTCTATCATGGTGAAAGCGTTTAGAGAACGAAGGGATTACTTGGTTAAAAGTTTTAGTGAAATTGATGGTGTTAAAATATCTGAACCAAAGGTGCAAATCCATCTTGTTTATTTGCCTATTCCATAATAATCATTCTCCATGTTTTGTCTCTCTTTATGTCCGCCTTTATACTGATGAATATATCTTTTCTTTGTAGGGAGCATTTTATTTATTCATCGACTTCAGTTCCTATTTTGGAAGAGAAGCTGAAGGATTTGGTAAAATTGAGGATTCTGAGTCCCTCTGTCGGTATTTGTTGGATAAAGGCCAGGTATACCCATTTAATGGCTTTCAAGATTTTAGCGATATTTATATGCAGAATAGTCTTCAATATGAAGTGTTGGTGCTACATATGTCATAACACTATGATTTGTTTACAGGTAGCATTAGTGCCGGGGAGTGCATTTGGAGACGATACTTGCATCCGTATCTCTTATGCAGCATCCCTTACTACCCTACAAGCAGCTGTAGAGAGAATTAAGAAAGCACTTATCTCTCTTACCTTTGCTGCACTTGTTTAATGTTGGTTTGTAATTTGTTGTAATGTGTATTTTATTTTTGGGTTTATCATGTGTAATATGTTTATTGTGAAAATAATAGGTTGTGGCTATTTTCACAAATAAAGTGATGCAATTGTCTGTAAAACCTATTAGCTCAATTGGGAATTGTCGATATTGCTAGGTTGGACGCCTTTATCTGGGTTCAAACTCGAGATATTGCAATTGTGTATGAGTTTATGGTGATGATTGTCACTTCATGTACGAACGAAGAAAAAGTGATGCACCTGTCATTATTAATTTAAGATTACAATCACAAAATCGAGCCATATTTTGCTTCCTTTTTGATTTGTTACATAGAGGAGCAAAGGAAAGGTGTTACCAACATCAAGTCTAAGTTCAATAAATAATTGAGGGAAGGGAAAGCCAATTAAGTTAACCAAGTTATTAACACTATTGAATCTAGCTGCTTTACAAATACAAGTTAAACAAAAAAGTTAAGGTGGGGGAAATTGATTTCAAAAAAATAAAAAGTAATTATTAAGACGAAGATATATGGTTTATAAAATTTAGAAAATATACTTATATTTACATTTTAAATATGATTTTATTTTACGACCTTAAATTCAATTATTTTTAATTCAGTTTTTGGTAGAGCCTGTAAGGCCCAAACAAGAGGATGTTTAGTTTACTGAAAATTTCTCATTCCACCCCCTAATATTCTCTTTCCCCCCCCCCTCCAAAATGGTTTTTGTATGAGAGTAAACTTTTTTTTTGTATGAGAGTATATTGGGGGGAAAGAGAAATGTGGGGGGTGGAAAGAGAATTTTTCTAGTTTACTTGTTTAATTTTGTTTAGTTAGACTTGAAAGCATAGGCCCAAATCACAAAGTTTATCAAAATTTAATACGTCGGGGACATAAATACATAGATTAATTAATTGATCATATAATATGTGGCAGCATAGTATATGCTTTTTTTTGCATAGAATCAACCAATTCCCATATAGAAGGAGAGTGCTTGATATGTCCAAGTCCAACACACACGCAAGTTTTAAAAAATTTCCAATAGGTAAGGCTTAATAAGGTTTTCATTGCAAGTTTCCTATTCAAGAGGCAATTATGAGAAAGAAGCAAACCGAATCTTAATTCTCCATGTTACATATTCTCCATGCATAGTAACTTCTATTTTGAGACAATCAACCTTCACAAACAAGAATTTAATTGCTTTTTTCTGTTCCAAATGATTACGTACCTACCACCTTAACTTCATCTATAAATACTAAAACATGAAACCAAATTCAAGAAAATTAACAAACAAAGAAAAAATATATAGAAAGTTTATAAAATCATCAATAATGGAGGGGGTCTCTAATCCATGCAATATTGAGCTACATGCACCGGAAATTGTGTTCTTCGATTTGGAAACTAACGTGCCAAAAAAAATTGGACAAGGATTCTATGTCCTTGAATTCGGCGCAATTGTAGTTAGTGCACACAAACTCAGCGAAATTGAGAGCTATACAACATTGATACGACCGAAAGATTTATCTGTTGTATCAGTGAAATCTAGCAGAAGCGATGGAATAACACGTGAAGCTGTGAAAAATGCACCGTGTTTTGAAGATGTTGCAGATAGGATATTCAGTATTTTGAATGGAAGGGTTTGGGCTGGTCATAACATTCAGAGATTCGATTGTGTTCGTATTAAAGAAGCTTTTGATGGTATTAATATGGCAGCACCTGTACCTGTTGGAATAATTGATTCTTTAGGGGTCTTAACTGAGAAATTTGGAAGAAGAGCTGGTAATATGAAGGTATGTAACAAGAAATACATAGAAGCAAGTGATTCATAATAATTTACTCACAATTTCAAGTTCTTAACATTGGCTTCTTATTTTGGCTTCAATTCATGGGCAGATGGCAACATTGGCTTCTTATTTTGGCTTGGGGCAACAAAAACACAGGTATTTCTACTCTCCGATAAGGCGATAAACAACTTAATCAAGCATTTACCAAAATATACTTGTCATATAATGTGATGCATAAATTTTTATAAACATGTACACATTATGATATTAGATAAACTCAAATAAGTTCTACATGTAAGTTCTTCCAAACACATCCAAGTCCATGTTTAGTTCTACATGTTAGAAAATTCAAAATTACATTTGGATCAAACCTGATTTGATGACAAATTTATTGTGTATATGGTTTCTAGCCTCAAAATATTGAATCAAGTCTCTAAATCAAATACCGAAAGATAAGATTTTTAGCTTCTGCAGAAACCTAGAAGCAATGTGAAACGTGATTTCATCACAAGTTTTCCACGTTTCAGTTCTAATATCAAAATGGATTCAAGTCTCAAAACCGGTTCTACCCAAAACTAAGATTTCTAGCTTATGCCGTATCCTAGAATCAACTCTCTAATTTATGAAACACGGTAGACATATATACATACGCAAAAGTAATGGTAATCTAAACTATCCGCACAAGAATTTATAATGATATGGATTTTTAATGACTAATTTGATCAGGAGTCTAGATGATGTTCGGATGAACTTGGAGGTCGTCAAGCATTGTGCAACAGTGTTGTTTCTGGTATGCGATTAATTAACATCCATGAATGTTCAATTCTGCTAGCTAATTGCTTAACTCTGAGTTTAACAACTGAATGATTCTCACACATTTGTTATGGTTTATTGGTAATGGTAGGAATCTAGTCTACCAAATACATTGCAAATTGACAAAAGCAAATGGTATGGCGGCTCTTCCAGCATTATGACAAGAAGCAGAACAATTGGGAAATCACCATGCAAAGAAGAGACAAGTAGAAAATCTCCTCCTGTTTCATTTTCATATCAAAGAACGGTTCCCTATACTAGGGGAAGTTTGGGAAAGGTATTTAATGTTTATACATTGGCATAATATTTTGTTTTCTTTTCACTAAACATTGCTTATAGGTTTCATCTTAAGTAGATGAGGTGCTAATTATGATTATATGAAACTTAGGTGGCCGAAAGAATGAAGGGATTGTTGTGTAAAGCTCAAGGACAACCACCTCTACAACAACTATTAAAGCATTCTCATTCATTGCTTAGGTGATGGAAAATTACCAAGAGGGACACGGTTCTCAGAAAATAGGATATTCCATTTCTACATGTTAAAAGATTGAAGATTATCTTAAGAAAGTGTCTTTGGTGATTGAGAAGAGAAAGACCTCACGTTTTGTTGAGTTGGCAGCTCGAAAAAAAGATATGCATGCACGACATTATGGCAGCCCAAATTCATTTGTGTATAGAATTCATTCATTAATCAAATTCTGAAACGATGGAAGATAATATCACAAGCATTTGTAAATTGTAAATGAAATCAAAATAATGATCAAATTGTTCTCCCAACTAATGACACTCAAACTTGAATTTTCCTTTCTGTTGAATCACAATTAATATAACATTAAGGTTAGGAAACTACTAATAAAATAACATGCAATTATAACTTCTAATTACCAGTGTAATCATTACAAATTGTACTACCAAACTAATTTAGTCAACTTGAATAGAGAAATTCATCATCATGTGACCAGATCAGATTTCCATCATTTCTTACTCTCTTTGGAAGATTTTTTAAGAGGAATGCATTTCTCTCTCACTCCTCCTTTTGGCTCCTTCTTGTCCTCTTTTGTTTCCTTCAATTTCACCTCCTCCATCCCTAGCCTACTTCTCCTGAAAAAATAATTATCATATATGCAAAATATTTTATACACAATAAAATGAAAATACAAAAAGTTAACATGCGAGGATTTATATGATTAATGAAACGCGTAGCCTATGTATAGTATTATGGTAAATATAGCAAAATCACGGTGAATTGTCGTGATTCTGCCATATTTAACGTGATACCAAACATATGCGTAGTTATTAACAAGAGACCTTTCTTGGTTGTATGAATTAGATTTCTTGAGCACCGGTTCAGCTTGAAAAGCGACTCGGTTCGCTTTCATGGATTCAACAATACTTCCACTGAAATATTCTTTCTCCTCCGATTGCAAATTCCCTAACAACCTCGGATTCTCCGACACACATAAATCCTCATCGTCACGATCACCGGAAGAATACTTATACAGCTTCTCCTCATCATCACGATCAACGCTCTCCCTTCTCTTGCTAGTGGTCCCCACATTGCTCAAACGCGCTTCACCCTGCTGCTTCGCTTTCATCTCCGAACCAGAACTTCCACACGCAATCAGTTGTAACAGAACAGAGTAACGACTCTGTGGTGGTGCTGCTGACGTCATCATTTCATTTCCTAACCGTTTCGGGTAATTAGTTGTACTGACGTTATTGACCCTCCTCTCCTCCCTTTGTTTCAGTTTCTCAGCGAGGGTAGTAGTGGAATTTGCAGCAGAATGCGGCGGTGGTGGTGGGGTATTATGGGAATTATTAGTTATAACAACTTCATCTAATTCTTCAGTTGATACACCTCTAGAGCAACGTGAATGTGGTGTTGTTGTTGAGCTTGTGTAACTTGTTTTCTCTTCGTAATGATCTTTCTCTAATAATTCTTCTTCGTATTCTTCATATTGATCTTCACTTTCTATTTTCTGTTGGCAATTTCCGTTCAATGTTGCCACTTTGCTCTTTGAATTTCTATAACTTGTGAAATTTTGTTCTTGATTTTGCTGAATTCCTTGTTTCTCGCTCAAATTAAGTTGCTGAAATCTTTCTGTAATTAAATGGATTAATAATAGTACTAGTCAATGAACAGTAATTTTAATTTTGACTTTGGTGAAACATGCATGTTTTGGACTTGACTTTTGGTATTAATTAAGATTAAGAAAAGGACTAATTAATTAATTACTAGTACCTGAACATGATCCTTCTACTAGTTCAGATCCTTTAAGTACATACTCTGCTCCTCCTTCTGATGGATGTATTATGTCCTTTAGTGCCAAGTCATGCCACACATATCCATTCTTATAGTTCCTGAAATTAATTTAATTACCACAATAAGATCAATGTAGAGAATTAATTTATTAATTTATATATAGTTAATTAATTTATATAAGTTTACCTTTTAGTAGACCATGAATATTGAGCAGGCATGCCACTTCCTCTCAGTGCCATTAGCCGATCAAATACATCTTTATTATCAAATTACAAAATAATGTTTATAATAAGAAGAAGAAAAATGAATAAGATGATTAATAGTATATGTTTTATAGATTGGTATGTACCTTTCAAACGGAGAGGTTGAGTGGGAGAAAGGGTAACTTCCATGAAATGTGGATGTTCCAAAAGGCCATTTCGTGAGAGATAGTAAACAACTTGAACTTTTCTAATGGGTTTCACCTTCTGCTTCATTCTACATATTTTCGCCCGGTCTGGACTCGTTTCTCTACCACCTCTATTATGTGAACGAATGTCCATCCTCTCTATCCTTCTTCCCTTAATTTGTTGAGTTGAGTTGAATATATATAACACAACAAATTAAGTCACCTTTTGTGTTAGGTTAGGGATGACTTCAAGGAAAACTCAAATATCCAATAGGTTCTAGCTAGATAAGGGAGAAAAAACCAAGTGCGGGTGGAAAAATGTTGCATTGTATTGCATGGATAAGAAGAAGAAGAATAAGAAGCTCATATACCTACAAAAAGTGATGAGAATGTTTAATGAGTTAACAGTCTTTTTTGCCTTCTTTTAACCTTATTATATTTTTTTAATATTTCAAATTACAAATATATCCTTTTTCCTTAGTTGTGTGTTTAGTGAATTTGGTTTTTGTATTATTTTTTTAGGCAGCCCTTTTAAAGATTTGATACATCAGGATTTAAACTTTTATGCATGTATATTATATGGAATGCATCTATCATCCGATCTAAACTTATACGGGAACTTAAACATCTCTTTTATTATTTAGGTTCTTACTCACGTTTATGAGCAACAGTAAAAGAAAAATTATCACACTTAGGTAAGTAGTTTCTATTGTCATAACTAATTTTTGTGGATAAAAATCTAAGAAATATATGAGATTATTTTTATTTTTTTTCACCATCAGTATCCAATTTACCAGACCGATAAATTTGATTCGAAACAAGTTCTTGCATCATGGTTTCAGTTTCCTCCTAACCACATTTGTATATAAGATGAATTCTTCATCTTCAACCTAATTTTTTTGGTGCACAAGACTAATTTATTTTCCATCAAGTTTTATTTTTATCACAAAGACTAGTAATTCAATAGTGGGACAGAAATGGAATTTACTCAATGTTTAATGGTAGTAGTGTAGGAGTAATAAATAGTCCATGTACTAGTAGTAGTATTTTACTAACATTATTATTGTTTTACGTATTCCAATGGGATGGATGAGGAGAGGACAAAGGCTATAGATTCATAGAGCTTAATAAAAGCGTAAATTCAGGATAGTACATGTCAATGCAGGGAAAGATTCGTTTAAAAAAGTACCGTTAAATAGAAAGGCACAGAGTGATGTTTTGTACGAGAGAAAAAACGATGTGTAGAATGAATAGATTAGAAAAGGGGTTGAAGGGTTATGGTCTCAATCAACATCCCATAAATGAATCAAATTTGACTTTACTATCACTCTGTTCCTGATTTGAGCTAACAATGACCATTGCCAGACTTTGCTTGCTACACACAGCTTTTTTCCATTTTTTTACCTCCCATCGTTGACGCCAATTCACTTTTCATTTACCGTTTTCTCTATCAACTTGAGTGGACTATGTTTTTATCTACTAGATCACCATGGTCTCCCATTCCATTATTAATTGTTTTTGTAAGATCTCGTAAACTTAACTCGGTTGATAAGAATATTACACTATTATGATTGAAGTTTGAATTCTAGTATGTTGGTTTATTCACTTTTTAAAAAGTTAAATCCTAGACACTAAAATATATGGCTATAAAATAAATCATATAGGTAAATATAAGACTTGATGACCTAAAAACACTTGGATGAAATGGTAATGAATTTTTTCCAACTTAACCAAATGTTATGAAATCGAAACCAATCCTAAAAATGCTCTCTCGATGAAGAGCTTTGCCACTCTTTATAATCCTACCCAACTCGAGAAATTAGTCTCTGCGCGCATATATAAGACTTGATGGACCATTGATGTTCTAGCCTCATATAGGAGTAGGACCCCATCTCATGAAGGCCCAACTCATGTGTCCTCTTAAAGCTAGGAAAATTTCAACTAACATGTCTATAATAAAAGACTTATTCTCAGTTTCAATTTATGTTATGCTTAAATCTTTTAAAATACACATTCGAAAATATGCTTTGTGTAAATAATTTTATTTCGTTAACTAGAATGGTAAGTATATTAATTAATTAACATTTAGATTTTAGTGAAATTGTACACTGGATAAAATATCTGAAAGTATAGCTATAAATGGCAATCTACTATGAAGGGTAGGATGATGGCCATACAGATCACAAAAGTTTCTTTCATTGCACGGCTACAACAGAGCTGTTGGAATGTCATTTCACGTGACTCCATTTTTAGATGACAAACAAACAAACAAATTCTCCCAACTCCCTTTTTAATTTGGTGGTGAGATGAGAGTAGTGTTAAATTTGATAAATCCAATATAATTACGGTTTATGTATAGTTTTGTTTGTTTATTTGTTTGATATACAATTTTAAGTAAATGTCTCAATTGTATGAGTTGGGATCCTCCCACACTATAATGTTGCATGAAGTGGTTTTAAGTGGATTTAGTTTTTTTTTTACACAATATTTAGTTATGCAGTGATAAAAAAATAATCTTAAATAAATTAGTGATTTATGTTTGATACATATAGTAGTGATTTTGAAAAATAGATTTGAGTTCAAAAATCAAATTTAAAGTTGAAAACTACAAATTCTATCCGGGCCTAATAGTAGGAGACTCTGATACTATGTTAAAAATTAAGTTGGGTTTGATTTAATTTCACAAAACCGACTTGTAAAGTGTAAGTTATCTTTACTTTATAAACACATATTTAAGATATACATGTGAAACATCCAAATATTTGCTCATTTAAATCAGTACATCGACAAGAAAACATATTAAACATTGCTAAGAGTAAAACTGATAATTTTACAAACAAATTAGCTCACAAGACCCAAGTTTGAGTCAAAAAAAGACCCAAGTTTTTTTTTTGGTAAGTTAATAGGCATAAAACAACAAAATAATATTTGAAGTATGACAAAATCAAAGTCATTGAAATATCTATATATACATTCAGATTTATAATGTTGATGCTAAAATTATTAATTCGAATATACAAAAGATTGAAGTTGTTCTAAAGATCTAAACCAAATTAACAACACAGCAAAACAATAGAAGAAGTGTGCCTATTGCCTAGTCCATATATATACTTTCAAATGAACTGTAACAAGTAATAGTTGATCTAATATCCATTGTTATATTTAATGTAATAAATTGCCAAATGCCCCTGCACCTAATACTGTTAGAAGATTTGTTAGATAAATATTATGAATTAGTTAAGAAGTACATGTGATAGATACGAAGTTACCATCTCATCTCATTTATAGCAAACTAAAACCAAAATTTAAAATGTCACGTAATTGTACAAATTGGTTTCTTAATTACCAAAACATGCAATTTCTTTTACTTATAGTTGATAATTTGATATGTTTCTTAGTCAATGATACTGGAAATTCATACCAAGTAATAGATCACTAGAAATGCACCATCGTGGCATTTGGTAATTGTACATTTTCTATAGTGAAATGTAATCTATGTATATGTATATATTCTCATGATTAATTCTTAGAACTCATTTCACACATTGTAAGTGTAATAAGATGTGCAACAAATTCTTTTATGTGAACCTTTTGTTCATTTTCTACTTCTCATTATTTTACAATGTTTATGCTTCTCAAACCAAGAATTTCAATTTGCAAATCAAAGCTGTGAACCTTGGAAATTGGCTAGTTACTGAAGGATGGATGAAACCTTCTCTCTTTGATGGAATAATCAACAATGATCTTTTGGTATGCTAACTAATTCCTATGACTTTATGTTTTATACTTTTATATCAATGAAAAAAATTATATTATTACTAGCTAATTTATTTGTTCATTGATAATTTCAGGATGGAACTCACGTGCAATTCATGTCAGTGAAATTGCAAAAGTATCTATGTGCTGAAAATGGTGGAGGAAGTATTGTTGTTGCTAACCGCACCAAAGCTTTTCATTGGGAAACCTTCAGGGTCAGTTTTGAATATATATTGTCTCTTGACTATGTTTGGTATCACAGTCGTTATGTCCGTGACACAAAATCACGGTGGATCACCGTAATTCTGGTATAACCACCGTGATACCAAATATATACTTTATTGATTTATTTTAAATTATTTTGAACATATATAGCTCCATATATAAGAAAAATTGAATCAATAAAAGTTGATGTGTCTGGTTCAAATTATTGACTCAAAATTTTCTTATATTCATGCATGCAGTTGTGGAGGGTGAATGAAACAGCATTCAATTTGAGAGTGTCTAATAAGCAATTTATTGGATTGGAAGATGAAAACAAATTAGTGGCTGATATAGATTCACCTGGAAACAAGGAAACATTTGAGATTGTGAGAAATAATAATGATCCAAACAGAGTTAAGATCAGAGCATCAAATGGTCTTTTTCTACAGGTATATAGTACTATGTTTGTTTGGCCTTATTATTGCTTTGTTTCTAGATATTGTGTTTCTATAGGTGATTTTAATATTGTCGTTTATTAATTAATTATCAGGCCAAGGCCATATCAGTTTCAGAGAGTGTAGTGAGTGCAGAAGCAGTTTATGAAGAATCCTCCAGTTGGGAGGACAGTGACCCTTCTGTGTTCAAAATGACTGTTTTGAATGCTACCATTCTAAAAGGAGAATACCAAATTACAAATGGTTATGGTCCGGACAAAGCTTCCAAAATCATGCGGGTAATTATGTGTTTCTATATGGTTGTTTGTTTCTTTATGAGTTATGAATGCTGAAAATTGTTTTTTAATTAATCATTTTGTAAAATTAGTTTATACTACTAGTTAAAATTGACCTTGTACAATTGTTTTCAATATAATGCGGCACATTTTGTAAAATTGTGGTAGAAATCCAATTTAAACATGTACTAAAATTTTAAAGTGATCCTTAAAAATATGAAAAATCTCGATCAAATATTATCGATATAAATCAAGCTCGAATACTGCTGCAGTGTTGATCACAGTCTTCATATCATTGTAGAAACATAAAAAACTATGATGTCGCATTCATTCGAAAGACATATAGCTCATTTTTGAAAAACCTTAGGTGAATTTAATTCATTGATAGAGCTATATGTGTTGGGGATGCATGCAGGATCATTGGAATACGTATATAACAGAAGATGATTTCAAATTCATGTCAGAAAATGGGTTAAATGCAGTAAGAATACCCGTTGGATGGTGGATAGCTAAGGACCCAACACCCCCTAAGCCATTTGTTGGAGGATCCTTGAAAACACTAGACAATGCATTCACATGGGCACAGTAAGATTATTTAAGACTCTCTCTGCTACCTTAGACTATTTTATTTACTACCATAGTAATGTAAAGTCCACTTTGTCAACCAATGGTACTTATTGTAACAACTCATAATTAATGCAATTTCAGAAAGTATGGAATGAAAGTGATTATTGACCTGCATGCTGCACCAGCTTCACAAAATGGAAGAGTTCATAGTGCAACGAGGGATGGATATAGAGAATGGGGAGATTCCTACATTCCTGATACTGTGGCTACCATAGACTTCTTAGCCGAAAGGTTTTAGTCACATTAATTAAGTGTCTCTCTTAAATTATTTTTTTCTTACATCGATGAAATGACAAATTCATCATAAACTCACACACACACAAGTTATGAAGCTGGGGTTTGAACTCCGGTCATAACATAAGGCCTAACAATTTCGACAATTTTTTACCAGTTGAGCTAGGACTTGTAGACAATGTCTCTTTTAATTTAATCTTCTACAAAAATATAGGAGACAAACAAATATTTTAAATGTGACACCAATAATGTTTAGAGACAAATTTTTCCTCAATGATATGATTAACTCAGAAATTGGTCTACAGATATGCTAAAAGTCCAAGTCTAATTGCAATACAACTGATGAATGAGCCTGTAGGAGTTGATTTGGGAAGTCTTAAAAAGTATTATCAAGCAGGTTATGATGCTGTTAGGAAACACACCTCAAGTGCTTATGTGATAATGTCTAACCCTCTTGATAGAGATTCAAAAGTGCTTCTACAATTTGCTAGAGCTTTTAATAGAGTTGTCATTGATGTGCATTACTATAATCTATTTTGGGATAAGTTCTCAAACATGAATGTGAAGCAGAACATTGATTTTATAAGATACAATAGAGCTTCTGAGCTAAGCTCTCTCATCACATCTAATGGACCCCTCATCTTTGTTGGTAAGCTTTTTTTTCCTTCACATTATTTTGCAAAACCTACCTTCTGTTGTAATTTAGCCCATAATATCAAATATATTTGCAAAATAACATTATTTAATGTGTGACTTTAATAAATAACACTAAGTAATCAAATGTTTAAAAATGATTACCATTCTATAGCATAATATTTGTTTGGTTATGGAATTTGGCAGGTGAATGGAGTGATGATTGGAAGGTTAAAAGTGCATCAAAGGAAGATTACCAAAAATTTATGAAGGTACAATTGGATGTGTACTCTCGTGCCACATTTGGATGGGCTTATTGGGCTTACAAATGTGACTCTAACTATTGGAGCCTTAAGTGGTTGCTTGACAATAATTATGTTAAGCTTTGATATGTCCATATGCTCTAAGACTAAGATTTTTTCAATTCTAAAGAAAAAAATACCAAGTGTTCAGTACTTATTTCATATGTTAACTGAAATCATGTCAAGTAATTTACAAAAATAAGATTATGTACCATTGATGATTTAAGAGGTTGATATCTCTCAATAAATATTTTTTTCAAATATGTTGTTGATTTGCACAACTTTTTACACTACTAATTGGGTGTTATTGCTGGGTATAGTAATCTTAAGACAATTTATAATAGTATTAGATATTTAAGTGAGACATAATAATAATTCTTACAAAATATTAGATATTTTCATTAAAGAACTTTTTTATCATAGCTTAAGTAAAATTATTTTTGAAATATAAAATAGGTTTACTTCAGTGGCTTTGGGCCTGGGCCTGGGCCTGTTGAGGAAAAGTTATAGTCTGTTTTGCAGAACAGTTATGCTGTGTTTTCAAAAAAATTAATGCAGTACAAATCAGTACCAATTAATAGCAGAAAAAATAACAAATATTGGAGATGCGGGGTATCGATCCCCGTACCTCTCGCATGCTAAGCGAGCGCTCTACCATCTGAGCTACATCCCCTTGGCGCCAACTTATTGGCTGGTAACTATTTAATACCATATTAAGAACAGCTACTATAAATTTGCAACCCAGAAAGAATTGAGACTTAAGCTAATATGTTACCTTTTTTAAGATTTCATTTAACATTTTTTAAAAATAATTCTATATCGACTGATAAAAAATCGAAATTGTTAAGTTAGACGTTGTGATTAGTGTTCAAACTTCAAGTTTTCCATTTGTGTGGATGAATTTATATTAGCTATTGTTAATTTGTTATCATCTACTATCTATACAAAAAAAAAAAAAAATCATTTGTGTATGTGAGGGATTTGCTTTAAGACACAAGAAAAAGTAGTGAAATGGATTGAGACTTGAAAATGAATCTATAAGTGTTTAGTCGTTTCTCACCTTTCAATATCTTAGACAAATTGTACCATAAAAGAAATTGAGAAAATTGTCCATAAATGAATAATCACATTCATGAAAAAAGTGATTGAAATGATATGCATGTGTGGTGCTTCATAAATGGACCAAATGGTCCAATTATATTGAACTATAGGAGTTTATGAAATATGCATCATTTTGTTTTTTTATAAAAATATGCATCATTTATCACCCACGTATTTCACGCATTTTAGATTTTAGGGATAATGATTTATTAATTTATAATGATAAATATAGCTTGAGTGGTAAGAGCTGGGGGACATGTGAGTTAGGTAGGGGAAAGTCCAGGGTTCGATCATTGACGGGAGTAATTTATATTTCCGATGTATCAAAAAAAAATTAATTTATA
Source organism: Trifolium dubium (assembly GCA_951804385.1). Classification (NCBI taxonomy): domain Eukaryota; kingdom Viridiplantae; phylum Streptophyta; class Magnoliopsida; order Fabales; family Fabaceae; genus Trifolium; species Trifolium dubium. The sequence continues at coordinate 4,792,915 of OX638071.1, forward strand.
ATGATAAATTTTTTAAATGAGTTGAATCTAGAATTCACTAGGGTCGGTGTAGGTCTCAAATTTCAAAGAACATATACATATTTACTATTTATAAATTTTTCATTAGAAACATTCTCGTGTTAGTAGTAAAAATTAAACATACTTTCTTACGATATATGAGTCGATTCTTTATCAAGTATATAATACTATTGTTTATGGCATGATGATGTTGAAACAATGGAAAGGACCATTGTGGAATTTTTGTTTTTCGAAGAAACCATAATGGATTAATAGGGTCTCCATGGTACTAGTACTCTCTAAATTATTCAGCTCACTATAAAGGTGATTGAGATATTATTGTCATGCATCACCTTAATTATATTAACAGAAAACTATAGTGTCCTTACTTTAACGACTTGATGATGTATACTACACGTTCAGGACTAGGTGTCACAATTCCAATGGAGCCAGCAAAACAAAATTTAAAAAAGTTATAACTGAATTGATATTCAGTTAATTTATTTACTAAAATACCTAGATAGATACAAAGTAACATTGTATGGATAGAAAAAGCCATGCTATCACAGAGGGAGACACTTCTTGTCTTATGACCAAATCACCAAATATAACATCACTAATATAATGGTGTTCAACTTTTGAAGCGGATTAGACTAATTTCAATTTTGAGTAGGGTTGCAATTTCCTCATTTGATCTTATTTGATGTCGGTTTTTTTGTTATCTTATTAATGACTTGTATATATTTAGATTATTGAATCACTTATTTTGATTTGTCCGCATTGTTAATGTAAAAATACATAAGATATTGACAATGACACATCTATATATTAACAATTGAAATTTATATATTTATTTAAAGTGAACAATTTATTTCATTATAGAAAAAAGCAAAAATAATATTTGTATTAACTTTCACTTTCATTCATCCATTAAGTAATGAATTTTTTTTAAGCAAACACAATCAACGAATTTTATTCAAAACAATGAGTTTAATACAACGAGGTATATGATAAAAAACTTGCGTCCAACCCAAGAATTGACACCCTAGCTAAAGTATGAGCCGCCATAATTCGCTTCACGCCTAATGAATTTAACCTTAAAATTCGGATTATAATGTAATAACAAATTAATAGCGGAAATAATAGAACTCAACTCCGATGTTCCAAATGATCTAGCTTGAATAGCACCCACCATAGTTTTTGAATCACTCTCGAACACAATGTTAGTCCATCCTCTCCTAACGGCCTCTTGGATAGCTTCTAACAATGTCTTTGCTTCACATTCCACAACAGAAAGATTACAAGAACAATTATTTGTCCCTGCTGCCACAAAGCTTCCGTTAACATCTCTCACACACCATCCCAACCAGCTGAACCCAAATTTGGTGAGAGGCTCGCATCTACGTTACATTTCATCCATCCGTCGCATGGTCCCAGCCATTGCACATATCCGGAGCATGTGTTGCTGCTTGTGAGTGTGAATTTGCTGAACCAAGAGCAGTCAATACTGAAGCTGCAGTTATAAAAGTTATAAAAGATGAAATGTTTTATTAATCTACTAATATATTACTTTTAAAAGTTTTGTTTTATTATTCTTTTGATGAAAAATTAGAACATGAATCTATTACTCACATGCTTTTGTAATTGTATCGGGGTCAATGGTGTGTCAAAATAAAAAATTTATTCATGACCCTTGTGATTCATAGTGATTCACACTTCACAGTACTTGTGATTCAGTGTTTAGCCTCAAGTATTGTTTAGGCTAATCACGTATAATTTATTTTCTTTATATTGCAAAGAACTATTACCACCATTATGATATCATATATTAATAGAAGTTGAGTTTAACGGAAAGAGTTAGATCTACACAACGTGACAAATCAAATTTTAATTAGTATTGGGATCAATGGTGTGTCAAAATAAAAAATTATTCATGACCCTTTATGATTCACAGTGATATTCACAGTACCTGTGACTCAGTGTTTAGCCTCAAGTATGTATAATTGTTCAGGCTAATCAAGTATTATTAATTTTCTTTATATTGCAAAGAACTATAACCACCATTAAGATAGGAGTATTAATTATGATATCATATATTAACAGAATTGAGTTTAACGGAAAGAGTTAGATCTTCACAACGTGACAAATCAAATTTTAATTAGTAAATTTGTCTCTATATTTAATTATCCAACAATGTCTGGAATAAGATTACATATTACTATGATAAAGAGAACTTATGTGATAAAGAAAAATTTACAAAAACTATGATATCATGTTGAATTAATACCCCAATGTAAAGTGTGTGGACTAGCCGGTCTTGAGAGTAATTACTAGTTATTTATCTCAAAAAGTCTAGACATTAACATTTCTTATGAACTCAAGCACTCCCAACCTTCATACATTTTTGCTTCTCTTCCCTATTGCTTCCACTCTTATCAAAAATCAATATCATGTGTTTTTCTTCTGCACTGTGCACACCAACTTTTCCAATCTACAGTGCTTAGAAGTTAGAAGGTTGAGGTGATGAGGATGGTGGTGGCATTAACATATATGTCTTGAGTTTAACTCAAGGTGTTGCTTTCGGCCAATCAAAACCATATGTATAATTGCCTTAGGTCTTAGGAACATCTATTATTAGAAGTTAGAACATCTATCTAAGAGAAATGCTATTTCTCACAACAATTGTGTCGCAAATAAGAAAACGACCAATAAGAAGATTGAATTTAAACTTGTCATGTTACTCGTGATATGTTCGTGAGGTTGTTTTATCGTGACATGCAGCATTACACGCAGCATTTCTTATTCTTATTGTTATTTAAGGTTATACACACTCAATTGAACACAAAATAGTTTGATAAGTGAATATTATTTCACATATTAAGATTTAATATGACCTGCTCAGTGCTATAAAATAAGCCGGCAGGAGAAAACACAGTGAAATGTCGATAGGTTACATATGCTACCAAACATATCATCAAAATATATAATAACAGCATCAAATAGAGGGATGGGCATGGAATAATAAGTTTTTGGCACAATAATTAAACTTCCAAGTTCCTCTATATAGCTGAACTTTTGCTTCACTTGTATTCAAGGATCATGTTGTTCTCAGGAGCCAATCCAACACAAGCTCTCAGAATGTTTTCCAGCATAGATCTCTGCTTTGACAAAGCATTCACCACTGGTGTACCTGGTGGAACCTGCAATAACAATTTCAAACAATTAATTATATTTAAGTTACACATCAATCTTAAACAAATAAATAATCGGCTACGTTAGACTTACAAGAGGAGCCTTAGTGAGGTAACTGAGAATGGTTGCAACAGGGTGGAATGTGTGAAACTTGTCCTGTAAGTAAAAACAAAAACACATTTAGCTTAAATTTTTTAGCAATTAAATAAACATTAAAGTTTAAGCAACAAATTAGTACTTAATTAGTACTTACCTCTTGTTCAGATTTGAACTGGATTCTAGTGCTAAGTTCAGCAAGAAGGACCAAATCCAAGATAATTGGAGCAGCCAAAAGTGAATCTTCACATGTGTTGTGCATCACAATAGTGTTCTTTCCACCCATAAATATCTCTGAAGTGTACTCATCCATTGCTCTCTTGCTGTCCCCCACATAAGGCACATACTGCAAATTAAGAAACCAATTAATTACTTAATTAACCAAATATAAAGACATAATAAAAGTTGTTTTCCTTAATAACACCAACAAAAAGAAAGACATAATAAAAGTTACATACCTTAATAACAACAACATGGTCTGGATGTTCACCAGGACCATAGAGGATAGCATTACTGTTAACCATATCATCAACAACATTGCTCTTGGAGATTTCCTTGGAGCGGAAGGTTTGTGGTGCAGAGAGATTCATTCCATCATTGTTTCCCAAATGATTGTAACTCACTATTGATGTTGGCTATCATCATTCATCACCAAACAATAAGATTCAAATATCAAAATTCAATTTACTTCTTTTGTGCCAACATAATACTACATGTCTTAATTAAACTTTAATCATACACAAAACAAACAAATAAAACTTACTTTGATACCAGCCCCCACAAGGAAATCAACCAGCACAGACTTCATTTTTGTCTGACCACTCTTGAAGTCATCTCCACCAATCAAACTGTTCCTTTTGATAGCCAGATCAATCAACCCTGATCAATCGATACAAGCAAATTCAATTTTTGGTTTAAAATTAGTACTAACACATATTAGACTTTTATATTGCATCTGAGTAATCCCGACAAGTTTAGCTTGTACGGTATGATATGTCACTCTATAAACTATTTTCAAGTCTTCTATTTTGAATCGCACGACTTGCAGTAACACTCATGACTCATGAGTCACAACATGTTTAATTTGCATAAATAAGTAAATTTTTAAAACAAGTAATTAAGGGGAAATATGGAAAGTAACCTGGGACAAAGGTATTTTGAGGGCTTCCATTGATGAAAGGAACATTTTCAAGAACACAAGCCAAAGCAAATAGGGTTGAAGGTGAAATCTCAGATTCATTCTTGTCCACAGAAGCCAAGAGATTCTCCATAGTATCATTTAGTCCCACAACAACATTACTGTACCTCTCAGTGTTTGCAGTCCAAAGTACAACCACCTTGTCAACCTTGGTAGTTTCCTTAAACTCCCTTAAATTCACAAAACATAGTGTATATATGTAAGTTTCAAACTGATTATAAGGTACTAAATTAATTTGAATTGATGTTTGAGTTGAATTTTACTTAATGTCTTTGATGACTTGTTGAAGTTGTTCTTTCTTTGTTCCTTTAATGATGTTGTTAGCACGATCTCCTTGATTAGCAGCAATGAAATCAGGGTCATAGATACCAGGAAGTGGAACCATGGATTCCATGTAAGGCCTTAACTGTTTCTGTAGGTCAATATCAAACACCTTGGCTCTGCCCATGGCATCAGCTAGGTTCATGTCACTGATATCCCATCCTCCCCACACAATGTCCTCAGGGTTTACCTGCGTAAGTTAATTAATTAAAATTAGTGCTTGTAAGATGATAATTCATATGATTAATCAAGGAGTATAATTGAACAATTTATTTTTGTTTTTGAAACCATAAGAGTTCATGTAACTCATGTTCCACACCACACATGTGAATCACACATATCAAATTACTAGGAGAAGACTTGTTTGGTCACAACTCCAAATAAAAGTGATTTTGGCACACTTATTTAAAAAATATACATTATTTAACTCATTCCTTTTTTTTACCTTGCCCAAATCATTATTTTTAGGATATCTTGCTATATTATAAAGATCGGTCTAAGAGTCAAGCGATCTGAATAAGGATTTTCGGCCTCATAATTTTGAATCAAGAAAATCCCTGATTATATGCTTAAGTTAAACGGACCAAGACCCTTATAAGTTGCACCAATTCATTATTAGTTTTGTTCAAGTATTACTTTTTATATATGCGGCCTCTAAAACTTGTTGGGGTCAGTCTTATTATGAGACTATATGTGGATGTAATATTGAGCATAAATTATTTGAATTTAAAGTCACACACAAAATCGATGAAAAGAAATAAGACATTGAGTTCAAGTGGTTAATGAGTTTCTCTCAAGTCAAGACGAATAGTTTGGGAGAAGTAGAATTCGATTCTTGCTAGAAATAATTTTTGGCCAGACTTTATTTACTTTTTGACTAAACTTTTCGGCCTTATTTATATCAAAAGTGAATTTTGTAGATTCATAAAATAACCGATATATTTGATCTATATATAGGTCAGATATCAATTATTTAATAAATTTAAAAAAAGAGTGCTTTTTAATTTTCAAACTTTTCTAGTAGAATCTAAAACTAATACTTTTTTATTTTCAAATTTATCTAGAAGAATCTAAATTAGTTTTTTGTTTGTACATCTAAATTAGTAGCATACTAATCAGAAGTATTAGAGAAAATAAAATTGGTTCCATTCCATGAAAGAGATAGTAGTAGTACCATTGGAAGAAGGCTCTTGAATGGGGCATATATTTCTTCCCCTTGGAAAGACCCCACTCTTATAGCTGATGCTTGAGTCAGTGAACCAAAGTAATTGGCTTGCTCAATCTTGTCCTTTGTTGCCCATGAAATACCCCTGAAAATTTCATTTTATGTCACATAACTACCCAAAAATGCTTTACCAAACAAATATTACAGTTTTTATTTTGACTAATTAAAATATTACAGTTATTTCCAATTATCATAACCACATACTATCTCTCGTCCTAAATATAAGAGAAAAATATTTTTTATATTCATTGAGAATCTAATGTATTTGGTATACAATATAGACTATATAAATTAGATTCTCGATAAACCTAAAAAGTAAATTTACTCTTATATTTAAGACCGGAGAGAGTAATAATTAGTCAAAATAATAATAATAATAATAATTAAGAAATAACAAAAAAATGGTGAGTAAGATGAAACTAACTCTCGGTTTGCAATAACACCACCAGTGAGGGTTGAACCATTGTTTCCACCCCACCCCACAAGCATTACTCTGACAATTTCAACAACAAAAAAAACACATATAAATAACAAAATAAGCAGAAAAAAAATACAAAATAAAAAATGAGAAAAAGAGAAGATTATATATAGTATAGTACCCCAATTTAGGGACATTGGTTTGGGTCTTAAATTCATATTTGACAGTTTTAGGCTTAACAACCCACTGATAAGTGTTATTTCTGTTCTCATGAACAAGTTCGGTTGTTTCGTAACTGTACACGGATTGAATCTCAGTCTCTGTGTACTTCACGTTAGGACTCTCAACCTTAAAATTCTCGATGAACATTTTCGGTTACTTGAAGAAGGAAAATATGATAATTGAAGAGAAAAAAGAAGAATGGTATTGGTGGTTACTGATTGTGGTGTAGCTTCACGTTGTTGAAGATGGTTTCATTTATAGAGAAAAACTGCTATAGTGCTATGACACGTGGTACAAAATAAGTGGATCTATTGTATTGGGCCATATACAGTTTTATTTTTTACGAGGACCCATTACTCATAGTCTCATATACACTTATTCAGTCAATAATACAATAATGTTTTCTATTTATTTTTTAACTTTTTGTTTTTGGAAATTAATAAGTACTGAAATTTTAAATAATAAGCACTGAAATTTTTAGTCAAAGTAACAATATCACTGACACTAAAATATAAAATATTTTAAAATTATTAACTAATACTATCTCCGTCGTTAAATATAAGATCATATTTGACTAAATTATACTATTCACCTATCATATTTTGACAGTAATTTTTTAATAATATATAGATGTAAATATTAGCATATAATATTTTATTGGATTTTGTTTCAACAAAAAAAAATCTTATTTGATTTGTTTTAATGAGTATTTTTAAAATATCAATTTTTTATAATTTTTACTACTAAATAATTAAATATATTAGCGATCAAAATTGTGCATTAGCATATGTACAATGGTCAAATAATGTCTTGTATTTAGGGACGAGGTAGTAGCAATTATGTATTCCTCTATGTCATTCTTCTTTACTCTATTTTCTTGATAAACTTTTAGCGAAATTGAATATGTGGTTGTATTTAATGTATTTTATTCATTTGAATGAATGATTCAAATGAATATCATTTTGTTTTTGTCAAAAAAGTGTTAAATACTTCATTCGGATATAATTATGAGAAAAACTACACTTTAAAATACTCCAATTATTAATCCATAAAAAAAATACATTAATTATTTAAAAAATTAAATTTTATTTTTGTTTTGGATAGGTCAAAGACTCAAGACTCGATAACAAAGTACATGATGATCTAGACCCATTTATGTTTCAAGTACCGCGTGAATTCCAATGGATTTCCATAAAAGAGCTACAATACACATGTCCTAGACGAATGATATATGTGCCTCAATACTAACCGTCAGATTCATTTCAACGATCATCAATCTTTCACGAAAACCCAGTGTCTATCCATATAGAAACTTTTATATATAAGTGTAACTCTTAGTCACATGTATAATCAGGCCCGGCCCAGAGGCTGTGCAGGCTGGGCTGCAGCCTTGGGCCTCAAATTATTAAGGGCCTCTTTTTTTTTTCATACCCACATAACAGTATTAGATTAAGTATATGTTTCGCGAAAACTGTTTCAAGAAGCGTTCGTTGCTGCAGTTGTTGTTGATGGATGAAGTGAGGTTGGGGGCGCGAGTTCAATTCTCGCGGGTGACAATTTTTGTAATTTTTTATTTATTTTAAATAACAACTAAAACATAGTAGGGATCAAAAAATAGAGTGGGCTCCGGACAAAATCAAAACCACATTAAAAAATTAAATTAACATTAATTTTGATGTTATTTGTGTTATATAATATATTTAAATATATAATGTATTTTAGTAAATATATATATATATATATATATATAATGTTTTTTTTATAAAAAAATATTATTTTTTTATTAAGGGCCCATTTTTTTTTCCGCCTTGGACATCGAAAAAGTCGGGACCGGCACTGTGTATAATATAATTTTACCCTAATTTATATCCATTATACCTCTTTCATATACTGACTTGATAAACATCAGAGTTTTAATCTTATTTTAAAAGTACCTCCTCCTTCATGCAACCTTCAACCATCATGAGAATCACCCACTCATAAAAGACGATTATATTCCAATTTATTTATTTATTTTAGTGTATTACTAAAAGTACTATCTTAATTAAAAATGCTCGTTGGTAAATGCACATGGGGTATTTGTTTTTCAAGTGAGGAAAAACAATTCTTGCAAATACAAATTAAGGCAACTCTTTGAGAATAAATAAATTCACAAGTAGAACTAACTACTAAGTGTAACTTTGGGTGGACTAGTTTTGTTTTTGAAAAATTGATAGCTTTGTCGAATAGAAATTGATCGTTCTGTAATTTCTTTCTATTCTCGTAAAATGATTATTAGAAAGAGGTTGTCAAAACAGAAACAAAAATGAAGTATACTTCGCTTTGATGAATGGAAGATTAAGGAGGATGTTCTAGAATATGTGATTGCAAAGCTTCTAATTTAGTCAAAAACTATTGATTTTTCTTTTTGCATAAAAAAACTTGCTGAATTTTGTAACCATTATTGTCATGATATTAAATTGAAGGAAGATGAATATTAACATTAACTGAATTCAAATGAAGAAGGGTGGTAAGGGAAAAAGAACAAAACAAAACAAAAAATGATTTATTTTTATTCTTGTGGGCTTAAATGATTCACTTTTGTCCATAAATTATAGCATAACATTTAAAAATAATTGTTTTTGGTCTAAATCAGAATTTTTACCGTCGGATATAGTGATTATTTCTTTTATTGAATTGAAAATATTTTAAAAGATGAAATAATTAACTCAGAGATTTAAAATTTCTTTACACTCAAGACAATGATGGAACACTCGATCATTAATTAAGAGAGGATGAACTTCAACCGTTACCGATTACAGATTTATGATTTTTCTATTTACCAAAAAAAACTTTAATATCTTTTTTTAAAATTAACAGAAAAAGGTATTTACGCGTGGCAGTAGATTAGATCGGTGGGACCTATAAATGTTAGAGTTTAGACGAAGCACCTCGAATGTTACTGGGCCGAACCAAAACGTTGATGGTGGCTCTGGAGGGTGCATTTTGGAATACTCTACCCTCCACGCTCCATTATTGGGAGCGTGTTTACACGCTTTGATATTGTTGGTGTGTTGTAAGCTCACAAAGTTTTCTACCGACACGTGGTTCGAAGTAATTGAGTGCGTGAAAGGAACTTCGATGGAAGGTGACACTTCTTTTGGAAATAAAATGCCATCCCCACATTGTGAACTTTTTTAAATGAACAAACCTTCATTAGTAGATGTTTCAAGAAAAAAAAAACTTCATTAGTAGAGTTTAAAACGAATTCAAGTTTCGAAAGAATTACCGATATTTAATACTATTTCTATTTCTGTTCCAAAATATAAAGTTCATTTTAATTAAACGAGTCAAATTTAAACAAACACAACTGAATTACACGAACAACGACATTCAAACTCTCACTCATTGTATTGATTTTAGATATTAGATTATTTTTTAGAGTCATTTTGTATTTACTTAAAGCAAATGAGAAACACAAAAATAATAAAGACAAAAATATAGTTGGATATGAAATGAAATTGTGAAGTTGTTGCAAAAATCTATAATTATTTATAGTGAGTTTTAGAAACACAAAATTAAATTAAATTTATTCTAATTTTCATTTAATATTGAACGTTTTATTTAAATAGTTATGATTTTTACGTAACTGACAAATATTTTTATGACACATAAAATTGATATTGTAACGTTTATCTTATTTAATTTAATTATTTTGTAACTGAATGAATAATTAAATTTAATATTGACCATTTTATTTAAACAATTATGATTTTTTACGTAACTGAAAAATATGTTTATGAGACATAAAATTAATATTGTAACGTTTATCTGATTTAATTTAAATCTTTTATCACTGACAGAATAAAAAGTTGTACTTAAATATAAAATCGAAACGTAATCCGCAAAAAATCGTAATGTTAAAAATATGAATTTAAAAATGTAACGTTTTTTTTTATTGCTTAAAAATGTAACGTTAAAATCATAATGTCTAATAATACACGTGTATTATTTTCTTATGAGGAAGGTCACAAATATGTATATTGTAGATGTAGATGTAGATGATATTCATTTGTTTTGTTTTGACTATATTCTTTTAGTATCATATAGAAATAAATATTAACATATAAATATCTTGTTTGATTTGTTTTGATGAATATTTTTAAATTATCAAGTTTTAAATTTTTTTTATTAATAGATAATTAAAGATATTACCTTTAATTTTTTTTGAGAATAATAACAATCAAAATTGTGTATTAACATATGTGTAGTAGCCAAAATGAGTCTTATATCTTAAAACAAATGTAATAAATTATAAAACAAAAGTTAAGAATTTGCCACTTTTTAAACCTTTTTTATTTTTTATTACCAAAACTATAATAAATCAACGTGAGGGCAGGGTGCCCCACCGGTAAAGGAAATTTTAGACTCTTAAAACATTTGTAAAAGTAATCACTAATCACATTGAACTAGTACTGTTTTATATAAATAAATAAAAAATATAATAAATGAATAGATAATTATAATTTTACTAATTTATTAGGGTTATTACACATTGGTATATACTATGATTGTGATAAATTTAAAGAGAAAAATAATATTATCTTCATTTTTATTATAAAAAACATATAAGTAAATAAAAGTTAATGTATTTGCTTTATAATATGAATTAAATATAAATAATTTTTATTTACTGTATATTTCTTTAAAAAAAATCAGAAAAAGTAACTTAAAAGTTGTATAAATTGTAAAATTAATATGATAGGATCAAAAAATAAAATAAGATAGTAATTAAATTTAAATTAAAAATTAAAAGTGACTTTTTTCTTAGAACAAAGTAGCCTAGTTATAAACTCATTAAACTGTATGCAAAGAACAAAATGAAGGGATGTCGGCTCACAAGTGGGCAATACTTTTGTGTTTGTCCAAAATGAAAAAATGGGCAATAATATTTAGGAAAATGTTAAAATGTGTTCTTATGACACATATTAAAAAAGAAAAAGGAGAAATAGTTTTTTGGAATTTATGTATTCAAACTGTAAAATATTAAAAAAAAAAATTATATTATTAAATGTAAATTTTATGGATTTAGAGAAATATGAGTCATTATATGGGTTTAGAAAAATAAGAAGAAAAATATATTTTTGAGTATTTGATTTTTTTTTTTATGGATTTAGTCATTCTCCATAATTTCATTTTTGAATTTGGACCCTCTAAATGAATGATTGAGCATCATCTTTGATATGTCAGTCTCCGTTTGAAACATATACATTTATTTATCGGACTTTGACGTCATGGATCAAAACAAAAAATTGATATTGTAGGGACTAATTTCAAAATAATACAAGAACCAAACGATTTGAGGCACCTCAAAGAGTTGGACAACTAACTCATAAATTTAGGGTGCGTTTGATCTGCTAAAAAATAAGGTACTGGACAGGACTGTGTTTGATTTTAAAACCGCTGCTAGGACTGGACAAACTGGGGATCAAGGGACTGGACAAAATCAGACATTCTTGTCCCCCACAGAACCATGGGACAACTTTTTGTCCTCAGCACAACTTGTCTAAATCAGCAAAATAACATTTTCTCCATCAAGTATCATACAAAACAAAATTTGTTCAATACTATAAATTTTTGTCCTGTGTTGTTATTCCTTGTGCTGTCCTGTACTGTTCTGTCCAGTATTTTTCATTTTACAGATCAAACGGACCCTTAAAGCTTTTCTTGACCTTGATTTATGGAGGATGAACTCTAACTGCTCAACCACACCATGTGAGTAATCTCATAATACGATATCATATAATAGAAAGATGGGTCTATTTAAAATAATTTTACATTTTAGTTTTTAAAATGTGTTTTATAAATTAATTTTCAAAAACAATTTTTAAGAAGCAAAACATGTGAAAGGTGTTTCTGTTTTTTTTTTAACTATAAAATTAGAAATAATTTTTAAAAACAATTTTAATTTTTGAAAAGAGGACTTTCAAACTTTATTTTTTTTAATTTTGAAAAACTTAAAAAAAAAAAATTTGAACTCTTTCAACCTCAATTTCTTTGCTTTCTTATTTGTAGTGTGACTTTTTAAGTACACTAATAAAAAAATTATTTTTTATTAGTCATGTAGTCTAGTGGTTAGAAATTCACCTTTAAAAATAAAGAAGTGGGCGTATCCAAATTCGAACTTGAATTACTGCACTTTTGTGTAATATATCAAATCAATCGAGTGTATTTGGTTTGATTTTAGATATAATTGACTTTGATAGAATTGATTATGATATAATTGATTTTATCAGAATTGATCGTAGCGTAAATTTCAGTGTAAAAATAATACTTAAAGACAGAAGCTACAAAATATAGATTCTAGCAGAATTAATTTTGCTTTAGAATAATCAAACATTTCTAGAATTACTTTTACTTTTTCCAAAAACTAAACCAAACACACACGCTGAGTTAAACTCATGGAAAAAAAAACTTATTATGAAATGTCCTGTAAACGGCGTCGTATAGAGCTCTTGGTAGGTAGCCATCAAAGTTTATTGTCTTCTACTCTTCTTCCCCTTCTAAACTTTGACTAACTCCGAAACGCAACTATTAATTCCCAGTAAGTTTCTTCCATAATTTTTTTTTGCTTCAATTCGAATTTTATTTTGTGTATGATCTTATCGCATTGTTCTAAATTTGATGATTCTATCTTCACATTTCGGAAAATCACCCTAGCTGAATTTGTAGTTCATTGTAATTTCAGGAAAATGGCTGCTACTTTATTTCACCAACCTGCAGCAGGTTTTCATGGTCGGTGCATTGATTTCCCTGCTTTTGGATCTTCTAGAATATTCGGGAAATCACTCTCAACGCGCTTATTTCCCAACTCTAGCCACCATAAACTGCACCCTGTTCTTGCATCAGTTTCTCATGCTTCTGCTGTTGATCCCACATCATCAAGTAAGAAACTACTCTGTTCGTCTTGTGCAGAGACCTGCTTATTAATAATAATATATTTACCGTTAAAAAAAAAAGTTGATAGCGGATGATGATGTAACAACTGATAGTTAATAAGCTAGTTGAAATGTTTGGTAAACTTATACGCTATAAGTTAGCGATTTGACCTTGCCAAATTGATCGAGCCTAAGTAATCTGTAATATATATATTCTTATTTGTTGGTGTTGTGAATTTATTTTGTAGCTGAGAGTACTTTGATATTGATTCGTCATGGCGAGTCTATGTGGAATGAGAAGAACTTGTTTACAGGATGTTGTGATGTGCCTTTGACTAGGAGAGGAGTAGAAGAAGCCATTGTGGCTGGTAAGAGGATTAGCTATATACCTGTCGATCTAATTTTTACATCCGGGCTAATTCGAGCGCAGATGACAGCTATGCTTGCAATGACTCAGCACCATGAAAAGAAGGTACTTTGTCTATTTATAGTAAAATTGTAAGCTACTCGTTTAGAAAAAATTGATTCTGTGTCGAAAAATGCTATGTTATATAATTAGGACTAGTGAATTTGTCAGTTAAATTTAAACTTGACTGTTGATGTTGCATACATGTTTTTGACTCAGAATTGGTATAACGAAAAATGCTTACAAGAAACTGACTTTGCCCATTTAAGCTGACATACATTTATGTTAATCATATATCTTTGTTGTAAGTCAAAGTGAAGTACGGAGGCTTTAATTGCCAAGTGATTTGATTTTGTATTTTGTTCATGATTCTTTACACTAATTAAAATAAAGTGGACAAACAAACTTATTGCGTTTTCTAAGACAAAAATATTTGGATTAGATTCAATCGATGTATATTCAATAATTTAAACAGACACTGCATGCGCCCTACTTGTAAATAAAACCATTATCTGCACTACTCTTCAGTGGTGTCTACCAATACTTCTTTCTTTACCAATTGTTTACTTTATAGGTTCCTATTATTGTACATAATGAGAGTGAACGGGCAACAGCTTGGAGTGGAGTATACAGTGAAACAACCACAAAGCAATCAATTCCAGTTATAACAACTTGGCAGTTGAATGAAAGAATGTACGTGGTTATGCCTTTGTTCTTGTCCATAGTATGTTCAATAAGTTTCAGAAGGATAGAATGTCATTTTCTATTTTACTTCTACAGGTACGGGGATTTACAAGGTCATAATAAGAAGGAGACTGCAGAAAAGTATGGGAAGGAGCAAGTGCACGAGTGGCGTCGAAGTTATGATATTTCACCTCCCAATGGTGAGAGTTTGGAAAAGTGTTCACGAAGAGCTGTTGCCTATTTTAAGGATTTTGTAAGGATGTCAATTTTTCTTAATGTCGAAGTGTTACATTGATTTGTTACTGTGGATTAAAATATTTTAAATTGCTAAGAGAGTTGATTGATGTTGAGAATAATGCATTGTAGATTGAACCCCAGCTGAAATCAGGAAAGCATGTGATGGTTGCTGCTCATGCGAACTCATTGAGGTCTATTATAATGTATCTGGACAGGTTGACCTCTCAAGAGGTAGCATCTATTTGTTCTTTTTATTTCCACCATCTCATTTGTTGTGTGTGGGTATTGATTGAACCAGAATTGATCTTTACTTTACTTCTGTGTTAAGAAACAGGTTACTAGTTTAGAATTGTCAACTGGTATACCATTGCTTTACATATATAAAGAGGGGAAGTTTAGTAGTAGAGGAAGTCCTGTGGGGCTTACAGAAGCTGGTGTTTATGCATATACTCAGGTAATCATCCCTTAGCTCGGTTTTTACTCGATGTTAGTAGTAGCTGAATTGGCAGCAAATACTTCTTAAATACTCCCACCATTAGCTGAATTGGGAACTTTTATTGTTGTTGACGAGTTGATCAAAAGGAAGCTTAAGCTTTACAAGTTATAATGCAAAATTTTAACAAGTAATATTCGCATATGTCAGTTCTTCAAAAAAAAAATATTCGCATATGACAGACATTAATGTATTCCATTACTCTTGGCAAAGTAATGTATCGTTCCTCTTAAATTTTAATGCTTCTGTTTGTGTTTAATTTTAGAATATTTTCACTTGTCATATTTTCCCTGCATGTCACATGAGATGGGTCTATCTGTTGACATTTAACAACGTTTATAGCTAATCAAAAAACTATATAATCTGTTTCCTTTGTGATTCAACAAGATCCTTTTTGTGTTTGGTTATAGTCCACATACTGGCTATTGGCTAATGATAAGATTTTTGGGTCAAGACTAGAGAGGATATAATGGAGAGATATTCTCACCCTTTTCTGGAATTTACCATCTCTTTAAATTTGGTAGTCATCATCAGATCATGTCTTTATTTGTTGATGATGTAAATTTATTATTTGTGTCTGCAGAACTTAGCTATTTACAGACAAAAGTTGGATGAAATGTCACATTGAAGCCATCGATCCGACTCCATGTGAAAAAATCAAAATGGTATGCTAAAATGCACAGTGATGATATATTGAATTACCATTATCCATTGTTGTATATACATGACTGAATCTAAGCTTGGTTGATAATCTGGATTTTATGACTGAGTATGCTCATGTATATTTGCGGTTGCAGGTATATTTATTTTTGGTGGATTGTTTCACAGCTTACTTTCTGGGTGTAACTTTTCTTCTCGTATGCCTTACAAGTTACAACCCTTTCAATATTATTGGAAATAGTTTATCAGTCCTGAACAATTTCAAAGCTGCGATGGCAAAAGAATGTGAGTCCCGAAAATTATGCAGCTTCAAATTCCCAGTCGCCCCAGAACAATTTTGGATGGAGAGGTATTGAAAAATAAGATAGTTAATGTGAGTCTAGAATTTGTCTTAATAGAAATGATCATATATCATAGGTATAGCTACCATCTTTTAAAACTTATAGGAAAATGCATTTACGGTTGAGGAATGAAAACAATAACATCATTTATAATTTGACAAAAGGAATGTCCATTTGTAGCCTCTAACTATATGTATGATCAAATTGTAATTTCAAAGGAGAAAATATTTGAAGAAGGCAGAGGAAGTATTGGTTGGCATAATTGTTCAGGAGAACCAAATTTGGAACCGAATTTGAATCTTAACTGAAATAGTTTTTAGCTAGGTTTTATTTACCTTTCGACCAAATTCCAAATTAAGGACCTCATTTTTTCTTGAAATAGTTTAATGTGATTTCATTATTTCAATCTCAGTTGTTTTGTTTCTCGTTGATCAATTTTTTCTACTACGTTGACCCCAAATGAAAAAAAAAGGAACCAAAATTTGTGCTATAAATACTATTTAGTTTTTTTTGGCGAAAATAAATATTAAGAGGAATTATTTTTTGATTACGGAGATAAATTCGACATTTGTAGCATGCAATTATATGGTCAACATTTTACTTGTATTTTTAAAATTATGGAAATAATAATTATCAAAACAAATTATGGAAATAATATAATGAATTAATACAATAAAATATGTATAAGACGAGTCAACATGAAATATTATGGAAGTAATATAATGAATTGAGACAGTGAAATATGCATACAAAAAGTACTTTATTTATTGAAATATTAAATAGACATTACATTAAAGTAGGATAAAATGACAAAAAATATAAATTTATTTTATCTTTTCCTAGCCACCAAATGAGCTCTAAATTCATGAGTGAAGAAATATAAAACCCCTTTATCATAAAACCAAGTCTTTATTACAAGAAGAATCAAAATTCAAGAAAGGAGTAGTTAAATTTGAATAATATATTAGTCAAAAAAAAATTGAATAATATAAGCTCTACATATTTTCTTGGTGAATATATATATATATATATATATATATATATATATTTTTTTTTTTTTTTTTGGTGAATATATATTTTTTGGCCTATATTTCTAAGTTTGTATAAATATTTATTTAAAATTTACTAATATGTTTTTTTTTTTTGTCAAATTTACTAGTAATATGGTTTATCTATCTATATTTTGGGTTGTTATTTTGTGACCTGTTGATACAAGTTACAACGGTTTCATACATACCACTTGATGGTTCCCTATCGTCCTCAAACCTTAAATGCTCCGAAATCCCTGCCGCCAAAATCTCATCCTTTCTAAACTCTAAAACCAAAAACTTAGAAAAACAAACAAGTTTCATTAATCATACCAAACCAAAAATTCAATCCAATTATTATTGCCAAAATCTATTAACGTACACATTCTTGAATTTGATGAACCTAAAGATCAAATTAAGGGCAGACTCCAATTATGAATGCATGCATGCATGAATGAATGTCTTCGTCTATGCCGTTTTCACGTAATTACAAATCAAATGCTAATTCTGAAATGACCAAAACTAACAACAGCGGCAACGACAACCACGACCACGACCACCACCATCACCACCACCACCACCACAACAACAACAAAAATAACAACGACCACAACAACAATAATATCCTCAGCCCAACCCACAACACCAGCGCCTCGACAAACAACTCGCCGGACACTAATGTCAAGAATGAGAAGAAGAAAAAGGTTCTTTTAATATTTTTTTTCTTTTTTTCTTTCTTTTAAATTTCTTCCATATATATGCATTGCATTGATGGTACAATAATATTGTTATTGACTCTGTTATTTTTCTATTTAAAGTCTATCTTGCCAAAGATTTTCGGATCAAAGCGAAATGGACGAGGCTCAGATGAAGATCTTAAATCAAATGCAGAAGCAGATTCAATTTCAATTAGTCTTGGTATTCATTACATTAATTTCTTCTTAATTTCCATATAATAATCTCTCCATCAAAATTTCCATTTTGTCCCTTTAATTTTTTATTTTCTTTAAATGTTCTTGTATTCAAAGATTTGGAGAAGAAGATTGAAACCAGAAGAAAAGCATTCCTAGAAGCATCCCCAATCATGAGAAAAAGTTTCTCAGGTATAATTTTTTCATGCAATAATATTATTGCTTTTATCTCATTTTTTTATTATATATAATGTTAATATCATCATTTCCAATTTTTTTGGTCAACTCTAGATTATCAAACAAGAAAAAAATTTGGTAGCTTACCTAACAACAGTGATATTTTTGTTATTAGTAGGATTTTTTTCCTTTTTAGGGGTAAGAGAAAAATGGAGGAAATCAAATTTTCTTGTTTGATATTGACCTTAAGCTCCTCTTGTCTTTATCATAGTGGATGTATTGTATAGTATACTCTTTCAATTATAGACTTGTTAGGATATGAGAATGTGACAAAGTAAACCATGAATTTAATGTCTTATTATGAATTCACAGAAAGAGAGACTAGTCCTGGGATTGAAGGCTTAAATTTGTCCAATTTCGAACGGCCTATGGTTCCTGAAAGTGAAATTCAAAGCTTTAGGTATGTGATTTCATTTTCAGTTCAAGGCTTCAAATAGTTATTGTATTTGTGTGCATATACAATAGTCAAACTCAGATACCATGTTTGTTATTCATGCTATTGTAGAGTCTATGTTGCAACCTGGAATGTCGGAGGAAAATCTCCGAGCTTTGATCTCAACCTTCAAGATTTCTTGCTGGTGGAGGGTTCTGCAGATATATATGTCTTGGGGTATGAACAATGTCACAAGTTCATAACATTTCAATATAACTTTGAGTTTAGACTATGCTTGAAAATTCGTGACGGTCTTTCTGTGTATATGCAAATGCAAGTGTTTCTATGAATTTATTTTCATTAAGATGATTGTTATAACTTGATGTTACCTGAATTTGTTTCAGATTTCAGGAAATTGTTCCACTAAGTGCTGGAAATGTTCTAGTAATTGAAGACAACGAACCTGCCGCAAAGTGGCTAGCATTGATAAGTCAAGCACTAAACACACCAAGAAGTGAATTTAGTGATTCATCTGATTCAGGAGCTGGATCCAAAACAAAGGAATCAAAATCACCGGCGAGTCTAAATTTCTTTCAAAAGCCTTCTCTTAAAGCTATCAGTAGAAATTTCAGGGCAGAAGGTAGCAGCCTTCTCAAGGCTTGCAATTGTCCAATGGAATCTCCATCAAGAGAGAGACGGAGAGTAAGAAAATTTAGTGACCCTATGTCTAAGTTAGATTCTGAGATTCACGGTGCAAGCACCATGGAAGAATTGCTTTCGATTGCAGAAATACCTATACCTTCTTCTCCTGGTCAATCCAAATACTCCCTTATATCTAGTAAACAAATGGTTGGAATTTTTCTCACCATTTGGACTAAGAAAGAGTTAGTACCTCACATTGGCCATCTTAGAGTAGATTCTGTAGGGAGAGGAATCATGGGTTGCTTAGGTAACAAGGTAAACACAGTAATACTTATATATTATATCATTCAACATGTTACATAGTTACTAACTTATCATAAAACTAGTACTACTAATAAAAGTTGAATTACTAAGAAAAATAATAGACAAAAAATAAAATTGATTTGTGTACAATTGATTGATTGCAGGGGTGTATATCGATGAGTATGTCATTACATCAAACAAGCTTTTGTTTCGTATGTAGCCACTTGGCTTCTGGTGAGAAGGAAGGCGATGAGGTGAGAAGGAATTCTGATGTAGCTGAAATTCTCAAAGGCACACAGTTCCCTAGGATTTGTAAGAATCCTTGCCGCCGAGCACCAGAAAAGATAGTGGATCACGAGTAAGTTTTCGCATACATATGTAATCCTGGATCATGAGTTCGTGGTCTTTTGAACTCTACTAACTTTTAGCTTGTTTTGCAGTCGAATAATATGGCTAGGAGATTTGAATTATAGGATGGCTTTGAGTTACGAAGAAACAAGGGTTCTGTTGGAAGATAATGACTGGGACACTTTGTTAGAGAAAGATCAAGTAATGTGTCCCTCCACTTCATATGCATATGCTTACATGATAAAACAATTCATTGTGCATGAGTAAATTTACTGATAAACTTGGTTTTTAATTTTATTCAGTTGAACATAGAAAGAGATGCAGGAAGAGTTTTCAGTGGTTTCAAAGAAGGAAGGATAGTGTTTGCACCAACTTACAAGTATTCACATAATTCAGATTCTTATGCTGGTGAGACTGTTAAATCAAAGAAGAAACGCCGAACACCCGCATGGTATTTCCCTTTCTGGATCTTATTATTCAACAAATATTACTTCAACACAATGTCGTGTGCTTATGACATATATTAATCAAAACCGTTATTAACGATAATATTCTGCTATTGAATAACTGTCAGGTGTGATAGGATACTATGGCGCGGTAGAAAGATTGAACAATTATCATACATTCGTGGAGAGTCAAGATTTTCTGACCACAGACCTGTTTGTGCTGTTTTTTCTGTGGGTGTGGAAGTAAGAAGCAGAAACAATAGGTTCAGAAAGGGCTATTCTTACACAAGTCCAAGACCTGAATATGAAGACTTCATACCTCAAAGGCATAGTTTCTATGATTTTTAATTCAAACCTCAAAAATCAAACTTGTATATTTTCCCCTTAGTGTCTATATAGAAGAATGAATTTTCGCCTAGATTTTATTTCCTTTGTATTTTTTTCCCTATACTACAAGTTGTCCATAGCTAGTTAGAATGAAATAATCCTTAATTCCTACCAATATACTAAGCATATGGTTTGTGCAAGTGGCTAAGCAGTGACTGCAATATTCTTTGTCATGACTCATGACTCTCAGTGATCATGTAAATAGAGATGAATCACTCAATATTATACACACAAAACCAAGAGAAAAACTTTATAGTATTAATTTGTATAAACTAAAGGTCGCGTGAGTTACATATCAGGAGACAGTCCCTACTTATTTAAATCTCTATTTTCTATCTAATTTAGTAGAAATAAAGCGGATCAGCACACAGCCTCGAACTCAGATCATCTTCAGCCATCCAGCCAAATCACACCGGATTGGATGACGGTAGAAGATCTGACTTAATTTGAACAAAGCTAAAGCTCACATGAGTTACATATTAGGAGACGGTCCCTACTTATTTAAAATCTCTATTTTCTATATAATTAAATAGTGGAAAGGAAGATTGGCACACAACCTAGAACTTGAATCATCTATAGTCGTCCAACCAAATCTTATTAGGTTGAATGGCCGCAGAGGACCCGAATTCATTGGTGAGGCATAGAACTTAATCGTATGTCAAGTCCCATATTGAGGTTTCTTCATGACTTAGTGTTGTCTCTTCTTCTGGATTTTGATTCAAGTCCATGTTATCTCTTTCCAAGTCCACTCCCATGTGCAATTCAAGATCTTGCATACTATTTAGCCAGAAGCTCTCATAATCTTCTTCTACTGTCCTATCCACAATTTCTCTCAGCTCATTCACAGTCTTAACGAGGTTATTATGAGACTGATTCTGATTACTAGTCCCTGCTATATCCATATTCATCCAATCATGGAAAGGAACATGTCCTTTTTCTGTTTTGTAAGAACAAATGGATTCATGGTTCACCCTTGAACTTTTGTCTGAAAATCCCATGCATAATTCACTCTGTGGACACTCAG
Organism: Trifolium dubium; assembly: GCA_951804385.1. Classification (NCBI taxonomy): domain Eukaryota; kingdom Viridiplantae; phylum Streptophyta; class Magnoliopsida; order Fabales; family Fabaceae; genus Trifolium; species Trifolium dubium. The sequence continues at coordinate 4,815,021 of OX638071.1, forward strand.
CATATTGACATGAATATAGCTTCTCAAAATCAACATCAACATCATCAAAATCAAACTCACTCTTCCTCTTCTCACTGCTTCCACATTCTTCCAACTGATTCAAAACATGTTTACTAGTACTAGAACTTTCACCTTCTTCTGATATCTTGAGACACTTTTCAGTTAGATGAAGCAAAGCTTGTTCTTGGTTCATAACTTTGGACCAAGTTGAACTATCTTTAGCTGTCATCTTATCTTGCAAAGTCTTTGATTGAGTCACCAACCTTCTAACTTTATCAACATCAGGAGACAAATGTTTAATGATTGCAGCCAACACAGAAACTTTCCAAGCCTTTTTCAAATCATGTGGTTTTTTATAAGGTGGTGGACCTTGTTTTTGTGCAAAAAGACCTTGTTGACCCCACCATTGTTCTGTTCCATTAGGCCACCAAGGAGGAGCTAAACCTCTTTCAAGAGGGAATCTTCTTTGTGGTGGTGCACAGTGTTGCATTAGAGCTGAAAGAAGAGAACCTAAAGTAGTATCTTGCAAATCATAAAGTAAATGCATACATGATGAAATTGGATCTAATAATTCTAAATCTTGTTCATTCTTTTCAAAGAGTGGTAAATAGTTAGAAGCTTGTAATGGAGCATTTTGACTGAATTTGACTTGTTCTTTCCACCATTCACGCAAGCTTTCAGAAGAACCTGTTACTGGTTTTCCATTTTCTGGGACAATACCATAGACAAAACCTTGAGCTTTGCATGTTGTCATAATCTTCATCATATATTTGAGAATTGAATCTTGTGCTCTTGACATCTTTTTCCTTCTTGATGCTTCATCTTTTGCTTGTTGGTTTGGTTCTTCTTTTTTACCTTTTTCCTTGAGCTTCTGTAGCAGGATTCTATCCTTCCACATGCGTTTCTTCAGCTCGTCATAGTCAATTTCTTCTTCTTTTTCTTCTCGTTGATCAAAGGGATCGATTTCTTCGGTGATCTTCACCATGATTGATTTTTGTGAGTTCTTCTTTGCTTCTGCTAAAAAGTACTAAAATGATAGATATAGATGAAGTGCAATGAGACGATGAGATATTTGAAATGTGTAAAATGTAGTTAAGATATATATAGGTGAATGAAGGTACTGGAATGGCGGTGGTAATTAAAAGGGTATGAACTCTGATGCAATATACTATATTCCTAGCTATAATAAGCTTATGAAATTCATGCAATTAATACTACGTGAGATGGATCAATGAGGACAAGGTATGCATTACCGAAGGTGGTAAGTGTTACAATATTGTACGGTGGAATGCATGAGAAAATGCTGCTGTCATGACCACGTGCCTCTCTTTGTAGTCATTTTGATTGCTATTATGTAATGTAGTGCATGAAAATTAGAATTAGCTATGTTCTTTTTTTTAAATAATTTTATAGACTAAACTGACTAACTAACTTACAAAAGATGTATGTTTTTTTTTGGTAATAATTTGGATACATTCAGAGGATCATATTCATATTACGACAGCGTCATATTACGACAGCGTCGCATATATTTAAAGACTAAAAAATGGTTGCTTACTGATTAATCAATCTTGTTTTGTTTCTATGAGCGAAGTGATGATGATGAAGCATGCAAAAAATGAACCATGAGCGGTCGAATGCACCATAAAATGTGTTGGAAAGAATGCAAGTCCTCCAGCCATGCATGAGAGTATGCTTAAATGGAGGGGAAATTCACTAAGGTCTCAATTAGTGTCCAATTCGTTTTCTTTGACCAAATCCTCTCTTATGTACTTCCTCCGGTCCTTAATATAAGAAGAAATTTGCTTTTTAGATACATAGAATGTTTGATGTATCTAGACTATATTATGAACTAGATACATCAAACATTCTATGTATCTAAAAAGCAAATTTCTTCTTATATTAAGGACCGGAGGGAGTATGTGTTTGCTTGCTAATGACGTAGTCACCGACGTGAGGGTTGTGACTATATATAACACATTATGCACACCTCATATATGTGGAGAATGAAGGTATTTGGATCAGCTCTGGCTATATATAGCCCTATTAAGCCCTTAAAGAATTGTGGTTAGTTTACATTTTTGAGATATTGAATACACAAGTTTTTAAATCAAATTTTATTTTTAATATGAATGTCTTTGGTCTGTTAAAAAATAAAGGGCATGGTAACTTCAATTGTATTGGGTATGTATGATTCTATACCTTTTTTAGAACATGACAAATTAGAGGCAAGAGATATATCAAAAAACAAAACTTTTATTAATCATCGAATTACAACACAATTTTTTGTTCAAAATACAAATTGTTAAGAAAATAAATATAATATTTTATCCATCAAACATTATACTATCTTCGTTTCTAAATAATTGACTTTGTTGACTAGCTCATGTTTTGGTTTTGCTCATACACAACTTTAATCGATAATATTTTTACTCATATATTCTTCAAAATTATAAAAATTGTATATTTTAAAAATACTCATCGAGATACATCAAACAGCGTTTATATGATAATATTTGCATTTCTATATTAGTCAAAAAATATAGTTAAAATAAATTATAAAATAATGCATAAAATACCAAGTCAAATTATTTTAGAACGTAGAGGGTAACAAACAACAAATTACTATTCTTAAAAGTTTGTCATGTATTCTCCCTTTATTATACAATTTTTGTATTTTGAAAAGCAAACAAATTCAAGACACTCATTAATATTATTTAGAAAAACATAGAGACTGAAAATGCATTTAAATTTTATTCTCATAAAAATTAGGAGTATTTTTAAGGGTCTTGATAACTAGTGCCCTGAGGGCACTAGTTAAGGTTACTAAAAGAACTAATGTTTGCATTGAAAACAAAATTTTATTAGTTTAAAAAAATAGAATACACAAGTTTCAAGTACTTATTTACCACTTTTGTTTCCTTAACCATTACCCTTAGCCCTAAGGGCAATGTTTAACATTTTCCTATTTTTAATGGTGAGTGACTGAGTGGAATGAAAAAGGTAAAAAAACCAAGAAGTCAAGACACAGAATACGAGGTTGAGTGAGTAAGCAATAACTGTTGGGGAATTGTTAATGTTTATTACTCGTAGGAAGCCGTTCACGTTTTTTTGTTTCTTTCTTTACCTTTTTCTCCATCCATCCCTGCTAAATGCTCATTCTTCCACACCTCAAAAACACTGATACAGTTTTCACCAGCTTTTTCTTCATAACTTCCATTTCATTACTCTTTACCTACCCATTTCTCTCTTTGTACTTATGCTCCTGTCCCTTTCCTACCAACCTTTTTCATCACAGGTTACCTCTCCTCTTTCATTTTCAAACATGCCTCTGTCTGAATCATCATAAAGATCACATTTTTATTTTACCAAGGTTGTCTTTTTCTTTCTTTCTTTCTTTCATTTTTCAACTTTTTTTCACATTTGGGTGATTAAAAATTGAGTCTTTTCTATGAATGCTTGGTGAATGAGTGTAGTTTCAAAATGGGTGCTACTAACTCAAAACCTGAAAAGAATGAAGCTTTGAGTCTTTGTAAAGAAAGAAAACGGTTCATCAAGGTGGCTATTGATTCTAGATATGATTTAGCTGCTGCACATATTTCTTACATTCAATCTCTTAGAAATGTTGGTGTAGTTTTAAGAAGATATGCTGAAGCTGAAGTACTTGTAGAATCTTCTCTTTCAATTTCTGATAAAACCCCATCTCAAACTAGTTACCCTTCTCCATCTTCACCATTAAATGTTACTGAGGTTGAAGCTTCAGATTCACCTTTGCATAATGAAAGTCCTTTTTCAACACCTGCTCCTTCTCTTAGTTACATGAGATCAGGTGGTAATGGTTCTGTTACTGTTACAGTTGAGGCTTGTGGTAACAACTATTTGGTTGATGAGTCCAATGTGGGTTCTTCTATGCTTCCACCTCCACCTCCTCCTGAGTTTGGTGCATCTTGGGATTTCTTTGACCCTGGAGAGGGTAGTGAGAGCTTTAGGTTTGTAGTGCCTGGTAGTGAGTTCAAAGATCGCAGGGATCATTGGTTACAAACTGGTTCAGATGATCATTCAGTATCTGATGGAAAAGTGAGACAGTTAGAGGCACCAGGTAGTACTGATGATGACATAAATCTTGATGTGGCTGGCAAGGGTGATGTTGGAAGATCAAGTTCAAAGAAGGAGGAGAAGAACATGGCTGAGAAAAATGTGTGCACAGAAAGAGAGGATCCCTCAGAGTTTATCACTCACAGAGCTAAAGATTTTCTCTCTAGTATAAAGGATATAGAGCATCGGTTCGTTCGAGCTTCAGAATCTGGTAGGGAGGTTTCAAGGCTGTTAGAGGCAAACAAAATCAAGGTTGGATTTTCTGAGGCAAAAGGTAGTTTGCTTGTTATAAAATTAATTTCATGTGAATTTTGTACTATGTAATAGAGAAGCATGCAGTTGGTTAGACTCTTATTGTTTTCAATTAAATCTAATTATTACTAATCTTCTTCAGCCCTGTAATAGGGAAGTCATCTACAATGGCTCTGATCACGGCCATCCAGCCCGTTTGTTGCCGCAGAAAGACTTCACCTGTTTTCCAGGGTAAGTTTTTACCTATTTCTGTATACAGACACTGTTAAATTTTTAGCAGTTAAATGATAGGATTAGCCTTAAAACATTACATCTTTGTTGGTTTTGGTTTGCCATTTTTAGAAAAACAAAATGAGACCTTAGTGTAAAGATAGAAGCTCAAAATTGAAGTTGCCATTGCTGATAAATATAACTAATGTCAAATTCTTTCCCAATTTGCCAACTGTTTTAGTCTGTAAAAAGCATGAATGATTTCCATTTGAATAGTTTCTTTTACCTTGTAACAAGGTTTGGAATGCAGAGGTATACTTGATAATGTTATCTTTCTCAACAAATTTTCTTGCTTAGTTTTATTATAAGCTTTTAACTGTTTCATTTGTCTGCTATAGCTTTTGTATGAAATATGGACTAAATTTATCACCCTATTATGTAGAACCTGTACAAAAAATTATAAGTTGGAAAAGGACGGCATCTTTTCGATCATCCTCATCCAGGAACCCTTTAGCTTCAAAATCAAGGGAAGATATTGATGATAGTGGAAGTGACTTTATTGAAGAATTCTGCATGATTGCTGGAAGTCATTCATCCACCCTTGACAGACTGTATGCATGGGAGCGAAAACTCTATGATGAAGTGAAGGTATTACTATTAGCATAAAATCATTTCAAGGACAAAACATAGTTCTTTGATTATCATTGTAGAATTTACTAGTAAATGTAATGCATCTCCAACTCCAGTTTCCATGTTTTCAATAGATAATCTTGTTGTGGCTACCTTTTGGACTTTCTGTAGGCTAGTGAATCCATCAGGAAGGACTACGATCGAAAATGTCTCCAGCTTCGGCATCAGTTTGCAAAAGACCAAGGCACTCAAGTGATCGACAAGACCAGGGCAGCTGTGAAGGATCTACACTCACGAATAAAAGTGGCTATTTATTCCGTTGATTCAATATCTAAAAGAATTGAAAAAATGAGGGACGAAGAGTTGTATCCACAACTTCTGGAATTAACAGAAGGGTATGCAAAGAGTTATAGAGTTTACCATTTATATGCGCTATCTTTAAAAAACTATGTTCCCTGTCAATTGAGTGTTAAAGCTATAACTACTCTTAATGTATTGATGGTGCAGATTGGTAAGGATGTGGAAGGCTATGCTTGAATGTCATCATGCACAATACATCACCATCTCCTTGGCATATCATTCAAGGAATACAACAGGAACCTTGCAAGGAGATGCACGCAGAGAAATAATGGCTCGGCTGCTAGAGGAATTTGAGTTATTTGGTCTGAGTTTTGCAAACTGGATTAACAGCCACACCTCATATGTGGAAGCTCTCAATGGGTGGCTGCAACACTGTATACTTCAACCGAGGGAGCGTTCCCGGAGCAGAAGGCCATTCTCCCCTCGCCGAGCTCTGGCTCCGCCTATATTTGTTCTCTGTCGTGATTGGTGTGCTGGGATCAATTCTTTACCTTCTGAGGAACTTAGTGATGCAATCAGAAACTTTTTGTCTGATCTTCACAATCTGATAGAGCAGGAAAATGATGAACTTGTTAAAAAACAGAATTCAGCTCATGCAAGCATACCAGAAAGTGAGATCAAAGCGAATGATGACAATGGAGGCGACTCGGCAAATTTGAGTTGCATACATGCTAGTTTAACCAAGGTTCTTGATCGACTAACTAAATTTTCTGAAGCATCGTTGAAGATGTATGAAGATATCAAGCAAAAAAGTGAAGTGGCTCGAACTGCATACTATAATTGCAAAACTATTAGGGCTGAAAAATGTTCTCAACTTTAGACTTTCTGTTATTGTATGATTTTGAGATTTAAAACATATATGAAATACACCCTAAGCAAAAAGCTATAAATATATATATGGTCTTTCTTTGACTCCTTGTACTTGTTTGAAAAAGAAATTTTTAAGATGAAGATTGGTATCTGTAAATGATTGTCAGTTCATGTTAAAATGATTAGGAAATATTTGCCTACTTAGTGGTAGAAATTACTTTTTTTTTTGGCTAAAATTTCATCTTTATGAAGGTGAATAGATTAGTGTATTAAATTCGAATAGATTACTTCAATGATGTTTGTTACTGTGACAGTGAAACAGTTGGTTTGGCATAGCAAAAGTTAATTGATCAAATCTTAAATAAATTAGTACACTTTCACTGAGTTTTTTTTTTTATATCTTGGATGAATAATTGCAAAAAAAAGAAGAGAAAAATATGTTTAACAGTAATTTTAGAAGTTCATATGATAACTTTAACAAAGGAGCTTGTGATTGAATAGCATTCCAATGATCCAGCTCTTATAGCACTTCCATTATCAAAAAGTGACGTAAAAGGATGAGAGAATTCAGAAAATGAAAACATAATCCTAAAGAAGAAAAAAAAACGTGTGTGCATATCTTGAAACTATTAGTGTTATAAATATTCCACCATAGTTATAACTTATAACAGATGATTATGAGCTTTGTGTGTGGGTTTCTTTGATCAGATGCAACCACTACTATACTCCAATTTCAATATTAATTCCTCCAAAAAAATATTCATCTTCTTTGGGGCTCTTAATTTATTCGAATCCGACATATTGTGTGTACTGAGAGTAAGCTCCTGATTGCTTGGCAATAGGTGCCCGTGTTACATGTTCTGGAAGATCAAATGCATCAACAAGTTCCTTTGCAATATTCCTCACTTGGAAACTTAGATACTCTGACAATTTGTGGATTGCCTGAGAAATGGAAAAACATCATTATTCAACATTAAATAAGATTATAATGTTTAAAAGAGCGGGGTCTACATCCCAAATCTCAGATTAAACCTAGTGCTTTTGTCGCTGTTCTTTTCTTTGTTTTTCACGTGTTCCCTCTTCTAAGGGAGGTAATCCAACTGAAAGCTCTATCGAACACTTTTGTTCACCATGTTGGGGGAGACTATCCCAGTGCTAGACTTAACCCCGGTTTCAAAAGTAGAAAAATTGATTTCCAAAACAAAGATTTTCACTATCCAACTCAAGCTCATAATAATAAATGTTTTGTTTAGAGAAAAAAAGGTAGGGTATGAATGTGAAATTTTAAAAAATCTTAGCCCATGTTTTCCTTCTTTTGGGTAAGAAAGGAAATTTGAGAAAAGTGTTTTCTTTATGTCATGTCCCTGCTTATGGCTAAATAATGGAAGTCCAAAAGTGTGTGCATACATAGTATCTATCTCTTTATGAAAGCCATCATAATTGCCCTTCACAGACCCATTACCTACCCAGGTTTTTACTAGTTATGCCTGCTTTTAAGAATGGTCCCTCATAGAAGTTATTAGCTATTTGATAATTGAGGGTTTTTATAATCTGTAAGCAAAACTAAGAAATGGTTCATTATTTTTTGTATTCATTGGTGCATTGATTATCATAAAGATTATATTAAAAAAAAATTCATGTACCTTGGCTTTGTTGGGAGCCACATAGTCAACATTGCGGTAGGTTCCTATGTCATTCCATATTCGGTCCAGAGCATAAAGATCACAGACAAGCTTCAAAGCAGCTTGAGCGCTTGGATCAGGACAGCTGTTGCAGATATAGGCCATGTTAAAATTGGTCAAAATTGTGCAAATAGAAACTAGATGCATGATATAACAAAGGAACTAGGAAGCACCTCTGCACAGCTTCAATGAATTTAGCAAGAACGACAGACTCAATATGTGATTCTGCAAGTGTCAATAGGTGATTTAAGCATCTATTCCATGCACCAAATTGCCCAAGAGGTTTTGAGTGCTTTCGAAGTCGTACAGCAACACTATGAAGTAATCTAGATGTCCGGTACTACAAAATTCAAAATCAAAAACAAGTTGTTGATTTATTTGTGTCACCTCTTATTAATATTTAATCTGAAGTCAATGAATCGAGATAAAACTCACTCTAAAAGCATCCAATTGAAATTTTGGATCTCGTAGATGGTCTTCGCCTTCCCACCTAGCAGTAACCGGATTTGGCTGTGACAGATAAGTACTCATGGAATCTCTCAAGTAGTTCCATGTCACTGCTAAAGTCCCTCCTTTGAACTTACTCTGGTATTGTTTCAAAAGATCGGCTGCAACCTTCATTTATAAAATCCAAACCTATTACTTACCTTACTCAAAAATCAAAATAAAAAGAATACAAGAACCAAACACAAACAGATGCACAATGCACAACTAAAAGTTATAAAATTACAACTTCCATAAACAAAGATACGATCCCACATAGTTAAATATAAAGGCGATGCAAATGAGTCTGTGCATCAGCAATTAAATCATTTAATGAATTATTTTAATCGGTTATTTTGGATTTCATTTGGAGAGGAACAAAAGCAAGACCCAAAGAACCATTAGTAATAAGTAATAACTAATAGTTAATCTTAGACAAACGGAAAATATACATCAAGGTTAGAGTGGTATTTAGAATCAAAGTAAGGTGCAAACAATTGTGGCTATCCTATATTGTTCTGTTATTTGCTCAACTTTACTCGTGATTTATAGCATACCAAGTTATCAGCAGTCTGGTTATAAAAGTCTTATTGAGAATAGATATAGGGTGCGTTTGTTTCAGCTTTTTTTTAAAAAAAATCTATTTTTTTTATTTTACTTGTGTTTGTTTCAGATTTTATAAAAATCATTTTTTTAAAAAAATCTATTTTGGGTGTGTTTGTTTGAGATTAAAATAAAATAGATTTTTTAAAAAAAAAATCTATTTTTAAAAAATAGATTTATTTTGTAGAGATTTTGAAAAAAATCTAAAGTGTTTTGTGTTTGTTTATAATTAAAAAAATCATTTTTTAGAACAAACACATGGTTCATGTTCTTAAGAAAATAGATTTTGAAAAAAGCTATTCAAAATAGCTTTTCATTTTGAAGAGAAAAAAGTTTTTTTTAAAAAAAATGATTTTTATAAAATCTGAAACAAACACAAGTAAAATAAAAAAAATGATTTTTTTATGAAAAAAATAGATTTTTTTTTAAAAAAAGCTGAAACAAACGCACCCTTTATTTTAATCTCAAACAAACACACCCTAATCTGGAATTGGCCAATTACCTGTTGAAGAAGAACTGTGTTGTCTCCTTCAAATGTCTGGAAAATGTCATGATCATTCCTCAAGGAACCAAAACGATTTACAGCAGCATAACCATGGCCTCCACAGGCTTCCCTACAGATGCTGAGTGACTTTGCGGTATATGATGTCACATAAGCCTTTAGACCTGCCGAGAGAGCATGAACATCTGCAACTAACTCTTCATCTTGTGACTTCTTCATTTGGGCGTATTTCTCCACTAAGTTTGTAGTGGCAAAATGAAATGCATAAGTTGAAGCCAGCATTGGCATAAGCTTATGCTGATGAGACTGGTAGTCAAGAATTGTTACTTCGGGTTGGTTTGGAGGTCCAAATTGCTGACGAAGTAAAGAATATCTGATGGCAATTGTGGCAGAAACCTTGAGGACACTTACAGAAGAGTATGCAAGGCCTACCCTACCACCAACAAGTTCCCCAAGAGTTGCACCAAACCGCTTATTCACTGAAGGAAGGCTACTCGTGTACTTCCCATCGCGGGACACATCACCAAAACGGTTTAAAAGATTGTCTCGAGGAATTCTCACAGAGCGGAATCTAAGAGCTCCATTATCAACACCATTAAGGCCTACTTTATGACCACAATCATGTATCTCAATTCCAGGAAGTGTTTGATGAGTCTTCAAATCCCTTATCGGAACAATGAAAGCATGAACACCCATATCAGAAACTCCTTTTGCGTCATAATTAGGTAACTTCAACCTAGCAAAAACAGTGGCAAACTTGCCATGCACAGCGGCATTGCCAATCCACCATTTGATGGCACCATCGTTCGGAGTATCAATAATAAATTCATCGGTGACAGGATCAAAGGTGGCAAGAGTTTGAAGCCCCTGCACATTTGAACCTTTTTGTGCACAGAAAAAAGGAGAGTAAGTAGCAGTCTAGAAATGTTCGTGTGCTATGCAGTAGCATGTATGAGTAGAAACCCAACTGAGATAAAAACAAACAAAAATTCTGCACTTCTAGAGCACCAAAATTTTCAACAGTGACACTAAGAGTATGTTTGGATGTAACCAAAAAAAGGGTATGTTTTTATGGAGGGTTTTGGTCTTTTGGAGTGAAGGGCTTACTTTTCTCTTTTAAATTACAGACACAATAAAATATTATTGAAAATCAATTAAGTGTGATTAAAGTATTATATGATCATCTATCATGTTGTTCTTTGAATTATTTTAAAATATCAAATATATTTTGAAATATAGACTTAGGCCTCCTCCAAAAACCTCCAAAAAAAACCTCCCAAACACTAAACAGATCCAAAGAGTTCTATCACCCAATTAGATTGACCTCATAACTTTTAACTATTGAATTCCACTGTGATGCAAAAATTCTTAAGAACTCAAAACAGACTTCACACATTATTCCAAACCTTTATATTTTTAAGAACTTAACCCACTTTTAACTTCATATAATTGTTTTCCAATCCTAAGAATTGCCGAAAACACGCTGCTCCTATAAGAACTCATTCTACACTCTAACATCAGGTGGAATACTCAAACCGTGAACCTAATAAGAACCCTTAAACCCCTTAAGAACCTGCCCTATAGGAGTTGCTCAACTAACTGAATAAGACAAAGTTCACAACAGTTAACAACTTCAACTCTGTTTAGATAAACATCTTAATGAAGTAACTTGTTATCATATAAGTACTTATTTATAAACTATTTATATAACAAATGATAAAAGAAAATCAAATTGCTTTCACATAAGCTAGAGCTTATTGAAATAAGCTGAAAACAAGTAAGTTCTTCCAAACAATCTCCTAAGTGCTTATTCGGTTATTCCAGTAAATAAACTTAAATAAATCAATCCAAACAAGCTCTTAAGCAAGGGGACAAAAAGAATCAGAAAGTAAATTACCATGGTGAAGCTCAGTCATAGCAAAACAACCAGGATAGTCCAAGTTATCAATACCATCATAGTATTTATCCTTATGTTTCTGTGTTCCCAAATTGATAACAGAACCACCCCAAAGACTGCATAAAAAGACCCATTCATCAAAACAAAAGATAAAAACAAAAAGAAACAATTTTTCCATTACCCAAATGAAAGAAAATACCTATATTGAACACCCATTTTGATACCAAGTGACATATCAACACTACCAACAGCTTCCAAAATAGCAAAATACATAGCAGGATCATGAACAACATAATGAAGAGGTCTAATACCAGCATCTCTAACAAGAGCTAAAAGCTGATCCATACATAATTTACGATGATTATCTTTGGAAATTTCAACAGGGGTTTGAAGATGCGGTTTAGTATTGAAATAATCAAAAACTTTCTCTTGTATCTCTCTGTGTTTACCTCTCATGTAACCTGTTAGGGAATTTGCGTCGACGGTTAGTTTCTTCCCGCGACTGCTGCAATTTTGCATCTGTAATGGATTCCATGTGAGATTAGGAATTGGGTTTAGGTGAAGGGATAGTTTTTGGATTCGTCTTTCTGCTTCGGAAATGGAATCGTCGTTGGATTTGGGAATTGGGGTTTGCATTTTTGTGTTTGGGATGAAAATAGAGAAAGAATGGAGGAAGAAAGCAGTTAAATGTTGAATGATATAGTAATATAATATCTTGATGGAATTGGAAGGTAATTTGGAATTATGGATTATGATACGGAAGCTAATAATGTATATCCAAATCTGTGATGTGGCGATGGCGTGGTTTTGAAGAAAGGAAATACTACTATAATACTATTACTAACTCGTGATGATGATGGATTGATGGTAACGGATATTGGATTACGGGCACGCCTTCCAACGTGTTTCTTTCCCTCTTTTATACACACTTTTATTTAGGGGAAAAAAACTCCAGTAGTCCACATAATTTATAGCGAGTTTAAAAATTAAGTTTGGACATGTTGCACGAAAATGTCAGACTTCAGGTTTGAAGTCGGATACACTTATTAATTTTATTTTTAAGGAATGGATTTTTAACCACTAAATTACCATAAATTACCAGATAAAAACAAAAATCAACTAGTTTTAGTCTTTTTATAAATTCAAACAAACGTTAGATCACTGCGGTATTCTCTATCATATCAAACATCAACCAACGTTTTATTTGTTATACATACCTTTCATCCCACCAACAAAAAATAATATGAATCTACGTGTATCTATTAAAGCAACACATCTTAGTTCCTTCAAACTAATATATTGTTGAATGTTGACATTATTACAATTCAATAAGGCTTTGAATTTTCTTTATTTTTTTTTTAATGTTTCATTGGTTGTTCATTTATATATAAGTTTTTTTCTTCTTAAAACTATGTATTAGGCTTGAAGATCGACAAATCCGAGAAGCTCAACTTTACTGTTCACTTGCAAGAGGACATTTAAAGAGTTTTTATTTTGTATGAACAAATCTATTAAAATTAGTACAAGGAAAATTGAATCTGACACTTTATGAATAGTACATTCCATGATCACAAACCTAACACGACTCAACCAACCCAAATTAATTCTCATTTATAAGTTAAAGAGACATATAACACATGAACAAGAAAATTGACTTCCCATTTATTTATAAATTAAACCCAATAGACCAAGACTTTTGATGTCATGACATATTAAACATAAATGAATTGTTTAAAAAAAAACAAATTAGAGTGGGGTCGATCATGCATCACTCTCAAGTCTCTAGCTCGATTGCCGGCGCCGGAACGTGGGGAGGTGTGGAGGCGGTCGGAGAAGACAAAACGGAAACATTCTCAACGTCTGAACACGATTTCTTCCTCACAGGAGGGCATTTCTACGTCGGAGTCGGGCTCTGTATCGAAGGAGGGCGATTGGCAATCCTTGTTGGTTCTGAAAGGGGAGGCGGGTAAGTTTGCAAATGATGTTGTTGAGATTGGTGAAAAACTTAAATTAAATTTCCATGGTGAACAAAAGGTAGTGTCTGAGCTTATTGAGGCTATGGCTTATCCTAAGAAAGTGAATACGGCGGTAGGGGGTGTGGGGGCACAATAATGTGTTCCTTATGATTTGTTTTCTTGGTGTTGTGTGTTTTGTCAATGAAGTTACTGTCTTATAATGTTAGGGGATTGGGAGGTGTTTTTAAGAGGAGGGAGGTGAATAAACTCATTCGTGAAGTTAATCCAGATGTAGTTTGTTTACAGGGAACGAAGTTGGAGACGGTAGATATGATGGTGGGAGAGGGGCTGTGGGGTATTGCTGATGTTGGCTTTTCTTTTCGGCCGTCGGTGGGGGCGGCCGGTGGCATTTTGACTTTATGGAATATGAATACGGTTAGTATGGTTTCTACATCCTCGTTAGATCATCTCTTGATTGTGCGAGGAGTGTGTTGTTCTTCAGGTGAGGACTTTATTATTGTCAATGTGTATGCGCCTTGCGACTCACGGGGGAAGGCTGAGCTGTGGTCATCTTTGGCTGGTTTGATTCAGGTGCATCGAGAAGGTCGGTGGTGTGTTTGTGGTGATTTTAATGCGATCCGGGAAGGGGCAGAGAGGAGAGGGAGAGGCGTGTCTGTAGCGGAGGCTGATATTGGCAGGTTTAATGCTTTTATTTCTGAGGCTGAGTTAATTGATCTTCCGATGCTTGGTCGTCGGTTCACGTGGTATCGGGCTGATGGGTCGGCTATGAGCAGACTTGATCGCTTTCTGTTGTCTGAAAAGTGGATCGAAGTTTGGCCTAATTGTGTTCAGGTGGCGCTTCTGAGGAGTGTTTCTGACCATTGTCCCATTGTTTTACGTGAGGAAACTGAAGATTGGGGCCCTCGGCCTTTTCGAATGTTGAAGTGTTGGTCGTCTTTTCCGGGTTATATGGTGTTTGTACGGGAAAAGCTCAATTCTTGCATGGTTATTGGATGGGCTGGATATGTCTTAAAAGAAAAATTGAAATTTATCAAAAGTGCTTTAAAGGAATGGCATTGTCGTCATGTGAAGAATCTTCCCGGTCGTATTGTGGAGACTAAAGATCAAATTGGTGCTTTGGACTTGAAATGTGAAGATGTTGGCTTAAGTGAACATGAAATTATGGAACGACGCAACTTGATTGCTAGTTTATTTTCTTTGGCCCGTGTTGACTGTAGTATTTCATGGCAAAATTCCAGACTCAAATGGTTACGTGACGGGGATGCGAATACGCGCTTTTTTCATGCGTTGATCCAACATCAACATCATAAAAAAATGATAGTTATTCTTACTGTTGGTGAGAATCAGATTGAGGGGGTGCAACCGATTAGGGAAGCCATATTTTCTCATTTTTCTAATCATTTTAAATCTACTACCAGGAGCCGACCGGAGGTTGGGGGTTTGCAGTTTAATTCTCTTTCTGATGTTGATGCTGGTTCTTTAGTGGTTCCGTTTGGTGAAGAAGAGATCAAACAAGCGGTATGGGATTGTGACAGTTTCAAGAGCCCAGGGCCGGATGGGGTTCATCTTGGCTTTATAAAAGATTTTTGGGTTGAATTGAAGGATGATTTGGTACGTTTTTTCGCAGAATTTTATCAGAATAGCCGTTTGACCAGAGGGATTAACTGTACTTTTGTTGTTCTCATTCCTAAAGTAAAGTCGCCTCAACGAATATCAGATTTTAGGCCCATTTCTTTGATTGGTAGTATTTATAAGATTTTATCGAAGGTGCTGGCTAATCGGCTGAGTAAGGTTATTGGGAGTGTGATTTCTGAATGTCAGTCGGCTTTTGTGAAAGGACGACAAATTTTAGATGGGATTTTAATTGCAAATGAAGTGGTCGATGAAGCTAAAAAATTTAAAAAGGAATTGATTATGTTCAAAGTATACTTCGAAAAGGCGTATGATTCTGTTGAGTGGCCTTATCTTCTTTCGGTTATGGCTAAAATGGGTTTCCCTGCTCAATGGTGCCGGTGGATTTCTGAGTGTGTCAGTTCTGCTACTACTTCTATTTTGGTTAATGGTAGTCCGACTGCTGAGTTTTCTTTTGAGCGGGGGCTTAGGCAGGGTGATCCCTTGTCTCCGTTTCTATTCCTTATAGCGGCTGAAGGGTTCAGTGCGATGATGTCGGCTGCAGGTCATTCAGGATTGTTTTCAGGTTTCCCGGTGGGGTCGGAGGGGTCTTTGCGTGTTTCACATTTACAATTTGCTGATGATACCCTGTTGATTGGTTGTAAGGCTAATATGCGAGCTATTAAGGCTGTTGATGTCCGGCTTAAAGGTTAACTATCATAAGAGCATGTTGGTTGGGGTGAATGTGGCAGAGTCTTGGTTAGCAGAGGCTGCTATTTTGTTGAATTGTCGTGTTGGTGGTATTCCTTTTGTGTATCTTGGTATTCCGATTGGTGGTAATCCGCGAAGGCTTTCGTTCTGGCAACCTGTTGTTGATAAAATAAAAGCTCGTTTGTCCATTTGGAAACGCCGTAACTTGTCTATGGGGGGACGCCTGATTCTCCTCAAAGTCGCCTTGTCTTCCATGCCGGTTTATTTTCTTTCTTTTTTCAAGGCTCCCTCAGGTATCGTTTCTCTTATCGAATCTCTTTTTAAATCTTTTTTGGGGGGTGGGGATGGGGTAGCTCGTAAGGTGTCCTGGATTGATTGGGATAAGGTGTGCTTGGATAGGAGGCAAGGCGGGTTAGGGGTGAGGAAGGTGAGGGAATTTAATATAGCTTTGTTGGGAAAATGGTACTGGAGGATGAAAACTGAGAGTGGGAGTTATTGGTGGCGGGTTTTGGAACATAAATATGGAGTGAACCGAGGGGCGTTATTGGATGGGGGGTCTAGGGCGTCGGCGTGGTGGAAGGATATTGTAGGTGTTAGTAAAGGGTCTTTCAATGGGGTTGAGGGGTGGTTGGAGAAGGTTGTGGTGAGGGCGGTGGGTGATGGGGAATCCACTTTCTTTTGGCATGATCGGTGGTTGGGCGACGGGGCTTCATTGCGAGAGCGGTTTCCGAGGTTAGCTAGTCTTAGTATGGTGCCAGAGCTGTCGGTGGGTGAGATGTGTCGACGTGGGTGGGGAGTAGGAGGTGGGGGGTGGGAGTGGCGGCGTCCTTTATTTGTCTGGGAGGAAGGCTTGGTGGGTGAGTGTTGTGCGTTGTTGTGCAACATTGTTTTGCAGGAAAATGTGACTGACAAGTGGCGGTGGCTCGGTGGTTTCTCTGACTCCTATACAGTAAAAGAGGCATATTGTTCCTTGACTATCCAGGCTGCTATTCCTGTGCCGCCGGTTCATGTGATTGACCTATCATGGCACAAAATTGTTCCTTTGAAGATTTCGGTTTTTGCTTGGCGGTTCTTCAACAATCGTATTCCGACTAGAGACAATCTTATTCGTAGGGGAATTATTACAGCAGGGAATCAAGGTTGTAGCTTCGGTTGCTCTTCGGATGAATCTTTATCCCATCTATTCTTTGCTTGTGAATTTTCTCAAAAGGTGTGGCGCGGTATTCTTCAGTGGGTCAGGGTCCAGAGTGCATTACATTCAGACGTTGTTCTTCATATTCATCAGTTTATAGGACTCCAGCCTCCACAGTTGAAGCTTAGGGGCTTCTTTCAAGTTTTATGGTTAGCTACTATATGGTGGCTTTGGAAGACTCGTAATGATTTTATCTTTCAAAA
Organism: Trifolium dubium; assembly: GCA_951804385.1. NCBI lineage: Eukaryota > Viridiplantae > Streptophyta > Magnoliopsida > Fabales > Fabaceae > Trifolium > Trifolium dubium. Next base: position 4,832,238 of record OX638071.1, read on the forward strand.
TAAACCTCTCGAGGTGTCACAGGTTTTGGATCAGGTTCGTCTTCATGTTTGGTGGTGGCTAAAGGCGAAGAGAAAAGATTTTATGCTTGATTATAATTTTTGGTACTCTAATCCTTGGCTTTGTTTAGGGAGGAGAGGTGATTGAATTAGTCTTTTGTGTTTTTGATTATTGATTTGGGGCTTTCCTTTGTGGTTGGCTTTATTCTTTGTAATTATACTTTGTTGCCTTAGGTGAGTACATCTTGTACTTACCTTGTGCTAATCTAATATATTTTGGCTGTTTCAAAAAAAAAAAAAAACAAATTAGAGTGACATAACAAAATTTATAATTTTTTATTGTTTATAGTATAAATTTTTTTACAAAGTTTAAAATTATATTATACTATTAATGTATTTGTTTTATCATCCTATTTATATCAGCACACACATATTTGATGAAAGATAATGACATTTTAAAAGTTTTACAAATAGCTTACACAGTTACACCCAAGCCATTCAAATTGCATGCAAGATTTTATGATGCACCTTTTTTAGAAAAACAAAACAAATGATGGTGTTCCAGTAGACTATTTGGCAAACTCAATGGTGCGGTTGAAACTCATCCTCTCTTGACCAAGAGTCAAAGGTTCGATTATTGTTTCGAGTATAGAGAAACTTTAAATTTTTAGATCAATTGTCCCATCTTTTGAGATGCCTCCAAAATTTAATGAGAAGAATAGTCACTGCATTCGATGATCAAAACCCTTGTCTCAACATAATAAATAGCCTATTTGGCATAACACTACTAACTATAACTATGAACAAAATCAACAAAATGAAATATAGTCATAAGTATACAAATTCACATATTTAGGACATCGATAGCCATTCAATTTAAAACATACGATTCAGATTTAAGATCGGCATTTTAAATTTTAAATAAAATCTACATTTAATGAATCGTTTGATCAAGATCAGACAATTACAAACATCATAAAATAAAATAAAATAAAAATCAATTTCCAAAATATCTAAATGACCTATTCTCACCTTGGGCTTCACTTATAGCCCAGTGGGCTTAAAATTGAGAATTCCCCGCCGCATAATTCAAAACAGTAATTCAAAGTTGAAATAACACGGCGAGGCGGGCCCTCGACATTTACCCTCCCGCGAACACCCAAATCTCTTCTTTTTCAATTTCCCTCATTGCCACCATCTCTTCTCTTCTATAACACTTTCAATTCTCAATTACTCCACAAAATAATCAAACCCTTTATTTTCCCCCTTTTCCAATTCTCAACATTATAGGGTTTCGCACCCCATTCCCATTCTTTAGGGTTTTCAGATCTAATCTAATCTAATTCATGGAAAGCGAAGACAATTTCACCGATACACTCCTCAAACCCCGTTCCGCTCTCACCAACATCACTAATCGTCCGTCAAAGAGATCGTTAACTTCGATTTACGGAAACGACGACCGAGTTGATAATGCGGTCAAAAAGAAATTTCACCACGCCAAAGAAGACAAAGGTAAAAGCCTTTGCGTCGAATTACCTCTTTCCGGCAACAATTCGTCTCAAGAACCGAGTTTACCAAGTGAAGGAACCGATGATTCGAATGATAGTTTTGTTGTGTTTAGTGGGAAAAGTCAAGGAAGGGATTCGGGTGAAGGGTTTATCGATCGTGCAATTGAACACGATGAGAATTTGGGATCGTTCAAATGTGCGGATGGGGTGGTGGAGCCATCGATTGTGTCCGGTTCTAAGTTTCTAGGGTTGGAACGGTGTTCGGGACTCAAAGATCACGGTGGTGATGCGGATTGGGATGAACATGTTGGTGGTGATGTTAGCGTGGAGCTTATTAATAATTGTACTTGTTCCTTTTGCACCAAAGGTATTTGTTTTAATACATTGCAATTTGTATATGCATGTTTTTTTGTTTTTAAGAATGATGCTGCATTTTTTTTCTATGATGTTTTGTTTGTGTTTTTTCATCTTACGTTGTAATTGTGTTTGATTTGATTACTAGCTGCTCATATGTGGTCGGATCTCCATTACCAGGATGCCAAGGGCCGATTAACCGGTAAGTTATTCAAATTTTTTAAGACACTTTGCACAACTATGATCCTGTTTGGACTGATTTATTAGAGCTTATCTATTGATATAAATGTTGTGACAATGCGACTTTTTCTGAGAAATTATGAGAATCAACTTATGACAATTTTTGTAAGATTTTTTCACCAGCTTATTGTCATAAGGGCCTGTGCTATAAGTTGCAAATAAGTTGTTTATCCAAACGGTTCCTATATTCAATTATTAATTTGGTTTTTATTCTGAAACACAATTTTTCATTGAACTTTTTGTTAGCTATAAGGAAGAGTCAGAAGGAAGCAAGATTGGTGGTTCAAAAATTTTCTGGAATAAGTGATACTCATAATATCATACATGAACAGCAAGGCGGTGTTGATCCATCTGATTTAGAATCAGCCCTTATGAATCAGTGGAAATCTCTGTTTGTGCACATGGAAAATATATTTGGTCAGGAAAATAGGCAACTTGTGAGTTTCTTTGCTATCACAGTATCACTTGTGCTTAGTATTTCATATTTCAGTATTTATTCTAACGTTTATTTTCATTCCCATTTTAATTTCCAAGTCAACTTTTCTGGATTTTATATAAATAATTTGTTTGTTTTGCTAAAAGAAAGCCTTGAATAATGTTTTCAAGGTTTTATATCCGATTTCGCTGAAAATTGCAATCAATTATGGTTGATGCAACTTCAATTGCGATACAGTAACATACACATAAAAAACTTAATGTACCTTAACCCTGATAGTTTTGCTTATCCATGGGGCATGAAACCACCTTTTATTTTGTGCATATGGCAAGCCTCTATGAAAGCCATTTCTTAACATTTTTGGCTCATATGTTTTTATTGTTACGCTGTGTTGTGAACTTTGGATTTACTTATCTGTATCCTGGTTTTGTTGTTTTGCATTTTGTTCTCTAATACCTTGAGTAATTCGTTCTTCTGCTTTCAGGAATCAAGCTTTCAAAAGCTAAAAGACTTGAGAGACAACTGCAAGAATGATCTTGACTCGACAGATAACAGCAACTTTGGCAATCAGTAGTATTTAGATGTCTTTTATGATTGTAAGATTACTTTGCACATCAGTCCATTAGTTTCAAGTTTCAATTCATATGCATATGTTGATTTTTACTGTATCATTTGTGAGTTCGGTGTTTGTACTTTGTAGAATACCTGAAGCATTTGTGTAGATTTTTCACAGAAGTTTGGTTATTATAGTATGAACAAAATAACCTTTGGAGTATAATGTTTATGGGTTTTAATGGGTAGTCCTAGAGGGACCAAACATTAAAGGATGACAATGCTGTTTCTTTTCAAATTATTTGGTCCGTAGGTTGTTTAATCCCAGAATTGGTTTCAATGACTTTTAAGCAACAAAGATTTTTCCACTGTCTTAAATGATAAGTGGTTCATAGGTGTGTTGAGTATGTGAAGTTTTTCTGCAATGTCATCTTTTATGCTGCAGACTGCATATAGTTCATTGGTTGTTGGTAGCGGTCATTGGAGATTACTCTTCTGTCGAAGATGACCAGTCTTGTGGTTTTGGATTTCCCATTTCATGAGAGTTAAATACCATTTGGATTGGGATATTTTATTTTGGGCATAAATGATCTTTCTCTTTTGGGGTCAGGCATTATGCACTTGAATATGCATCGTGTGAGCTTCTATTTCCTCAAAAGGAAAACTTAATTGATCAAGAAGTTAAACGACTTGTGAGTTTCGGTCTTATTATCTTTTTAGCCGGTTTTAGCATAATTTCCTGTTCCAGTCTTATTAGATCCCTGCTCCACATAATTATTTATTTTTTTGGCTCATAATATTACGCTGTTATGCGATGTTATGAACTTTGGTTTCATTCTGAATGCTTTCAAGAATCAAAATAAAAGTAGAAGCTCACCACGAACGACAATCTAAAATATTTTTCAAAGTTTTGTCATGTCCTTAATCTCATATTTTATGCTGCCAAAAGAACTTTTTGTATAATGATATACTAATTTAAAGTGCTTCTTATATGCATATTGTAATATTGTAATGAATAATTTCATTACACACCCATATGTTTTGAAGATAAAATATGGAGTGTAACTATAATTTAAAGTTGTACGAATCTACAATATAATTTTTTTAATTTCACATGAACGGCCATGTCATAAAAAATCACCAATTTTGAAGACTACTCTAAAGTCTAAAGTTCCTGCGAGAGTGATGTGGATGAATCTATTATGGCCTTTCGTAAGCTCAAAAGGACGAAATAGGATGCAAAACTTGCCAAGGACGAAATGCTCTACCTAACGTAGTTGGTATCTTGGTGATCAGTCTCATGACAAGGACAATATGTCATCACTCCCACAAATATTTTTGTCCAAGTTTATTTATAGCATACTCTTCTAAAATAAATTATAATTATACTACTAATTAAGAGAAAAGTTAACATGTACTCTTAAAATACATGTTAAAGAGCTCATTGTGAAAATTTTATCTTAAAAATTGTACATTTTAATACATTTTAAGAATTTAAAATTTGATTACTTCTATGTAAAAATTCTATGTCGAATTTCCTTCTTAACATGACCCATTAATTAATAGTAATCTCTATGATCTTCGTTATAACATCTTCAAATGAAATTCTCAATTTATCGTCCGAGTCTAATTAGAGGGTGGCCAATGCAAAGTAGACACGTGTAAGTATCTGTTTGGGAGAAGGACATGCACCCAAATGATGATGTATAATGCCTACGTGGCATACTTTAATAGGACAACCATAATAGAATAAAGGTGTTATTAAAGTTGACTAGGCAATGCGATTCATTGAAGAAAATTCCAGCCCAAAGTGAGAGAGAGTATATAAATCAAGAAATCTCACCCATCAGAATACAAAAGTGAGAGGTTCCAATCCTTTCTCCTCCTTTCTTTCCCCAATCTTCCTTCTATTCTCACCCCCTTCATTTTCTTGTACCTGTTTTATAGTTTTGGAATTGAAACAGTTTTTTTTTTTTTTCAGTTTTTTTCTATACCTTATTTTCTTTGGTAAAACATGTCAACAGCTATAAATACTATATACAATAACATTAACAACACAAACATTACAAATGGTTTCTTGGATCCATATAATGAAGAACTAATGAAAGCACTTGAGCCTTTTATCAAAAGTGATTCTTCATTAATCTCTTCTTCAACACATCAACAATCACATTTTCCCTCAACCTCTTATTCTCCATTTTCATCCAGCTCAATTGGCCTCAACCAACTCACCCCATCACAAATCCTTCAAATCCAAACCCAAATCCAAATTCCCCAAAAAAGCTCTCTTTCCCAAAAGCCCGATTCCATGAAGCACTTATCCACTCCATCAAAACCACCCATGAAACTCTACCGTGGAGTGAGACAACGTCATTGGGGAAAATGGGTTGCTGAAATAAGACTCCCTAAAAACCGAACTCGTCTTTGGTTAGGCACATTCAATACCGCAGAAGAAGCAGCTTTTGCTTATGATAACGCAGCTTATAAGCTTAGAGGCGAATTTGCACGTCTCAATTTTCCTCACATGCTTCATTGTGGGAATTACAATCCTCTCCCTTCCTCTGTCAATTCAAAGCTTCAAGCTATTTGTGAAACTTTAGCCATTTCTCAGAAACAGGGGAACACAGAAAAACTCTTTTCCTCTGTTGTTGAAGATGTAAAACCAGTTGTTTGTGTTTCTGAAAAACCGAAGGGTGAATTTGTTTGTCATGAGTTTGAAGATTTTAAGGTTGAGAATGAGAATGAGAAGACAACGGTATCGTCGTCTATGACTGATGAATGTTCAGGTTGTTTGTCATCTCCAGAATCTGGTGTTACTTTCTTGGATTTCTCAGATTGTTGCCAGTGGGATGAAGTGGAGAATTTTGGGTTGAAGAAGTACCCTTCTGTTGAAATTGATTGGGAAGCCTTATGAGCATTACTCTGTTTTTTTTTTGTATTCTATATGTTTCTGAATTTTGTAATTTTATAATTTAGTGTCTTTGGCAGCATCTGCAATGAAGTTTTTGACATTTGCAGATGCTTTTAATGAGACAACTTGGGAAATTTAGGGTACTAAATTAGAGTGTTGTCTTAATTAGTGGTTACTACTATGGTCTATCATGGTCTTTTTGGTCTGCTGGTGGTTTTTGTTCCATGCATGATCATATTTATATGGGAGTTTCTATTTGTGTCTTGGTTACTTCTTGTTCCAATTAATTTTAAGTGTGTTCATGGAACAATGGTTAGCAAAAAAATTTATAATATCAATCAATCATAATTGTCAAATACAAGTCAAACACATGTAAAGTAACAAATACACAACTTTCAACCTATGAAGCACAAATGCGAACACCGGACATGACACGGACACTGACATATCGACACGGATAATTTTTCTAAAAAAATTATATAAATTAATGTAATTATATCGACACAGATAATTTTTCAACCTAATTTAAGGATTGTCGGAGCTTCATAGTTTTCAACCCAAAAATTATTACTTGTAATTACTTAAACAATATCTTATTATGAAAACCTTAAGATATCTTAATTATTACCTTTATACTCTTTAACTTTTATAAAAGAAAGCCTTAAGGACATTTATTAGTATTTTTCCAAGAAATGTAATTAAACCATGCTTAGTGGATGGAGTTAGAGTTGATTTGATACCACAGAAGACAACATTGCTAATCCACAAAAAGTGATGTACCTATAAAGACTCTAACGCCTAAAGTAAAAAATAAAAAATGTATTTTCACCATAGGTTAAGGAGCTTAGGTAGAAAATGTGGGACTTCAAAACGGCTAATCAGTTGCTTGAATTCCACTTAATTTGCAGATCAAGATCACTGTGACAGATTTGATCAAAAGAATTTATACAGCGTCTTACAAGAAACACAATGCTTGAATTCCACTTAATGTTCAGCCATCTCTCTTGCTCTTCATCTAACAACTGAGAATGCATAGAAATTAATTAATTAAAAATATCAGTCTTAGAATAAGAGAAAAGACATAAATGAACGGTTGAGATGATGACAGAATGAACAACAGAAGAGAATGGACTGAAAACGATCCAGATAAATTAGACCTTAACTAGATCCGAAACAAATGTAGAATGACAAAATGAGCAAAAACAAAATGCAATAAGCAACTGTATCCTATCGTGTGGGGTTAAGATAAGGAATATAGAAGGCCGTCTCATTTCCATCCACAAAAGGTGCAAACAATAAATAAAGAATAACAATAAGAATAAAATCAAAAACCAAAAACCAAATCCATATTCATATTCATATTCTTCATTCTCATTCACCACACATAGACAAAGTTAACGCACGATGATGTTTTTGTAGGCTGAAAACAAAGGTCCACAAAATACAAATAAAATATCCTTGATCATTGCATTGGGGTCATACATGACCATACCATCACCATCAGGAATCCTTCCACAGTCTAATAGGGTATCCTTCCAGCAGTTACACACATTTTTGTATTTCGGTCCTTAATTAAAGATATGACGATTCAAATTATACAATCAATAAATCAATGATAAACGATTACAACCATTTGTTTGAAATCATACGGTATGTAATTGCGTCCTAGAAATTTTGTGCTCGGTCACCATCTTCGCATTCTAAAAAAAATTCTACTAATTTTTTTAGAGAATCTGAGCCTCTATTTCTTTATTAACCTCTCTCTATCTCTCACCCCCTTCCTCAAAATTATACCATTTTGAAATTCCTAACTTTTCCTCAAATACCGTCTTTTTGAATATATTGTCCAAAAGCAAATGTGAATGAGATTTGAATTTTCCAAATTGCATCTTCTTCAAGTTGGTAAAAAGGATTCCGTGATGAGGGGTTAAAGCTTATTATATAGTCATTTGTAGCTGCTTTGTTTAATCTCTTTAGAGCCTTTAACGACGTGGCTTTGCATGCGTCCCTCAAATGCTGGTGGCATGATGTTACTCAACAAGTTAAGAATCTTCTTTATTATAAATAAATAAATTTGAAATCTGATCTTATATATGCTTACCAATTTAGCAAAAGAAACGATTTCATGAGAATCACATAGTTAAGAAATATTGTGGTTGTACAAAGATTAGAATTTTTGTATCCTAATTAATTTCACTAAATTAGTTTTATAAACTATTCAGAATATACACGTAGTTTAGTTCAATTTAAATACGAGATTGCATAGAATAAGATTTAGATCATCTTTTATATGTTTGAAGTCAATAAAAAGATTATGTTTATGATCTCACTGTTACTAAAATTTATTTGTATTTTATAAAAGTTGAAAGATCATTGGTATATTTTGGCTTTGCAGTAACAAAAGTAAATTTTAAATGAATTGATTTTCGTTAAAAATAAGTTAAACGTCAACTAACTTGTATTGAAATAAATTTACATAATATTTAATTGAATAATAAATTGAGTGTAAAAATTACATTTAAAGTTAAAAGATACAAATCATAACTTGAATTTAATTAGAATCAATTTTGAAGGATAAATTATTAAATTTGAATTTGAGTCTCACTTTGTAGAGTTTTTTGGACTATGCAATGTATCATGTATGTATCTGTTTTTGTACCCTCATGCTATGAGTTACTAGTAATTTTAAGAGTAAGATCTAAGCTCATTAAACATAGTATTACAGATGAATTTTATAAGTATATTATGAGAATTGGACCTAAGTCCGCGCTAAATGCGAAAGTGAATATTGAAATTGAAGTCTCACATTGTTAAAGTTAAATTTGAGTCTCACTTTAAATGAGTTGTGCTTCGACAATTTCATCTCAAAGGCAAGTTTATAATTAATCAAACTTAGTGTAAAAGCTTTAGCGCAAAATGGAGAAGTTTTTTTTTCTTATTTTACGATGTAGTGAGTTAGATTGGGAAAGATGAATTTGAATATATTGGAGTACCTCTAACATAAGTATTTTAGTCCCGACCAAAAAAAAAAAAACATAAGTATTTTAGTCAATTCAGAATATTTGAGAGGGTATGATTGTATGAATACCAATTGTAGAGATAGATATAGTATTTCTCCTTTCGAAATTACGGGAAGGGATAGTATTTGGTCAGACCCAAATTAATCCAAACTTTTTCAATAGAGAAAGAAGATTAAAACTGTTTTGAAGTCTATATAGCTTTAATTGGCATACTCTGAGGCATAAAAAATCTTAGGTCTTTAAATAACGTAACCACCTATTTAAATAAATAACTTTTTTTTTTTTGAAATCTAAATATAAAATAAATAACTTTTTTTAATATGTATGAGTTTTTCATAGTTTATCATTTTATCTACGTATCAAAAAAATAATTTTTAATCTTAATATTATATTAGGTTTTATACTTAATAATAAATTATAAATTCGTTAAAATTATCAGTAATTTAAGCTTATTATTCTACATTAACTTTTGACATATTTACATGTATTATTATAAATTAGAATTCAATTTTTAAAATAAAAGAACTAAAACTTCATTTTGAAATACGGAGATCAAGAGTACATTCAAATATTTTTTTTATTAGTATATATTATTAGCATGAAGCATAATTTAGGTACTTCAAATAATCTGTGGTGGTTAATGCAAAAAACAATTGTGGTAGTTGAGGTATAACTTGAGGGGTATGAGATAAAAAAAGTTTTCAACAATCTTTTTCTTTATTGTCCAAAATGAGAAGTTCAAGATCAGCCCAATAATGAAATACTAGTTCAAAGCTAAGTGTAGTGGGGAGATTTGTAAAAAAAAAAAAAATTGTAGTGGAGAGAACTAATGTTTTAAAAACCGGATGTCGAACCTTTGTGACTTCCGGTTTATAATTCAATCGGTTAGATTGATTTAACCGTTATTGAATTGGATATTAAATATATATTATATTTAATGTTAATTTTTATAGTTTATATAAAGTTATAATTAATAAAATAAAAATGCATAAATTCTTACAAAATACACAACATATATATTAATAACTAATAAAGTGTGTGTTGCAAAATATAAAAAATCAATAAAAACAATTAAAACAATTTCTATTTCTTTTATGTACAAAAAATAACTAAGGCAGTTAACTTACAATAATAACTATGTTTTAAACTCTAAAACATAGAAAGAAAATAATAGTGTTAGGCCCAATTCCTATAAAAAAAATAAGTTAGGCCCAATACCCTTTTAAAGGAAAAAAAAACCCTAATTTATTTAAAATTTAAAATGAATCATACGTTGTTTTAGTTTCCATTGCACCGCACAACTAGCTATATAAGTCTGCTACTTTTGTTCTTCCTTTTTTTTATAATAATGGGTGCTGCTATTTTTGTTTTCATCCTTTCAATATCTTTTTCTCATCCTTTTAATTTTCACTTGCCATGGTAGTATTTTGGTCCTTTTTCACTATTATTAGTTTTATTGCTTTGTTCTTTCTTCTCATTTTTCTTCTTGGGTCTCTCTTTTCTTCTTTCATGCTAAGGCTAATATATTTGAAATAATCATTTCTAAAGTGATTGATAGATGTGATAAGTACTGCAAGAGCTATTTAGATCTTCAAAATGATTTTTGATCTTTATGTTCTTCGAGTACTGCAAGCTAGATCCGAACGTTCAAAATGATTTTTGATTTTTGTGAACACACTGTGAACACAGAGATCAAAAATCATTTTGAACGCTTGGATCTAGCTTGCACTACTCAAAGAACATAAAGATCAAAAATCATTTTGAAAGTGTGGATAGCTTCTTGCAGTATTAATCACATCTATCAACCACTTTAGAAATGGTTATCTCAAATATATTAGCCTTAGCATGAAAGAAGAAGAGAAAGAACAGAGAACAAAGCAATAAAACTAATAATAGTAAAAAGGACCATATGACAAGTGAAAATTAAATGGATGAGAAAAATATATTGATATAATGAGAACAAAAGTAGCAGAGTGCGGCGCAACGGAAACTAAAACAATACATGATTCATTACAAGTTTTATATAAATTAGGGTTTTCTTTTAAAATGGTATTGGGCCTAACTTAATTTTTTATAGGAATTGGGCCTAACTTGAATTATTTTCTTTCCATGTTTTAGAGTTTAAAACATAGTTTTTTTTAAGCAAGTTTAAAACATAGTTATTATTGTAAGTTATTTTTCTTAGTTATTTTTTGTACATAAAAGAAATAGAAATTGTTTTACTTTAATTTTTTAATGATATTTCATATTTTTCAACACATACATTATTAGTTATAAATATATAATGTTTTGTATTTTGTATGAATTTATGCATTTTTATTTTATTAATTATAACTTTATATAAATTATAAAAATTAACATTAAATATAATATTTATTTAATATCCTGTTCAATCGGTTCAATTACGGGTAAAACTATCCAACTGATTGAACTATGAACTGAGGTCACAACGATTCGACATATGGTCTGGTTTTTAAAACATCTGCTATATTCATCAGACATTACAACATTAAAGTTGAAATTGAAAACAAATACTTTTTTTAGACAAAATATCCTTAATATTCATATATCCTTCTTCAATTCTTAATATAAATTATTTTTCCTGATTTATGTGTTAAAAATAATAAACGATTTTACAAGTGCAAACCACCATTTTAATCCGCAAAAGTATAACTTGCTATCACATTCGTCTCTAAATGTATCATAAATGCAAACACAACCTCAAATGTCTATTTTGTTAGTCATTTTAGTCTTCAAATTTATTTTTTGTTGATAATTTATTTTTATTGGTAAAATGTTGATCAATTTAAATGCACTATAGAGTGTCTGCAATTTTTTAACTACACAAGACAACGACTACAGTGACAACCAATTACATTTTTATATATATCAAACAGTGGTTCACCTTAAATTAAAAGTTTATATCATACAGATCATCCATAATTTTTTTTAAAGAAATTGAAAATCATGATATGTCATTTACACCCATTAAGATTAACGATATTCAATAAAAAAAATCATAAACCGTTAATTTTGATCGGTTTCAATAACATATAAAATAATTTTTAATTTTTTTTATAAACTTTCAATTCAACATATCAAATAACATATGAGGATTAACAATATTCAATAAAAATCTATAAACCATTAACGATGTTTTTTAGAACTTGTGCACCAAGGGAAACTTCATCAAATCTTCCATATTAGAACTCACCAATTTTATAATGTAGGACAATACAATAATACAAGACAATTAGTTAACGACTTTACCTGTTTCTCGTAATACATCTCATTCGATTTACATCAAGTCACAGTGATCAACTAAAAAAAAGGTTTAGAGATGGTTGATGGATATATTTTAATGTTGAAAGCGATATTAATTCATGTGGAAGTCCATCATTCCGACCTGGACCTTAGTAGGAAAGGCCCCATTTTGTCACATATCTAACTGTTTCCGTTAAAAAATGGTTGAGTTGAGATAATCAAATTGGATAGAGATATCTATAACTATTAATTAAGTATTCCCCAAAGTAAGATATAAAGTGATTAATAAAAAGGAGTTTATCTTTTTATCACTTATCAAACATGATCCATATAATCCAAATGTAGCAAACTTTTTGCACTAAATCAACTAGTGGCAAAAGCATATTCAAGAGGACGGTAACAAATCTAAGAAAACAATTGCTATTGGAAAGAATTAACTTTAAGTGAATGAATTTAGATGATAAATTAATGAATTTCGGTTTAAGGATCCGTAAAGAATCCAAATTTAAATTATGACAAAAAAAAACTACCTCTAAGATTTTAGTTTTCTTTTAGTCATATTTTTTTTTGTGTTGGATTAAGTAATCTAGTAACTAGAATGTCACCTCTAAAAATAAATAAGTGTAGTGTTTGGAAATCCGACTCTAACATTTACATATAAAATACGATGTTTATATCAAGTGAACTAAGTTCACATGTTTTCCCACATAATAAAATTAAAATCCAATTAAGTATCATATCATATGATTGTAAAAAAGCAAAAAACAAATATCATCATCATCATAGATGGCCATCAACATAGTAGGGGAGATATGGCTCACAATGTGCGACAAAATTGGAGTGAAATGCTTCCCTCCCCGGACCCTATGGTGATTAAATTGAGATAAAGTCAAATTGATATGATTGTTAGCAATTTGTTTTTTGTTTTTCTAAACAAAGACCAATTATAGAGACATACGCTAGTAGTTTAGAGTATATTTATTAAATCTATCTCTCAAATGGTAAATATATATCCATATACCATATCGATCATATATATTGAAATTCTTGACCACATGTTAAAGATACATGAACTTCTTATCATTTGTGAATGAATGTGGTTAGATATCAAGTATAGGAGTGGACTTTTGATCGCATGCATATATATATGCTAGCTAGCTAGGTGATAAGATTTGAGCTTTAAGCTATTAAAGGCAAAACAAGATAAATACTAATATTCATGTTACATTTAAATGAATGAAGTGCATATGATATCTCATTTGCTAAAAAGTGCAAACTATGCACCGATAGTGGGATTCATAATCCATTCATCATCTTGTTAATTTTTTGACATTATTTATTTGTGAAAAGTCCCAATCTATGAGTCACAAAGCTAAAGAAGCTAGTATTCCATATTCAAATTGATACCAAAACCACTCTTTTTTAGTAATATATCTTTGGGATTCAATTATCCAAATATCATTGATATTTATGCCATTCGTTTCTAAGGGAAATATCCCTTTTATTTTTTTATTCTATTGAATAATTTATAATTTTACCTATTTAAATTATTTTGTAGCTGAAAACTACTCTTAATGTCATTTCAAAGTAAAAAAAATTATCAAATATTTGATCTCAATTATTTGGTTCACGTGTCCATGACTTTTAATTAACCGAAAATATAATTTCGGTTGATGTCGTTTATGGAAGTTATTACATGAGTTCCAAATTCTAATATACTATTCCCACTTCAAAGCATCAAAGAATAAGAATATTTGCAGATATCAACATCCCTCAAAATGAAAGCTACATACATGAATCGGAGCTAGATTATAATTTGAGTGTGGAAAATATATTAAGAGTATATATAATAAAAGTCTAAGATTTACAATACTATATATAGGTTAAGTATAATAAAAGATGTATAAAAATTTACCAACAAACAATACCCTTATGCTTGCCCAAGTCAAAAACTATCATTTGTGACCAAGCGTTGCAAAAATGTTGGCGTGGTAAATTAAACATAGATTCATGTCATATATATTTGAGGTGACATTTTTAATTCAATGTGACTGTAATTAATTATTGGTAATATATCCTCACATATCTAATCGATAAAAATAATTATTTATATAAGACGCGAACCAATAAATTTAAAATTTAATCTTGTCCACATTAAACTAACCTACCCTACAACAAAGAACATGAGAACAAAGCTCCCCCCTAAAGTTTCCACACTCCAAAAATAGTAAATGTGGTGGCTAAGGGTAGAATTTTATCCTTAAAATGAACAAATAGACCGTTGTGGATATAAAATGTGATGTATGTTCATGCTAACTGAGTTAAGTTTACGCAGAATCTTTTTATTTGTGTATTGGGTTTGCATTTAAAACATGCATGTTTTGACAAATTAAAAGTTGCATTTGTCTTAATCATGCAATCTTCTCCAAGAAATCAAAAGAAATTAGTATCAATATTTATTCCAATTGGGTGGAACTGTGGAAGATATAGGTATCAAATGAGCTTAATTAATTAGCATGTTTAATTTGTATACATATACAAGTCAAACGGGATTTTAATAGTATCGGTTCTTATTCCAATTGGGTTGAAAATAATAGTATAAGAAATTAAGAACTAGCACAGATGAGACTTGAGAGGAAGAAGATAAGGCGCACAATTGAAAGAATTGAAGATCTTGCAAGTTAGAATAAAGTTTTGTCAAAATTGGGTTTTAGATTTTGATTCATATCTTAATTAATAATGAAAATACTATTTTAACACATTTCAAATTTTTTTTTTTGACAAAGAACACATTTCAATTAAAAATGCCATGACATGACTCCATTATTTAAAAATATCACCTCATATATATATGTCGATTGGATATCTGTAATCTGTTTACCACGTTTGTGCTTTTTGTAATGGTTGGTTATAATATAATAAGGGACAAAAGACGATAATTTACAACTTGCAGGGACAATATTCAAAAGAACATTACAATGACTTAAAATTAAAATCTACTTATATATTGGTAAAAAATATACAGCCACAGGTATATTAAAAATCTACTTATTCATTTTAAAATATTGAAATTCTAATCATTAAACTATCTAAATCTTATACTACATTGGTATTCATATTTGGACCAAGCCCATGAGAATAATATGAGTCAAAATTTCGGTCAAACAGTTCATAGTTTAAATACTCCTATTACATTAAGAATTTTTATCTATTCAACACAAACACACAACATTGCTATCCCATTAAAAAATATAAAGAGTTTATATCATTAAAATCATTTTTTGTCAGATAATCTAGTGACTATAATTTCTAGCTTTAAAGATAAATAAATGGATGTTATCCCAAATTTTACTAACTTTATTTTTTTACCAACAGTTTAATCTACTTCGGAATCAGTTCTGATATCAAGTAGTAAATACTACTAACTTACAAAGAAGATAATACTACTCCGTTCTAAAATATAAGATAAAACTAGTCGAAGAAAGTTGATGTATCTAGACCAATTTTTTAACAAAATACATCAACTTTCTTTGATCAATTTTCTCTTATAGTTGGAGACGGAGGAATATTATACTACCAATATTTAATTACATTAATGCACTTCTTTGTTCCTACCAATCAATTATTATCACACAATATCAACCAAAAAAAAATACTAAGCATTAGGAGACAATACCCAACTACTATATATGAACAAAAACTAGTTAAAAATTCATAATATATAATCATTATAGTCCTTTCAATTAGCTGTCAACCAATGTTTGATGCCCTATTATTACTTGGAACATTGGTTTTTCTTCAAATAAACTTATGATTACTATAAAAGACTTAAACCAGTTTACACACTCTTGTTTGTTGGTATTTTGGTCAAGCCGCTTTAGATTCAAAACCCTTTAATTTGTTTTCTTTCTGTCTTGCTTGTTTTTGTTGCAAATAATATTGGAGTTCTCTTCTCATAATCATTCATGTCATGATCAAGTGAGTTCTCACTGTGGGCCGACACACCAAGTGTGTACTCGCTTCCCACGCGCAAACGGACTATTCCTTTGCTTAGTTAAAAGGCCCTAACTTTTTAATCACTAAAACCATGTTAAAAATAAGTTTTGTATCATTAAATCCTGCTTTGAGGGGGAAGTCCATTAGGCGTCAAACGAACAGGATCGCTAACACTTTAGTTAGAATGGCCTTTTCTTAGTCTCGACTCCATATTTTTGATTTCATATTGTATTGCATTAACGATCTTTTATATAATGAAATGAGTTGAATGTTTGTTCGTCAAAAAAAAAAGTTTTGTATCATACACAAATATTTAATGTCATGGTGTCATATCTTATTAGTTAAAATGATAAAATTATTGAGTTAATGATGAAGTTAATTGATTTATCATTTATAAGTTATGCAAGACTTATTTGATCATTTGTGCACCTAGAACAAACCTCTAAAAGAATAATGTATAGTTTGTTTTTCCTTTTAGAAATGTATTTTTTTTTTTCAAATTATGTATGAATTTTTAAAAAGTAAGAAGGTCGTTGAGTCTATCAATGTATTATTTAATCAATTATTAGAAAGAAATTTTTTAAAGGCATTTTTATTATTATTTGTCTATGTCACTCATCTTATTGATGGAAGAGACATTTCATTAATTAGTATAGTGACATTATAATATTTTTTTTAAAAACTCACTTGGTTAGCTTGGAACTTAGGAGTGTGCTCTTGTTCGAGGTCTCAAGTTCAATTCTCTCTAATGACAATTTCGATGGATTAGTTTAGCATCTTTAAAAAAAAAATTAGATTTAATTCATTTTTACAAAATATTCAAATTAGATGAAAGAACAAAATAGAATAATTCAATCAGAAAAATAATTTTTAAAGTGTATTCGTTTAGATGGAGTAATTGATAGGAGTTATCGTTGTAAAAATATTTAGACCACTTTTATAAATTCTAAAAAATTCAGGTCAAAACTTTAAATTTAAAAAATAGGGACCTATTTACAATTTTTTTGAAAATTTATAGTGGTCACTTGCAATTAATTGAAATGTTATTGGGGTCAATTTAAAAAATTTAAAACATATTGGAGGTTTTTCTTAAAATTCAAAATCTTTTAGATTCAATTGAATTTCATTAAATTTAGCTTATACAAAATATCATTAATCATCTTAATTTTGAAAATTCTTCAAATGAAACATCCGAACAATAGAGTTTACATAAATAAAGAATCCTAAATAACCTATTTTACCTTAAAACATTTTATCGTTCAAAGACACTCTTAGAAGTTAGAATTATTGTTCATGTACACTATTGATGGGAGTTCCACCTCTCCCACTAATATTTATTTTCTTTTCAAGACTGGATATCCACTACCGGACGTAGTGACTATTCTCTTCACTAGATTAGAGGTGCTTCAAATGGTGAGATAGTTAGCCTAAAGATTTAAAGTTGCTCCGTATCTAATGCAAAGATCGAATTATCGACTCTTAATTAAGGGAGAATGAGTCTCAACTGCCCAACCACACCTTTAGCTTACCTCTCCCACTAATATGAAGGCACATTCTTCTTCTTCTTATTTTTTTTTTCTTTTCAAAAAAAGGCATTTTGTTATTATTTGTCCCTGTTAAATGTTAATCTTTCAATTACTCGATTAATACAACTGTTGATAGTGCTGCAGTATAGTGTAGTAGAGAACATTCAAGGAGAAGATGCGGATCCTATAGACTATGAAGGATAGTAATTAATAAAAAAAGAGTTGTAACTATATTAATGTCATACTCACACTATAGTATGATTATAGTAATATTTTCTTAATCTCACCTTTTACTCGATCAAGCAAGATAGTATAAATATTTTATCTTTTTTGTGTTCATTTTTTATCCTTTCAAATAATTCCAAAATAATAACTTAATTAATAGTCTAGTTTTTTATAATAAAAAGCTTATTCTTCACATTTTATTTTCTGAACGAAGCATATAAGTGTAAGAAAGCAAATACAATAGATGACTGGATTGTGTGTCAACGAATGAATTAAAACATAATATTAATTGGATGTGGGCTTTATTTTACCACTGAATCATGAAAACAATAATAGAAAAAGATGAAAGGTATACTCATATTTGGTATGTCGACACATATATATATATTATGATATGCTTTTAAAAAAGATGTCACCTTTTATGTGTCTGTTTTCTCTGGTGTTGACATTTCAAGTGGTTATTCAATTCTTCAACCATCGGAGACATGCATGTGCTAACTATAATTAATTAACAACTGAAACAATTCAATTACTAATACAACTCATCCAAAAACAAAATGTAATAAAACCTTAAATTTATGAGAATTTTCTTATACCCATGAAAAAAATATGAGTACCAATTATTAAAATTGTATTTGAGTTTCACATTGTTTATTTTAAATTGTTAGGTGCATATGAATGTATTGAGGATCGGCATCTTTTGAACTAGTTTTGAATGTGAATTCGATCACGCTCATTGTGTTAAACATGTCAATGTAAGAATTTGTACTACAACTCAGACTAGGCGTGAAGATGAATATCTAACTCGGTTAGACTATTGAATGTACATATGTATCTTTTGAGCTGATATTTGATATGCAAATTAAACCGCAACGTTTTAACATTCCTGAAAATAGGATTTAATCCGCTCGGGACAGAACTGAATAGCTCCGTTGGAAAAGGTGGGATCTTGGTGGCTGATTTAGTTTGTGATGGTTTTGAGTACCGACCTCTTGAATGGAGGGGGAGGTACCTGCAAAACACGTTAGCAATCCGACGCTCAAGTCAGTCTTGGTCGAAGGAAAATGTTAGGAGAATGATAATTGTGTGTACCTTTAGATTTAGGGTTGAAGGGTAAATATAGGACAAATGAGAGTGTCCTTATATGTTGGTGGTGATCCCACTAACAAAGGCACACTGCCTCAATAGTATAATGAATCATCATATTTGCTACAAGTAAGAACACCACAAGTTTTGATGGAGATGAACTGTACTTTGTACCAATTTGTTCCTTTGTGGAGAAATGGACATTTGTAAGATGTATTGAGCTTTAGTCTGGTCCAGAACATGATATGTAATCCTAAATAAAATTTATATGATTTAAAAATTATTAATTATGAAAATTTAATACGGCTTAAAATGATGATTGATGTTGGTTATTTATATTACATATAATTAACAAAACTTAAGTGTTCAAGACTAGATTGGATATGTCTTAATTAATTTATGCATATGGACACATCTTGACCTCAAATTAACTGCATGCAAGGTTACTAGCTATTAGTAGTATATACTACTATTGTACCAAACGATACACATAAATAAAACACGAGACATTGAATATGATATGTGCCTCCGCAGCATTGGTGTCTAATTATAGAGGCCTAATTAAATTAAATTAAATTAAAGTAAACAAAAACATTACACATCATTTGAGTGTAAGAATGGACATGATTAACCGACCAAACCACCACATAGTTTTTGTTCTTAAACGATCGATCGATCCATCATTTCATCAAACTTGGCACATGATATATGGTGTATAGTGTAGCTAGCTTCCTTTCCTTTCATTGCCCCGTCAACGTTTGTTTGTATTGTTCTTTAAGATCATGCAGAGGAGAAGAAAAGAGAAAAAAACAAAATTAAAAGTAAGAAATCACACGTGTAGTGTCTAGCAAAGTGAATCGGTCTTGTCCCTAACTGTTAAGTTAAGTAGCTTCTTTGAAGACCAGACACGTTGAAAGCAGGTCGATTCTCACTACTCTTTGACTTTAGGATTGGATTTTTCTTTTTCATTTGGAAAAAGGCTTCAAGAAAGGCTTTAATTAGTA